>VCJN01002356.1:0-383437 GCA_006384855.1 Tetraselmis striata | reverse complement strand
GTATCAGACCCTCATTATCCGCACAGCCCTCCAGCGTAAACTGGAACATCTCATGTAAGGGATCGAAGACTCTATCGACCAGTCGCCACTCGGCACTGACTGCAGTCTTTCTAGGCATACGACGCCTCAGAGCCTTTACGCGACGATGAGTCGAAACTTTCCGAGCACCCGTTACACAGGCTACTGGCAAAGTCGTACCAGACTCGCGTACACTATTCGAGTTCTCATCAGTAGGCGACTCAACATAGTCGTTACTGCTCTCAGAGATGACGACATCGTCACTCGAACATGTACTCGTCACAGGTATATCGTCATTCAGACGTGCATTAGACAATAATACGGATACCTCAGGTGCCAATGACATATCGGCAACAGTAACTTCGCAGTCATGCGACTCGACAGTTACTGGACAGCATGATGTAACACAAACATCACTTACATCCCTATCTACTGAGCTGTCAGCAACAGAATAAGGGCACCCCTATTTCATCTTAGGGCAGTCTTTCAGAAGGTGAGCCTCACCACACTTAAAGCATGTTTTAGCAGCCAGATGCTTAGCATACTTCTCAGGCTCATGCATTTTGACATGATTAAGATAATCTACTATCTTTCTGCCAGGTGTTGTGGTGTTATTACCCTTCTGCTTCCCGTCGCTGGACTTCGGCCTCTTGCCGTTGTTGGTGTGGCGTCCATTGGCTGCGACAGGTGGAGCATCATCTCCACGGTTGCGCTTGCTCATGTTGGCAGCCTTGGACTTCTTCCTGGAGTCATGTCCTCCATTGCCATTGCCAGCAGGATGTCCATTGGCCACAGGCTTAGCCGCATTGCCAAGCGCCTTGTTGCTCCCAACCATCGCCGTTGTATATTGCTGTAGCTCAGCGAGTGTCGATGGTTGTCCAGCTCGCTTCTGGTCAGTCACAAACTTATGGGCAATCTCTTTAAGCTTATTGTGACTCAATGCAGATGCAAACTTAAGGACCATGAACTCATCAGGAAGGGTTAGTCTGGTCCTTGCTAGGACATCGTTGAAGGTCTGCACAAAGTCCTTATAATCCAAGGGAGAGTCTTGGGGACCAGCAGACACATGCTTGATGCCATCAAGCTCTATGCATGCATCATGCACTATGTCATGCATCAATGGTGAGTCTCTAACTGCCTTCACAAACTCTGCAGCGTTGGTAGGACGCAGCGAAGGAGGCTTGGAATCAAATCCCTGCCACCAACGCTGGAACTTGCCACTCAGAGTCTGCACGGCATATGCAAGACCAGATGCAGTTGTGGACTTCAGTCCCACAGTGCCAAGCAGCTCCGGTAGTCCAGTCAGCCATACATCTAGCTTGAGGACATCCTGGCCATCTTGCTTGGGCTGGGTTTGAGCAGACTTCCTCTGGGACTCAGTTAGTTGTGCATCACGCGTCTCATACCATGGTATGTCAGTGATTGTTATATTGCTGAGGTCAGTTGCCATCGGATCTACAACTAGATAACGATGCACAGCATGCCAGATAGGGGACTCACAAGAGTTATACCTAAATGCGAATTGTTGAGGAAGCTCAGGGTATGAACGGTTCATCCAGAAACCATTCAACACAGACTTATAAATGGTTGCCCATGAATCACTTACCGCAGTATGAATCATGAACGGAGGGTACCACACAGTCGTCGACACAGGCTTGCCTTGACTGTTCAATGCAATGCTCACGGAGTACGAATCCTCAGACTCCGGGTCTAGGGTGATACTCTCAGGGAAGGTGCGCGCGACGTCGGGTAATGCAGCGCCGCCATCATCAGCATTTAGTTCTTCACCAGCTGCAACCACCGGTGCTACTAAATGCGACATGACTAAGGCGTGCGATCTCTCTGGTGTGCGCATCTCCTTCGCTATCTGCTTCGCCGATAGCTTAGATGCATATAAGAAACAACGCATGCCCTCGATGGTGAGAATGTCAAACAATTCTAAATCATCTTCATCGACAAGCAAGCCAGTCTCTTCACGCAGTTTGCGCACCGCCGTGCCGCGCACAGACTTGTCAGACGCTATCGACTTTCCGACAGGTAAGAAGAGAGTCGATCTAGCGTTCGGTTCAGTCGTCAGAATCACTTGGCGTTCGACCGAGTGACCCTTACCGTAAGTCACCACCACGGCTGCACAAACCTTGGTAGTCGACAGGTCGACAGAACTTTCCTCGTTGAGCAGCAGCTCTCGGCTCTTGCCAGCAGAATTCATCGACTCGGACATGTCGAACTGTTCAGTCGAGTTATCTTAGATAAAGCAGTGGAAGCTAGGATAAGGAGCGCAACAGTCGCTCCGAAACCAGTGCGACAGTTTAGCGTGCCTCTCGCAGGTCAAGCAGACAAGGCTGTCGTAAACACACAGAAGGCAGCAGAGAGAGAAAGAAACAATGGTTACAACGTTGTCACCACCCGCCGCTATTTATGCGTATGGCTAGCTCACAGCTAGCCACCACCAAGCGGCACGCGCACTGCTAAGCGCGTCACCGTGGAGAGTCGTGCCTTGAAGTGTCGAACAGGAGGTCGTCGCTTAGAGACCTCCGCACATGTAGTTGACACATCAGTTTATACACAATTATACAACGGATGTTACAGAGGCAGGTGCATTATACATATATGCCCGCTACGGGTACGCACATGCGTATTATCCCGTAACTACTACTAAACAGTGTACCGGTACCAGTAGGACTCATCTCATGATTCATCATCCACCAGTACTCGTATTGTGGCGCGTGACACACGCGCTCACACATACGATACAGCAGCAGGTACTCGTACATGAATGATGCTACGATCATACAGTACCCGTACAGAGTATGCCATTATTGTCACACTCGTTGTCGTGGAAGACCGCTAGCCACAGGGTTGATCGGCGCATAGTGCGGTTACGCTGCATGTCGCCGGCAATAATGTGGAGCCGCCCACAGTCGCCTAGATGCCGTAGCCACTGCATGCGCGGGGAAGGGCCCTGCGCGATGTAGAAGATCGGTACTTGCACGAAAAGGATGTCCGTGCAAGACGCCATGATTGGCAGCGCCAGATCAAGTAGTTGGAACCACGGGGAGGTCACCACTACGGAAGGGGCCGCTAACCGCGGCTGTGTCGTTATCGTCGTCGTCGTCATCGTCGTCGTCGCCACGGTCGCCTTTTCATCGCGAGCGCACTGGTACACAAAGGACTCTAGCGCGTCCTCGCACATCTCAGTTTGGTACACCGGATTGAAGTCGTTGTTGATCACTGTCGCGCCGCACGGCCGCAAGGCCTCAGCGGTGCTGCCATGTCCCGCCCACGGATCGAAGATTACTCGGCCGCGCCAGCTGATCACGTTGGCTAGCGCAGCGTACTCGCTCACTTGGTTACTGATCGCCGGTAGATAGTCCTTGCTTGCTTGAAGGTTGTTCATCGTTCTTGTCACAGTTGCTTGGTGCCAGGCGCCAGGCATGCCCCAGTTCAATCTTGCTGCCACCGCCGCTCTTGTCGGCTGCAAAGGCGGGGCAGGGTCTTGAATCTCCTCGTCGCTGTCGTCGTTGTCACTGATTGTTGTGGCGGCTAAAGCCACCGATGTCCACTGTGCCGGCAACGCCGTGTCATCAGCGCTGCACTCCGCACACCGCCATGCCCCCCGCGGCACCCGTGCCACAGGTGGCTGTTGACACAACTTGTGCCAGCCTCGTTTACAGTCTTCGCAGATGATGATCGGGTTGCGCTGGGTGCTGACGCGCCCGTCGCACTCCTCGCACGCCATATTTGGGTCTTCAAATCCTGCCGGCAACACCACGTATGGAACGGCGCACCGCGCCAGCTCCTCAACGCGCACGCGCGCCGTGTCGCCGTCAGCTCCTTGGATGACCACCACTCCGTTGTCGTTGACCTCGTAAACCTTGTAGACAGCCGGTCGCACTCGTGGATCGAGCGCGTCTTGCTGCCGCTGTTGCACGTAGACGAAGTCGCCGGGGCTGAAGCGCTGCACTCCGGGCGCCACCAGCCCCGCGCGCCTCCTGCGATAGCGCATCACCTCACGATGCTGCGCCGCCTCCACGTTGTGCATCGCCGTCGGCACCATGAGCGCCAAACGCTCCGCGCGCACTGTCATCAGCTCCCACATGCCCTCCGGGCTGTTGAAGTCCACGGCGCTCTCCTCAAAGAGCGCTCTCGCCTGCGCGGGAAACACGGGCGCCCTGCCGTACACTAACTCGTATGGGCTGTACCTGGTGCTGGCTTGCTTGCTGCACCGGTAGCCCAGCTCGATGGAAGGCAGAAAAGTGTCCCACACGACGCGCTTGCCGGGCTGAACCACATAGCGCATCAGTGCCTCCTTGACTGTTTTCACCATCCCTTCCGCCAACCCATTGGGCTGCGGATGATAGGGCAGCGGCTTCGGGTGATCGATGTCATGCTCCACGAGAAGTTCGTGGAACTCGCCGCTGAACTCGGTACCGCCGTCGGTACACACCTCGCCGGGCGCCGCGAAACGCGCCAGCACTCTC
Organism: Tetraselmis striata; assembly: GCA_006384855.1. Classification (NCBI taxonomy): domain Eukaryota; kingdom Viridiplantae; phylum Chlorophyta; class Chlorodendrophyceae; order Chlorodendrales; family Chlorodendraceae; genus Tetraselmis; species Tetraselmis striata. The sequence goes on along the minus strand of VCJN01002356.1, from coordinate 378,938 downwards.
TCTTGAAAGGCTTGTCGTATGTTGGCTGCCTCTTTGGTGCGCAGCGGCACCAACTCCACCCACTTGCTCGCCGCTTCCACCATCACCAACACCCAGACGTTGCGACTGCGGTAGGCCTCAAAAGGCCCCGCCAAGTCCAAGTGCCAGCGGTAGAACATGCCGAAGTGCGGCAGCGGCTGCATGTCCAGCGGTGAGGCTGCCTTTGGGCGACCGCTGGTGCCGCCGGGTCGATGTTGCAGCCGATCGCAGTCCGGACACGCCTTCTTGACTCGGGCTACATCCTCCACCGTCCCTGGCCAGAAATATGAAGCGGCGATAACACTGCGCAGCCGATCCCGCCCCAAATGGCCCATCTTGACATGCACATCCATAGTCACGGTGTCTCGCTCACTGGGTGGCGGTACCTCGCGGTGCGTGCCGTCCTTGTGTAAATACCACAAGATGTTGTTTCTCCATGTATAGCGGGCATAAGGTTGCGGCATGTTGACGTTGCCCGCCTGCAGCTCCGCCATCGCCTCCGCGTCCATCCACGGATCGCCTCTCCGCGGTCCCGCCGTCAGCTCGCCGGTAACCGCCACCAAGTCGCCGTCGGCCGTGCCCTCATGGGCGGTGTCCAGCACGCGGCGTCGCGCCCATGCTGACAGCTCCGGCTGCCGGCTGCTCTGAGCCGTTGCGCACCAAAAGGCTGATGCATGTCGCACGGTGCCCTCCGGTGAAAACTCACCGCGCCCATCCAGCTCCGTTGGGTCGCCCTCCACGGGCCCCCGACTCGGACAATCTGCGTTGACGTGGTGAACGCCCTTCCGATAGCGAACTACGAAGTCGTACTCGCTGAGCCTCATCGCCCACCGCGCCAACTTCCCACGAAGCTGAGCGGTGTTCATCAGCCATTCCAAAGGCCGATGATCTGTCACCACCACAAACTGCCTGCCAAACAGATAGTATCTGAACTTGTCCATGCCATACAACATGGCACGACACTCACCCTCATAGCTGGCATAGTTTGGCTCCGCGCCTTGGCAGGTGCGGCTCGCAAACTCCACCACGTACTCCAGTCCCTCGTCATCCTCCTGTGCCAGCACCGCGCCCAATCCAGCTCCGCTGAAATCGGTGTGCATGATAAAAGGGCGGCTCCAATCCGGATTTCTCAGCACGGGAGCTGAAACCAGGTTTGCCTTGAGCTGCTCGAAGGCTCGTTGCTGCTCCGATCCCCACTCCCACGGCACCTTGCCGGTGAGCTTGGTCAGCGGCTTGCGCTTGACTGCAACTTGCTCGATGAACTTGCCGTAGTAGCCCACCATGCCGAGGAAGCGCCGAAGCCCCACAACGTCAGTTGGCGGCGGCATCTTCACCACAGCCTCCACCTTGGAGTGCTGCGGGAATACGCCTTCGCCGTCGACCCAATCTGCCTCACGGCCATGCGTCCCTTGCCGGGAGCCAGTCTGATGCCCGCCTTTGCGAGCCTCCGAAACACCGTCTCCAAATGCTGAAGGTGTTGCTGAAACACCTCAGCGTTGCTCATCTCGGCTGCGCCTGAAAAGACACAGATGTCATCGGCGTAAACCGCCACGAACGGCAGATCGCCAAGGGCCTCATCCATGACACGCTGCCATGCTTGGCTGGCGTTCTTGAAGCCCATCGCCATCCGGCACCACTCATACTGCCGGTCGCTACCCCAAAAGGCAGTCTTGTGTCTGTCCTCCTCTGCGATGGGCAGCTGATGAAACGCCGACTTGGCGTCAAACCCGCTGTACATGCGCGCGCCTGCGACCTTGCTGAGTAGCTCGTCTGTCTTGGGCATACAATACGCCCACGACTCAGTGACACTGTTCAACGGGCGAGCGTCCAAACACACCCGGATCCCGTTCCAGTTGCCGTCGTCGTCCTTCTTCGGCGGACACACTACTGGGATGCTGTAGGGAGATTGGCTCTCGCGGATCGCCCCAGCCGCCAACAACTCCTTGCACCAGCTGTCCACGAAGTCCCACTCAGTCTTGCTCAATCGGTACTTGGGTCGCTTGATGGGCTGCGTGTTGGTCGTCGGTATCCGGAACTCCCAGTGGTTGACGGCCGGTAGGTCGCTGACGAACCACACCCACACGTCATCCCAAAAGCTGTCGCAGAGCTCCACGAGTTGTCTTTGCTGTGAAGCCTCGCACTCGCGCCCGCACCGCCAGTGTTTCTCAGGATCCTTCAGGCTGCGAACATCCTCCACGTGATCATTCATGCTTGCCTGCGTGTAGCCACGATTGGCCCACGCAGCAGCGCTACTCCGTTCCGCAGTCCCGCCGCCGTCCGTCACGGCGTTGGCGCCGAAAGCTCGGCGCCCCGCCCTGCTTGTCGCCGTCACCTCGCGGCGGTAGCGCGCGCTCGCGCGCACCATCACTGCCACGAACATGGCTAACACCGTGGTGTTGCCGAGACGACTCGCCTCGTTGAAGTGCATTGACGTGCCGCCCAACCAAATGAGCAGCAGCCATCAGCATAGCGCCTGTTGACACAGCTGCTGCCATGCTCTCCCGCAGGATCTCTGCATCCTGCGGTGATATCGTCTCTCTCGTTCCGCGCGCTGAGCTGCCTGGGCAGCCCGGGCTGCGCGCTCTAGCTCCTCCAAGTCCCTCACTCGCTGCTGCTCCACGAAGAGCTGCCCGACGATTCACGCTACGCTGTGCAGACCCATGGCATTGCCTATGAGGCGCTCATGGTCCGGCAGCGATATGCCGTGAATCACGTTCGGCTCGTAACCGAAAAGCTCCTCCTTCAGGTGGACAGTGGGCCGTTCCCACTCGCCCGTGTTGATGTTGAACAACATGCCGGCCCCCTCGCCGGAGTAGGCATCTGAGTCCGGTCGCGCCAAGATCGGTGGCAGCGCGCGTGGCTGCCCCGGTTTGTTGACGCGAACTCCGTTGGTGGTGTCGGCATATTGACATGCGGCCGTAGGTGCGGTGGCAGCACCTCTCGCAGCAGTCGTGGTTGCATGCCCGCCCGCCTCTCCCACGCCAACTTCAGTCTCTCCACGTCCCCCATGTTCGTCCAGAATCGTCGCACTCGGTGATGATTCGCTCCACAGCCCGCCTCATCAATCACGAGCGCTCTCCCGATGATCTTCGTGATGTATTTCTCAGATTCCTTGATGTACAGTCTCTCGTCTCCGCTCGTATCCACGTTCTCCAGCAGCCACCCCACGCCGGTGGGATGCTTCTCCTCGAGCTTCTCGATGAACGCGGCCACGTGAAAGAGCAAACGTGACCTCCGGTCGCGCAATCCCAGCGCGTCGCGGTTGGCTCTGCTCATGCCTGGGCATGGCCATCCACACCCCACTATGTCAATGTGTGGCAGGCCTCACGTCCTCCGTTGTGATCGCCGTGATGTCCTGTGGGAACGAGTCCCACCCCTTGATCGCGCTAGCTGGTTGTAGATCCGGATATCTCCTACTGAGCTCCTTGAACACGCTGCCCAGCGGCCTTGCGGGCTGCCGGGTCGATGTCCGAATGCCGGTATCTGGCCACCTTCTGACCGTTGGCCAGCATGGCATTTAGCACGGCAACGTAGCCTCCGCCACATGGCTCGTACAGGCTGATGCCCTCTTCGCGGGTGCTCAGCCTCGCCAGCCCGTGACGCTGCATGCTCTGCACATCCCGCAAAGGCGGTAGGTCTGCCAGCTCGCAGGTGTTGGAATCTTGCACGTCACACCGTGAGGGTTCGTGGGCGGCGTGGCTATGAGACACGTCACTGCCCCCCCCACTCTCCTCCCCCATCTCATCATCGCCGAGCTCCACCCCATGGCAGTAGCTCGCTCTCTCCACGCGCACCACAGGTTGGTGCTCGCGGACCCGCCGCTCCCACGCCGTTTGAGTGAGCAGCGGCACTCTGCCGGCTGGTCGGTTGGGTGCGCGGAAAGTGCAGATTCTGGTCGCCGGGTCTGGGCGCAGCCCGAGGGCTGTGATGGTAGGTCCACCGAGCAGCAAGCCCGGTGCCTCGCCTCCATTCTCGTACACGCGCGGTGCGTGATGAGCTGCCATGATTGAGGTGACGGGGTCCCGAAGCGTGAAGACCACGCCATCCCGCAATCGTCGTTGCTGCTCGCATGAGCGCTTGCCATTGGCGAGCACCACCACCATGTCGACGTCCACCCACCCACCAGCGCCCTTCACCACGGCCTCCGCCGCGCTTGGTTCCATCGCTGACGCGTTCATGCGGGTGTGGCTGCTGCCGCCGTCGGAAATGGTCTCGCACTGCAGCAGAGTGTTGTTGGCGTGCAACTCGCACGTGATGGTGTCAAGCCGAGCCGTCTCCGGCTGCTCCTTCGCCTCAGCCCCCGTGGGCTGAAGGGCAAAAATGCCCTTGTTGGCGACTTCCGCCTGCTGCTCCAGGCAACGTCGGGTCTCAGACCCTTTGGGCAGCCGTAGTGCTTGCTCCCTGATGTCTGCTTCAGTAGCACTGCGTCGATAGTCAGTGGCGGGTTGCCACTTGCCGCTGCGGCGACATACTGATGCCTCCTCAACCGCCGTGCTGGCATTGCGCTGCGCATTTGCACGCTTGCGATCTTCCTCCTCCTCGCGTTGTCTCGCGAGTTGACCTGGTCGGTAAATGGCAAAAGGCCGTTCAGTCTCAGATTCTCCGCCGGCGGTCTTCTCCTCCACGGTAGACTTGCCGCCGCTTTGTTGGTCAGCGACCTCCTCCACCATCATCAGCGCTGCCTCGAAGGCGCGCTCCCCGCTCGAGGTCCTGGCTGAGTGAGCGTGGCTGCTGATCGGCTCGGTACTCAGGGCACCGCCGCCCCATGCTGTTGCCATGACGCTCTCCATCATCCCGCCGCCACTGCGCTCGAGCTGGTAAATAAGCCTCCATCAAGCTGATGGAGACTCGCTTGCTCTCCAGAGCACGCATGACAGCATGCTTTTCCCAGCCATCCTCCACGGGCTCGTGCTTGACCAGCCGCTTGGCGACCTCCATCAGTGGCATGCGCGGCTGTCCACCGCCGTTGGCCAGTGACACAGGCACCATGACGCTCTGTGCTGCGCTGGTGAGCTTCGCCGTCAGCTATGTACGGCTGTGCATCTGCTGCGCCATCTCCATCGATGGGGTGGTGAAGCCGCGAGGCAACCTCCGCTGCCTGGCCCCACGCTCTCCGTCCTCCATGCGCACCGTGTTGACGCCATGGCGTTGAGCCTTCGTGCTCTTACGCTGTGGGCGCAACTGGCTGGCTGCTGCCAGCCCCACCACCTCGCCCTCCTCGCTGCCGACGACTTGAGCATAGCCGTTGAGCGGCGGGTGCTTGGGTTCGTGGCCGTCTGTCGCCTGCAGGTTCGCAACGAACTTGCGCAGCTTCCCGCACTCCTCAGTTGTATGGCCCGCATCCTTGCCACACATCATGCACGACTTGCGGTCCGGCTTCTTGGGCTCCTCGCGCACTCTGATGTGCTCCCTGGGATTGGTTGCTGCCATGGCGGTCTCCGGACGGAGATCAGGGTTGGCCTTCCAGCACCGCTTGGCAATGTGGCCCTTCTTGCCACACTCAGAGCACGTCTTGCTCCACAGAGGGCAGTCGCTCTTGTAGTGATCTTTCGACCCACAACCATAGCAACCTGCCTCATTGACGTGGCTGCCTCGCCCACCATCATCTCCATCACGGGCGTAAGCGCTCCTCTCCGTGCGCCCGCCTCTACGATCACCTCCTCCACCTCCACGTCGATGGTAGTTGCCACCCTCTCCGTGGCTGCCTCCACGACCACGGCTGTCGCTGCCGCGACCGCCACCGCGGCTGTTGTGCTCATCGTGGTCAAAACCCCGCCCGCCGCCTCCGCTCTGGACACGTGAGTGAGCGCGCATGTGAATGCTGCCGCGCTCCTGCTTGTCGAGCCACTCAGCCATCTCCCAGGTCCTGTCCACCTGGGTGTCCATCGTGTAGTCCACGAGTTGTTGTTGTGCGAAGTTGATGCAGGGGCTGAAACGCGTCTTGCCCCAGGCCCGCTCGATGAACTCCACGTTGACGCGCGATATCTCCACAATGCGTGTCGTCTCCTCGGTGACCAGGTTCTTGACCCTGGTGTGCGTTAGCAACAGATTGCGGAAGTCGCGCACAGTCTCACCAGGCGAGCGATGGCACTTGCTGTACCGCTCCGAATGCAGCTCGATCTGCTTGGTGATGTTGACGAGCTCCTCCCACATGCCGTCCAACAACCGGCGGTAGTAGTCGAGCCGTTCTGCGCCTTCCAGCCTCCGTACAATCCTCGAGTCCTCGTACTTGATGCCCCGGCTGATGAGTGTGGTCTCTAGCGACTCCAAGTACTTCGGCTGAATGCGGCTCCGCAACACGTGAACCTCGTGGATCTCGTTGAACGGTCTGTTGCGGTCAAATGCCTGTTGTTGCTCCTTCTCCATGGCACAGTCCTTAGAGTTCTTCCACGTCTCAAACGTGTGCTCTGAGGTCGCCTTCTCGTGACCCGCCCACAACCTCCCGCTGGAGCCCTTGCCCCTCCGCGGCTCCATCTCGTCGTCGCTCATTGCGTCGTCCACAAAGTACGCGTGTCCGTACAAAGTGTCTCGCCTAGGGTTGCGTGTTGGCAGCGGGGAAAAGTAGAGCTCGTCCTCGTCGTCTCCGCTGTCCTCTGCTTCGCTGCTGCTGTATGCGTACGCGTTCTCGTGATCGCACTCCTCACCCTCCTGGTTGGATGCGTCTACGTCGTTCAGCAACCCCTCCACGACCTCCTCGATCAGCTGGTCTTCCTCCAGCTCGTCCAGTGCTGCCCACAGGTCGCCCAGGGCAAAGCCGCCCTCTGCGCTTTCCAGCGCGTCCACCGGCTGTCGCCCTCGCCGGGGCCCTCAAGCTCAGACGTGGGGGCTGCGTCCACGCGGCCTCAGAAATCTGAGGGCTGCCGCCGCGTCGCCTCGCCGGTGTTGGCGCACACCCGTCTCAAGCCGACACACGAATGGTTCCAACCTCCGGTATAACTCAGTGCCGATGAACCTCAGATCCACACCGCCGCCAGAAAAAGGTTGGCACCGAGCTGAGCCACGCACCCGCCAGCCGTCACCCTCGCCGGGGCCCTCAGGCGGCGATGCCGCTCCCTCAAAGTGCACTCCGGCACTGACACACGGCTGTGAAGCCGGCGCCCTCCCACTCCCGGGCTCACGCCCTGCCTCCTTCCTACCACATGTTGTCGTTGAACAATTGAACTGGAGCAGGTCGTTGAACCGGAGCATGCCAAAAGAACCGGAGCAGGCCAAAAGAACCGGAGCAGGCCAATTGGTACCCAAAGGAACACGCCGCTCTCTCACCTCCCGCGGGATGGTGAAAGCGCGTCGGCACGCCGTGGCTCTCACTCAGAGGCCGCGCTTTGTGAAAGAGCCACTCAGCAACACACTTAGCTTGGCGTTAGTGCCCTTCGCCCACTCAATGCCCCGTTGTTCACGGCTCGCGCAGGCACAAACACAAAGTGTCCCCAGAGGTGGCAAACCCTTTGCCTCTCGCTCGTCACCAAACCCAAAAGGAAACTCGAACCACTCCACACCTCGTCACCTCACTAGTCCGAGGGCCTTCCTGGCCCACCCTCTAGTGGGTTTTGTCCCCTCACCCTTCGAGTCTTATGCACTCTTACGAGCAGTTCCCATATAGGTTTGTCTCCAACACCCCTTAGACCTTTCCTCACCTCTAGCACTCACTCTCACCCACGAGAGCTCTTCCCCCTTGTCTGAACGCGAACCTAAGTCACTACAGGCACCTCTCAGACGCCTATAGGGCTTTAGTTCAGACCAACGTTGCTGGTCTTGCCCGTACTTCAGGGGGGTGAATGCCAGTGGCAATGAAGCCTCTCACCACAGGTCACTGCAACGCCGTGCAGTACTTTATGCAGTGCTGGTCGCGGCTATCAACCGTTCCTACAGTACTTTACGTCGGTACCGGGTCGAATGGTGGCAACCCAACACCACCACCAGCGCGCGCGTACGATGCAGCGAGCAGCACGCGTGCGACCGTACGACAAGCACGCATGCTACCGTGATTACATTTGGCCCTCGTTCCTCAAGCCGATCTCCCTCTCTTACACCGTCTCCGTCCCGTACACAGGCTCTTGCCTATGCCTGTCATAGGCAAACACAGGCACACACAGGCAAGACAAGGGGGAAGAGGAACCGCCAGAAGGCGGAGGCCCTCTATAAGCACGCGATCGCGGCCATGGCAAGGTGGCCGCACGTCACGCTAAGTGCTAAAAGCACGCGCGCCGTGCGCGCACCGCGCGCCGGACGCATTACGCACTGCCCTTGTCTAATTGTACTCATCAAGTCCTATACTACTACTCGGCCGCGGCTACAGTGAGTCTTGCGCCTTGTACCAGCAGCAGTACAGTACTTCGTCTTCTGCAGGTAGTCTACCTTAGGGGTCCCTGTTAGAGGTCCCGATTAGAGGTACTATCTGAGTTCCCTTAGAAGTCCCGCCGAGGTGTGCTTGCTTGGGCGGGTCTCTCATCTCGGGTATGTATGTCTCCTTGCGCCTCGCTCAGGGCTATGGCCAGGGTATGGAACCCTAACCAATCAGATGCCCTGCCTGTGGTCTCAACCGGGTATGGAACCCTAGCTGTTCCCCTAGTTGACCCGGAAGGGCTTGGCTGTCCCGTTCTTCATGCGCACGCGGATATGACAGATGCTGCGGCACCAGTCAGGATGTTCAACTGCTTGCGCTGGGAAATTCGGAAATGAGATAAATGAAAGCACAATCATATACGCACCATGGTTGGGGGGGGGGGGGGGGGGGTTATCTTGCCTGCCGAAAGCAAACATGTCGTTGAGGTCGTCCGCGCCCCACGCATCATCCTTCGAATCCGAGGTGTGCGAGCCAGTTCCGAATAGCGCGTCGACAATGAAGACGGTGGCCTTGGTGGCGGCACCAACTTCCGAGTCTAAGGACCGGCAAGTCGGGGGGTCCCCACTGTACTCGTTTCGTCGCGAAAATGTTCTAGAAATGTTGCACTACAATACGTACGAATAATGCTGATAATGTTAAATATGGATACGAGGATTCTTCACTACGCGTCTCTCGCCTCGCTCACTCACTCACTCAGCCCCCCGTGGGTCCGGGGCGTCGCGAGTGAGATAGAGCCATGTGGAGCCCTGTGGAGCCCCACCGGCCGATAGTAGACCTCTAGGGCTACTCAACGACCACACACATCGGGGGTCGCAGCCGACCCCATTGCGGTCAAGCTGCCGTCGCACCATGTTGACCGAGCTGCGAGAGGCGCTAGAGCAGGCGCGGCGGGATGGGCGTCAAAAGCCCACCCCGCCGCCTGGCTATGGCACCCGGTCAGCTGCGGCGAAGCGAACGTGCGGCGCGTTTGCTGCGTGTGTCACGAGCCGGTAGTTTTGGCGTCAGGTTGGTGGCGGAAGGTTTCCAAATGTGGCGCTGATCGTGTCTGGCACGGACCCGTGAGGGCAGCAGGCAATCGGCGCAGGGCTGGGCGAGCGAGGCGCGTTACCACTCGCTACCATCGGACGAGTGCCGACCATCATCTAACCGCCCCACGTAGCGACTAAACCCGTGTATGGCCAAAATACTCGCAGCGTGTGACCGGAGTGCATGGCTATGACTGTGGGATTCGTGTGGCCCTTGTTGAATGGCGTACGTCGTCCGCGCGCGGCTGCCCGATTGGCTAATAATGCTGCGCAGGCGCGCGCGGGCTGCCTGCCGACGACGACGAAGACCGCCTCCCCCCCCCCTCCCCGTGATGATGACCCTCTCAGCAGGGGTTACCCCTGCTCTCCGGAGTACTAGTACAGCACTACAGTTCACGTCGACGGGTTCTAGTACTGGTTTGTATTATCGGTATGTACTGTTTTTGCGGGCTGTTGTGCGTGAGGACGCGAAATGCTAAGATTCTAAACTGGATGCAATACCAAGTACTGCGATTATGAACGAGGCAGCACGCTGCGCGAACTAGCCGCGAGATCGCCCGGAAAGCAATCTTACCCGTGCGATTAACCGATGGAAATAATCTAACGGCTACCGATCCCGGGAGTGCTCGCGATGACAACTCAGCGTGACCAAGTTAAGTACTACCAAATAACGACGAAGCCGGGGGTCCTCCTGCCGGTTCTTACTTCCGACATGGCTTCCGCGACGATTTTTTTTTTCGCGGAAGCCTTGAAGTCGCCCTCCACGATGCAAGCCTTGCAAAGCTCAATCCTCAAATAGACTTCGTCATCTTTAGAGTAGGGGTCTTTGCCGTTGGACATCACCGGAAATTCCTCGGCCTGAGGTTCTATTAAAAACGATTCGGGTTTATAGCGCACACAATGAAACATTTTTTTTCAGAAATCATTTGTGGGATCGATATTTTACCTTCATCGAAATCCTCAGCTCCTCAAAAACCTTGGAGCGGAAATCGCGAGAAGCTCGGGAGCACATGCCGGAAGCGCGAAAACTTCGTGAAGGAGATCCCCAAGTCCGGCATCTGGTTCTTGATGTGGAACGCCTGACTTTTGATGCTGGTGTTGGTGGTCGCGATGTGCTCTCGAACCGGTGTTGGGGTGAGACAATCGGCGAATTTCATGGCCCCGTATTTCTTAGGAGGGGTCAGCAAGACCATCAAAGGACCGGAGCGATGAGAACCTTTGAACAAAACCTATAACTTTTGGTTTAAGCCAGTTGGGCCGAGGTCATCAACCTTGGCTCGGAACCTGGTGAGCGCGTCAAGACAAGCGGCCGCTTGCTCATCCGACACATTGGCTAACACATCATAATCGATAATGTGGTCCGAGAGGTATTCCCCCCACTTCTTGGCCGGTTCGTCCGGCGTCGGCAATTCGATTGCCTCCGTGCCCTTGGGCGTGTTGATGACATTCATGAGCTTGATGCTCGCCCGACGCGGGAGATCGCGAAATCTCCAGGTCTCAATCTTCGCCAGCCATTCCAAGTTGGTGTGAGGAATTACCAGGGGGTCATCGTCGCCGGCGTTCTTGACGTCCTGTACCAACTCGTAGAGGTTTGGGGTCGCATAGTACTCGCCTTGGATGAGCAAGCCAACCACCAAGTACACACGTCCCACAGGAAGATCCGCGCTGTCGCTTTGCTTCGCAAGATACGGCTCGTCAAGCCTGGGTAGCTTGCGGCCAACGCCAGCATCTTGGGTCGCAACACGGCTTCGATAATCAGATAGGAATGATGTTTTTGGATTGGGGGTAATGGACATGGTAGGTCGCAACTTAGAGTCATGACGGCGACTCGGAAGTGAGCTCGGTCTCTGCCGAAGCCGTACTTTTTGTCATCGAGGATCGCGTCGACAACCTTCTGAATGGCGGTTTTGTAAACTTCTCCGAGGAGTTTCGGAGAAAGTGGTATACCGTGATTGGCCTCCCTGAGACTAGCGACTCTTTGCTCGTAGTGTGTGGCCAAGTCTTGGAGTTTACCTCTGGTTTCCTTCTATCCTCGTACCCCAAGCTCCACATGTCGGTAGGCTTCAGAAAGCTGCTCGAGTGGCTCGAAGGCATTGCGCAAAACAATTGAGTCAAAACTAGAAGCAAAGCAACTTGAAAACCAAATCCTACATTGACGGCAATTTACCGGAGGGGGCGCGAGCAGAGGTCGATAAAATTTGCGAACTCACTGCTCTTCTTGTCTTTGATGCCGATCTTCTCCAGTTCAAGTTGGAGCTGTTCATACTTCTTGAACTCGTTCACGACTTAAGTGTGCGATTGTGATTCCAAAAAAACATGTCGATCTGCAACCTGATGCGCCTCCTAGCTCTCGAAGCATATGCGAAGGTTCTATGCAAATAATCCAACCGTCAATCCACATAACGATTTTCGTTCCACTGATGACGGAACGATTTCGCCCCGCTAATGACAAAACGATTTCGTCCCACTGATGACAAAACGATTTCGTCCCACTGACGACATACCAATACTGTCCCACTGATGACAGAACAATTTCGTCCCGCTAATGACAAACATATATTCGTCCCACTGATGACGGAACTATTTTGTCCCACTTATGACAGACCAATTTCGTCCCACTGATGACAGACCTATTTTGTCCCAATACTGACAGAACGATTTCGTTCCACTGATGACATACCGTTTTCGTCCCAATGATGACAGATCTAGTTCGCCCCACTACTGACAGAGCTATTTCATCCCACTGATATGACAGACCTTTTTCGTCCCACCGATGACATAACGATTTCGTCCCATTGATGACGGAAGTACTTCGTCCCGCTGACGACATATACCGTTTTCAACCCGCTGATGACATAACTATTTTACCCCACTGATGACATATCTATTTCGTCCCACTGATGACAGACCTATTTCGTCCTACTGATGACAGACATATTCTGTCCCGCTGATGACAAAACGATTTCGTCCCGCTACGGATGACATAACGATTTCGTCCCACTGATGATGACAGACTTATTTCGTCCTGTTGCTGACAAACCTTTTTGTCCCACTGATGACATATCGATTTCGTCCCGCTGATAGAAACTAATCCCAGCAAGCTAATCGTGGATAACGGTGTGGGAGGAATTGGGTATTGTCACTCACCAGGAGTTTGTGCATGGATGTGTCCCCGACGACGTTGTGACCAGCCTCGTTGAGCTTCATCGACTTGTAGCGGCAGACTCCCGGTGAGAGGCCGATGTACATTTTCTCCGACGTGAAGCGGATGCCTTTGAAGCGGATGCCTTGCCCCTCCGCGGCTCCATCTCGTCGTCGCTCATTGCGTCGTCCACAAAGTACGCGTGTCCGTACATAGTGTCTCGCCTAGGGTTGCGTGTTGGCAGCGGGGAAAAGTAGAGCTCGTCCTCGTCGTCTCCGCTGTCCTCTGCTTCGCTGCTGCTGTATTCGTACGCGTTCTCGTGATCGCACTCCTCACCCTCCTGGTTGGATGCGTCTACGTCGTTCAGCAGCCCCTCCACGACCTCCTCGATCAGCTGGTCTTCCTCCAGCTCGTCCAGAGCTGCCCACAGGTCGCCCAGGGCAAAGCCGCCCTCTGCGCTTTCCAGCGCGTCCACCGGCTGTCGCCCTCGCCGGGGCCCTCAAGCTCAGAAGTGGGGGCCGCGTCCACGCGGCCTCAGAAATCTGAGGGCTGCCGCCGCGTCGCCTCGCCGGTGTTGGCGCACACCCGTCTCAAGCCGACACACGAATGGTTCCAACCTCCGGTATAACTCAGTGCCGATGAACCTCAGATCCACACCGCCGCCACAAAAAGGTTGGCACCGAGCTGAGCCACGCACCCGCCAGCCGTCACCCTCGCGGGGGCCCTCAGGCGGCGATGCCGCTCCCTCCAAGTGCACTCCGGCACTGACACACGGCTGTGAAGCCGGCGCCCTCCCACTCCCGGGCTCGCGCCCTGCCTCCTTCCTACCACATGTTGTCGTTGAACAGTTGAACTGGAGCAGGTCGTTGAACTGGAGCAGGCCAAAAGAACCGGAGCAGGCCAAAAGAACCGGAGCAGGCCAATTGGTCCCCAGAGGAACACGCCGCTCTCTCACCTCCCGCGGGATGGTGAAAGAGCGTCGGCACGCCGTGGCTCTCACTCAGAGGCCGCGCTGGGTGAAAGAGCCACTCAGCAACACACTTAGCTTGGCGTTAGTGCCCTTCGCCCACTCAATGCCCCGTTGTTCACGGCTCGCGCAGGCACAAACACAAAGTGTCCCCAGAGGTGGCAAACCCTTTGCCTCTCGCTCGTCACCAAACCCAAAAGGAAACTCGAACCACTCCACACCTCGTCACCTCACTAGTCCGAGGGCCTTCCTGGCCCACCCTCTAGTGGGTTTTGTCCCCTCACCCTTCGAGTCTTATGCACTCTTACGAGCAGTTCCCATATAGGTTTGTCTCCAACACCCCTTAGACCTTTCCTCACCTCTAGCACTCACTCTCACCCACGAGAGCTCTTCCCCCTTGTCTGAACGCGAACCTAAGTCACTACAGGCACCTCTCAGACGCCTATAGGGCTTTAGTTCAGACCAACGTTGCTGGTCTTGCCCGTACTCAGGGGGGTGAATGCCAGTGGCAATGAAGCCTCTCGCCACATGTCGCTGCAACGCCGTGCAGTACTTTATGCAGTGCTGGTCGCGGCTATCAACCGTTCCTACAGTACTTTACGTCGGTACCGGGTCGAATGGTGGCAACCCATCACCACCAGCCGCGCGCGCGTACGATGCAGCGAGCAGCACGCGTGCGACCGTACGACAAGCACGCATGCTACCGTGATTTCCTTTGGCCCTCGGTCCTCAAGCCGATCTCCGTCTCTTACACCGTCTCCGTCCCGTACACATGCTCTTGCCTATGCCTGTCATAGGCAAACACAGGCACACACAGGCAAGGCAAGGGGGAAGAGGAACCGCCAGAAGGCGGAGGCACTCTATGAGCACGCGATCGCGGCCATGGCAAGGCGGCCGCACGTCACGCTAAGTGCTAAAAGCACGCGCGCCGTGCGCGCACCGCGCGCCGGACGCATTACGCACTGCCCTTGTCTAATTGTACTCATCAAGTCCTATACTACTACTTGGCCGCGGCTACAGCCTACAGTGAGTCTTGCGCCTTGTACCAGCAGCAGTACAGTACTTCGTCTTCTGCAGGTAGTCTACCTTAGGGGTCCCTGTTAGACGTCTCGATTAGAGGTACTATCTGAGTTCCCTTAGAAGTCCCGCCGAGGTGTGCTTGGGCGGGTCTCTGATCTTGGGTATGTATGTCTCCTTGCGCCTCGCTCAGGGCTATGGCCAGGGTATGGAACCCTAACCAATCAGGTGCCCTGCCTGTGGTCTCAACCGGGTATGGAACCCTAGCTGTAACCCTAGTTGACCCGGAAGGGCTTGGCTGTCCCGTTCTTCATGCGCACGCGAATATGACAGATGCTGCGGCACCAGTCAGGATATTCAACTGCTTGCGCTGGGAAATTCGGAAATGAGATAAATGAAAGCACAATCATATACGCACCATGGTTGGGGGGGGGGGGGGGGGGGGGTATCTTGCCTGGCGAAAGCAAACACGTCGTTGAGGTCGTCCGCGCCCCACGCATCATCCTTCGAATCCGAGGTGTGCGAGCCAGTTCCGAATAGCGCGTCGACAATGAAGACGGTGGCCTTGGTGGCGGCACCAACTTCCGAGTCTAAGGACCGGCAAGTCGGGGGGTCCCCACTGTACTCGTTTCGTCGCGAAAATGTTCTAGAAATGTTGCACTACAATACGTACGAATAATGCTGATAATGTTAAATATGGATACGAGGATTCTTCACTACGCGTCTCTCGCCTCGCTCACTCACTCACTCAGCCCCCCGTGGGTCCGGGGCGTCGCGAGTGAGATAGAGCCATGTGGAGCCCTGTGGAGCCCCACCGGCCGATAGTAGACCTCTAGGGCTACTCAACGACCACACACATCGGGGGTCGCAGCCGACCCCATTGCGGTCAAGCTGCCGTCGCACCATGTTGACCGAGCTGCGAGAGGCGCTAGAGCAGGCGCGGCGGGATGGGCGTCAAAAGCCCACCCCGCCGCCTGGCTATGGCACCCGGTCAGCTGCGGCGAAGCGAACGTGCGGCGCGTTTGCTGCGTGTGTCACGAGCCGGTAGTTTTGGCGTCAGGTTGGTGGCGGAAGGTTTCCAAATGTGGCGCTGATCGTGTCTGGCACGGACCCGTGAGGGCAGCAGGCAATCGGCGCAGGGCTGGGCGAGCGAGGCGCGTTACCACTCGCTACCATCGGACGAGTGCCGACCATCATCTAACCGCCCCACGTAGCGACTAAACCCGTGTATGGCCAAAATACTCGCAGCGTGTGACCGGAGTGCATGGCTATGACTGTGGGATTCGTGTGGCCCTTGTTGAATGGCGTACGTCGTCCGCGCGCGGCTGCCCGATTGGCTAATAATGCTGCGCAGGCGCGCGCGGGCTGCCTGCCGACGACGACGAAGACCGCCTCCCCCCCCCCCTCCCCGTGATGATGACCCTCTCAGCAGGGGTTACCCCTGCTCTCCGGAGTACTAGTACAGCACTACAGTTCACGTCGACGGGTTCTAGTACTGGTTTGTATTATCGGTATGTACTGTTTTTGCGGGCTGTTGTGCGTGAGGACGCGAAATGCTAAGATTCTAAACTGGATGCAATACCAAGTACTGCGATTATGAACGAGGCAGCACGCTGCGCGAACTAGCCGCGAGATCGCCCGGAAAGCAATCTTACCCGTGCGATTAACCGATGGAAATAATCTAACGGCTACCGATCCCGGGAGTGCTCGCGATGACAACTCAGCGTGACCAAGTTAAGTACTACCAAATAACGACGAAGCCGGGGGTCCTCCTGCCGGTTCTTACTTCCGACATGGCTTCCGCGACGATTTTTTTTTTCGCGGAAGCCTTGAAGTCGCCCTCCACGATGCAAGCCTTGCAAAGCTCAATCCTCAAATAGACTTCGTCATCTTTAGAGTAGGGGTCTTTGCCGTTGGACATCACCGGAAATTCCTCGGCCTGAGGTTCTATTAAAAACGATTCGGGTTTATAGCGCACACAATGAAACATTTTTTTTCAGAAATCATTTGTGGGATCGATATTTTACCTTCATCGAAATCCTCAGCTCCTCAAAAACCTTGGAGCGGAAATCGCGAGAAGCTCGGGAGCACATGCCGGAAGCGCGAAAACTTCGTGAAGGAGATCCCCAAGTCCGGCATCTGGTTCTTGATGTGGAACGCCTGACTTTTGATGCTGGTGTTGGTGGTCGCGATGTGCTCTCGAACCGGTGTTGGGGTGAGACAATCGGCGAATTTCATGGCCCCGTATTTCTTAGGAGGGGTCAGCAAGACCATCAAAGGACCGGAGCGATGAGAACCTTTGAACAAAACCTATAACTTTTGGTTTAAGCCAGTTGGGCCGAGGTCATCAACCTTGGCTCGGAACCTGGTGAGCGCGTCAAGACAAGCGGCCGCTTGCTCATCCGACACATTGGCTAACACATCATAATCGATAATGTGGTCCGAGAGGTATTCCCCCCACTTCTTGGCCGGTTCGTCCGGCGTCGGCAATTCGATTGCCTCCGTGCCCTTGGGCGTGTTGATGACATTCATGAGCTTGATGCTCGCCCGACGCGGGAGATCGCGAAACCTCCAGGTCTCAATCTTCGCCAGCCATTCCGAGTTGGTGTGAGGAACAGCCAGGGGGTCATCGTCGCCGGCATCCTTGACGTCATGTACCAACTCGTAGAGGTTTGGGGTCGCATAGTACTCGCCTTGGATGAGCCAGCCAACCACTAAGTACACACGTCCCACAGGACGATCCGCGCTCTCGCTTTGCTTCGCAAGATACGGCTCGTCAAGCCTGGGTAGCTTGGGGCCAACGCCAGCATCTTGGGTCGCAACACGGCTTCGATAATCAGACAGGAATGATGTTTTTGGATTGGGGGTAATGAACATGGTAGGTCGCAACTAAGAGTCATGACGGCGACTCGGAAGTGAGCTCGGTCTCTGCCGAAGCCGTACTTTTTGTCATCGAGGATCGCGTCGACAACCTTCTAAATGGCGGTTTTGTAAACTTCTCCGAGGAGTTTCGGAGAAAGTGGTATACCGTGATTGGCCTCCCTGAGACTAGCGACTCTTTGCTCGTAGTGTGCGGCCAAGTTTTGGAGTTTACCTCTGGTTTCCTTCTATCCTCGTACCCCAAGCTTCACATGTCGGTAGGCTTCAGAAAGCTGCTCGAGTGGCTCGAAGGCATTGCGCAAAACAATTGAGTCAAAACTAGAAGCAAAGCAACTTGAAAACCAAATCCTACATTGACGGCAATTTACCGGAGGGGGCGCGAGCAGAGGTCGATAAAATTTGCGAACTGACTGCTCTTCTTGTCTTTGATGCCGATCTTCTCCAGTTCAAGTTGGAGCTGTTCATACTTCTTGAACTCGTTCACGACTTAAGTGTGCGATTGTGATTCCAAAAAAGCCTGCCGATCTGCAACCTGATGCGCCTCCTAGCTCTCGAAGCATATGCGAAGGTTCTATGCAAATAATTCAACCGTCAATCCACATAACGATTTTCGTTCCACTGATGACGGAACGATTTCGCCCCGCTAATGACAAAACGATTTCGTCCCACTGATGACAAAACGATTTCGTCCCACTGACGACATACCAATACTGTCCCACTGATGACAGAACAATTTCGTCCCGCTAATGACAAACATATATTCGTCCCACTGATGACGGAACTATTTTGTCCCCCTGATGACAGACCAATTTCGTCCCACTGGTGACAGACCTATTTTGTCCCAATAATGACAGAACGATTTCGTCCCACTGATGACATACCGTTTTCGTCCCAATGATGACAGATCTAGTTCACCCCACTACTGACAGAGCTATTTCATCCCACTGATATGACAGACCTATTTCGTCCCACCGATGACATAACGATTTCGTCCCACTGATGACGGAAGTACTTCGTCCCGCTGACGACATATACCGTTTTCGTCCCGCTGATGACAGAACTATTTTACCCCACTGATGACATATCTATTTCGTCCCATTGATGACAGACCTATTTCGTCCCACTGATGACATACATATTTCGTCCCACTGATGACAAAACGATTTCGTCCCGCTACTGATGACATAACGATTTCGTCCCACCGATGATGACAGACATATTTCGTCATGTTGCTGACAAACCTTTTTGTCCCACTGATGACATATCGATTTCGTCCCGCTGATAGAAACTAATCCCAGCAAGCTAATCTTGGATAACGGTGTGGGAGGAATTGGGTATTGTCACTCACCAGGAGTTTGTGCATGGATGTGTCCCCGACGACGTTGTGACCAGCCTCGTTGAGCTTCATCGACATGTAGCGGCAGACTCCCGGTGAGAGGCCGATGTACATTTTCTCCGACGTGAAGCGGATGCCTTTGTTGTTCCAATAGGTGTCCGGGTAGCTGAACTTGACCATGCGCTTCGCGTCTCGTCTGTGGCTGCCGTCGGTGTTGCCGTGGCGCGTCCACAGAGTCCGGATATGTGACGATGATGTCGACTTTGGCCTCGTAAGACCAACTTGCATCCGCCAACCTCGGCGCCTCCCCGCCTTCGAATGTCACAACTTACTCCTTGAAGCTGGCCATGGTCAGAGCGACGAGGGGCTCGTATTGATAGGGGATATCTTGTTGCTTGATTACCGGGAAGGAAACTGAAAAATCTTCGGCGGACAAGGAACGGTTCCTCTGTATAACAATTAAAAAGACATGTCAGTTGTCGCATTGGACATTATTTCGGATAGGGAGGTACATTAGGCCATGCAAATTGATGGGCATTTACCTTGTAGACTTGCGCCACCATATTGCTGTCTTGTAGCTTTAAAAACGGAATTCAAATTCCGCCGGTGGAGCGACGAACTTCTCGGATGGGAAGCTGAAAAATGTGAGGTAGCCCCGAAACCTTGTCGGTGACAAGGTTGACTCTATCGGCGAATAACATGTTAATGTCACCACCCTGAGAACTCTTCACCTCTAGATAAGCAATCTCGACTCTGAGGTGGCCGTAAGAGATATAGTCGACGGCACCGGTGTGGGGGGAGACATTTAAGGCCGGCGGGATGTCCAAATACACGCGGATTGGAAGAGCGTTCACAAAATCCTGGTCAATGTTGGCCAAGTCAGCGACGGTCATCTCTTAAATCCCAAAGCCTTTCAACACTTGCCCCCGCACTCAGCGCTCGACCAAAGACCATGCGTAGTACGATTGGAACCGCGACTGGGAATAGAGTGGAGGATAGGTCGCGTGGAGAAGCAAATTCTCAAAGGCGACTAAGACCCTCATCGCCTTGCTCAATTCCAAGCGATGAGGTTCCATATGGATATGCACGGGCACGCATGGAAATATCAAAACTTGCTACGACGTGTGAATTCAAAAACCTCAAATGTGTTTATTTCCTCACTTCGATGAGTCCGGATTCCCCTATCCTGGCATCCAAGATGTTTCCCATGCACGCGAGAAGTGGCTCTTTCGGATAATCGAAGAAGTCCTTGCCGGTCAAGGGGCTGGACCAATGCAATTCGGTATAGAGATAGATCTCCACTGGACCGCCAGTATTTTTATACCAGTGGATGATCCCGCTCCTTTCGTTGTAGTCGATGTAGGCTCCATCCTCAATATACCGACGCCGTATAAGTCTTCATAATTTGCATACTTCATGAGCTTTGTCTTTCTGACGGGTCCAGGCGTGCCCGTGACGTCGAGGGCTTCCTGGCGCCTCTGTATGTGCCGCCCGTTGCCTTTGTTTCGCTTCCGTGCCGAAGAGGTCTTCATCCGTACCGACACTGAGGAATTCGGGCACTCTTTTTGGGGCCACCTCGGCAGCCACCGCTCTAGAACCAGAGGCTCCATATCCATACGCTTGCCCGGTAGTCGGCCCATGAGTCTTTATACCGGACACTTCGGCGGGGGCTTCGAAGAAATGAGCGGGAGTTGGCTCGGGATCCTGTGCATGCGCCGGCCCAGGCTTGGGCTCCGGCTCAAGCTCCGGTTCAGGCTCAGGTTTGGGCTCATGCTCAGGCTCCGGTTCAGGCTCGGGCTCGGGCTCAGGCTCAGGCTCTTGTTCAGGCTCGGGCTCCGGTTTAGGCTCGGGCTCGGCCTCACGCTCATGTTTAGGCTCGGGCTCCGGTTCCGGCTCGGGAGCATGCTCCGGCTCGTTCTCGAGCACTGGGTCTGTTTCTGGAACTTCAAGCGCCCCCTTGGCCGGAGAAGCGCCTTGAGTCGGGGAACCTGAAAATAATTAGAAGAGAGTACTCAACACACCTGCCGTATTATGGACATCGCGATCAGCTTCTGAAAGGCATGCCACATTGAGGCATTTGTCCTCTCAGGAAGGACTATGAAGACGCCATGCCCTATGGCTACATGAGATTTCACCATACATGGCAGTCAACCCACAGACCAATGAGCACGTGTTGCAGATATTATATCGCAAAGGCGCTGACAATGAGGCTGATGCCTTCTCCCGCCGCCCTGACCTGCACCATGCGTTGACTGAATATGAAAACCAGATGGTCGAAGCTGACCTCGAACAGATGCAAGACTATTTGTCAGCAATGTCCGCCTTGCAGATTGACAGCAAGCTAATAAACAAGATCAAAGCTGCCTACATCATTGATGTTGCCTACAGCCATGGACGTACCCCCAACGGTGTGCGCCAGGATGAGACTGATGATCTCTACTACATGGCAGATAAGGTCAATATACCCAATGATCATGATCTTAGAAAACTCATCATTGAGGAGTATCATGTTGGTAATGGACACCCCAACCATACCCGCACTGTTGCCAACATACTGTGTATGTTTTGGTGGCCACGCATGAGTACCACTGTTAAGCATTACTGCAAACACCGTGATAGTTGCGTCGGAATCAAAGCGGTTACCACCAAGCCTTATGGATCTTTGTTTCCCTTGCCAAAGGCAACCAAGCCTTGGGAGATAATCTCTATAGATTTTATAATCAGCTTGCCCGAGGTGGATGGCTATGATGCTATTTCTACGTTTGTTGATACGTTAACCAAACCAGCACATTTTGCGCCATGCAATATTCAGATCGGTGCGACAGAGTTGGCTAGATTATATTTGGGCAATATTTACAGGCACCGTGGTCTCAGCGGATGTATCATCTCTGACAGAGATCCCAGGTTTCACCTCAGCGTTCTGGAAATCAATGTTTACCGCTATGCAAACTAAGCTAAATATTTCCAGCGCTTGCCACCCGCAGACGGACGGTCAAACCGAACGCACCCACATAACTATTGAGCAAATACTACGTGCGTCCGTTCACAAGCAAAGGGACTCTTGGTTAAGTCATTTGGCTCTTGCTGAATTTTCTTACAACCATTCCGTCCATTAAGCAACACATTATGACCCTTTTGAGGCAATTTATGGCATGATGCCACTGACACCTCCTGATTTGATTGCTACTGCCAACCAAGATTCACACAACACAGTTGCAAATATTCAGGATATTCACACACTGATTTATGAGCAATTGAAGCTTGCAAGTGAAAATCAAAAGGTATATGCCGACCGCAAAACCAGCCCCGTTGAGTTCGCAGAAGGAGACAAAGTCCGGCTCTCGACGGAGCACCTGCTTATACGCAACCAGCCGACACGCAAGTTCCGACAGCGCTATATTGGCCCGTACCCGGTCACGGCCAAGATCTCCAGCCAGGCGTATCACATGCGCCTGCCGCCGACGTTCCACTGCCACAACGTGTTTCACATCCGTCGACTTCGCCGGTGCGTCAACCCATACGCACGGCCCGATGCATTCCCGTCCAGCGTGGAGCCCCCAGTCGACGAGTTCGCCCTTGAACGCGTGCTCGACTTCTCTATCGAGCGCCGCGAGGATCTGTTTAAGCGGGGACTCTGCCTCGCCTTTCTAGTAGTGCGCTGGCTGAACTACGACTCAAGTCACGACAACTGGGAGCCATACAGCGCGTCGCGACGCGTCGAGGTGCTACATGACTTGGCGAGGGCGAGCCGACATCTGCAAGACACACTACGCTGCAAAGAACTACCGGCCAACCTGCCAACATGCCAACCTGCGAGCGCGCAGCCCTCGCGCTTTCAAGAGTCCATCGCGGAGCGTTGACACCCGTTGCTACAACTGCTGCTGCTATATCACGCTTCCACCGCCAACCGATATCTGCGCTAGGCCTTCGACGGCGCGAACATAAACTTTCCAACTCGTCCCGTCCTGGAGTTTTCAGAGACAGGGGTGGGAAAGTTAAAGTTACGCCTAGCAACTACCCTAGTACCACCACAGAACATGCGACGCTCTCAGTAATATTCATTGTAACATTCAACTGCTACACGCTACTATGGCAGATCAGCTGTACAGTACGCGTTACGACTCCTTAATTATAAGGATATGAGATGCTTGTCCGCGGTACCGAGATATACCGCTACATGATAGATATGCAATGCCACCGGCACATTGTACAAGATCACACTCTGCGATCAACTCAATTCGCCAAACGCTACGAATAGAGCGTTGTTTCACCAAGTACTGCCACAAGCACTTACAACATCCATGACATCAGCAAGCCGCACACATGCGAGTTCACGCGTCATGACGCCGCCGCGTCTGGCGGCGGCTCGTTGCGCACCGCCTTGTGGTCCAACACACCGCTTACCGAGCCCGTGCATATCTTGAATAAGAGCGCGCCAACTGGGACGCCCGAGATTCGCGCGGGCCGGCCCATTATTTTGTACGCTCTCTGCGACAAAAAGAAGCCCGACGTGCTGAAGGTCTAGAGGTACTTGGATTACTTCAAGAAGGTCAGGTCGTACATCACGGACCATACGGTCCAGTAGCACTTCTCCCAGGCCGAGCGGGAGAGTTAGAAGGACCTGCTTGACGACTTGGATGAGATGCATACTGCCCCTTCGGCAGCTTTCTCCGGGTTCAAGCCGCAGCAAAAAGAGGAAGTTGGCGACTTATTGCGCGAGCACGGGCAAACTGCGCCCGCTGAGGCACGTCACACGATGGCTACCAACGCCAACCTCAACAATGCCGAAGCCGCTCGCATTGAAGCCGAAATTCGAGCTCAAGTGATTCAAGATGACAGCCCTTCCGGGGAGTTCACGCCGGCGCCAAGGAGAAGCTTCATGACAACACATCGCCCGGCGATGCAAAGGGCACGAACCTCCTTGTCATCGAACGTCTCCGATGTGAGTTCCATTGCTTGTCATTGTTGTCCTTTACGGGACAAAACAATTTGGCGGATCTGCCTTGCTTGTTATTTTGTCCCAGCTAGGACAAAAATGGTATGGCGTCTCACTCGGGACTGGCATAGCTCGCGGTCTTGGCCATCATTAGGTGCATGAGAAGGACAAGTGTCCTAAAAGTCTTGGTGATTGGGAGTCGAGATTCGCCATCGGGCTTGAGAAATCGAGCGAGACCACCGAAGATACGTTGACCGTGGCCGTGTACCAGTCCTTCCATGCCGATGCAAAGGGCAAACCTCTCCTGACCCTGCGGTACTACGCGCATACAAAAGGAGGGAAGAACCGGTTGACACAAGCTGGGATAGGTGCTTCACGCGTCCGTGGAAGCTTGTTGAAGCCGTCCCCTTGTCGTACGCGAAGGCCATCCACGACGCGTCGGGAAGACGCGAGGTGCGCAACGATGATGGCACCATGGTCAGAAAGAAGTGGTACGGTAAAAGCGTCCAAGTCGTGAAGACCTACGCGCAAATTGCTGGGTGGCAGATCAGCCACCCACGAAAAATTGCGTCCACGTCATGTCAACCACCCCAACGCAACGCAAACCCGGCGGAGTCGTCAAGTTTAACGCATCCACGAAGAAGGACTTGCTTGAGTTGGGGATTCTCAACGAGTAAACTATTAGCAACGTCTTGTGGCTAGGCGATAGATATAATCATCATAATAAATATTGACTTGCCTCCACTTTGTCCCATTATGTACAAAATGCTCCAAAACCAGCACTGGATGTGCGTCGCAGCTAGTGTGCACGCTGATGAATGCCGCCGTGCACCCTAGGTCTACAAACCCAAGCCACACCACCCGTGAGTCTTAAGTACTGATAGTAGCCCGGGGAACTAAGGTATAAGCAAACCCTACGGTGCAAAATGAAATCCGCGGTGCAAAATAGGTTGAATTATTGTTCACAGTACCACTTTCATAGTATTCCTACTCATAAAATCAAATCAAGCATACGAAGTCGTCGCATAAAATGTACCATAATGCACAATAAAGCAAAATAAGCCCAACACAATTGATGAGCGCAACGAAAATAATCAGAGCTCCGGTGTAACACGAGAGATTGAACCCGAACATTGCCGTCGCCGCCTCTTATACGGCAGGCGACGGCACAGAAAACCGGCATTTTCAAATGCCGGTCTACTCTAGTTGTACTCCGCGTTGGTGAAATCGACATTGAAATTGATTACAATGTGCTAGCATGCTGCTCTCCACAGCTCAGACTGAGTTGATTTTAGGGCATGCCATCTATAACCATAGTAAGGAACACATATACTGTAATTATAGATCAAGCTTCCGGCCGTCCTCTTTCGTTACCAAGCCCCGCCTCCTTCCATCACGATATCAGTAGTTGTGTTATTTTCCCGATTTCCACAGGAGGTCGCCAGTGCGAGCGACCACCATTAAGTGGCAGTACGGGGACAACTATTGTAGTAGTCGCCGGCGTGTTGCATCTTGGCTCCACATACCGGCATTGCTAAAAATAGTAAAATATATATCGCAGGTAGCGGCGCTGATTGCCCCTCCGCGCCGGCTGGGCGGGCAGCCGGCCTCGGCCGCGGTCCGCAGATGTTGCCTCCATCTCGCCCGCATGAACCCTTGCGGTATGTAGAATCCTCAGGCGGGAAGGGGGGTGAACCCCCCCCCCCCCCCCCCCCCCCCCGCCCCCCCCCCCACACACACACGTCCGCGTATCTTCGCTCCGTGGTCGGCATGCCGGTGTTGCTCGCATGCGCGCCGCTCTTCGCCTCGTCGCTGCCTCGTCGCCTGCCGCTCTCCGCCTCAACGCGCCTCGTCGTTGTAGCGGCCCGTCCAGTGTGATACCGGGATGGTCGCGATGCCTCCTCCCACTGCATGGCCGCGACTCCCTCAAGGCACTCATGCCAGGGCGACTCATGTCTCTTGCCCCCTAAGTTGCTGACATGCCAGACCTATCCGCCCCCGAACGCCCGCCCCGCCCCGCCCAAGTGCCGGGCTCCCATCTCCTTGCTCTATCCGCCCTCGCCCGTTCTAACGGGACGGCAAAGAGTTTCCCGGGTGTTTCGAGCGTATCGGCCGCAGTGCGCCGCCGAACATTTCGCCGTATTAATATGTGATTCGAGTGATTCACAGATGGAACGCATACGGGTGGGGTGGTACGCCAGATCTTCTGTAGGTCGATGGCATGTCGTATAGCGAGGTACGAGAACGCGATTTTAGTTCGAACAGCCTTCGTGATGAGTAGGTTGCCCCCATCCCGGCCGAGCACACCCCCTCCCGCCCACCCGTAGGCGGGTCTCGGAGAGGTCAACGCGAGGCCGACCTCGTATATGAAATGTTTTAGCAGCCAGCCGTACATGGTTGCTGCCCGGCGGCGCCAACATACGCTACCGAGACTACGAAATTGAAAATGAAATATTTAAATTGAGTACTACATTCTAGGTTGCTGCTCTCCACCGCCGAGACGGTGTTGTTCTTAGGGCGTGCTATCTCTAACCATAGTAGGGAACATACATGATTACATGAGCCAGCTGCAAAATTCAAGAAATCCATACAGAAATCCAGAGGAAAACCCAGCTACGGGCCACCAGAGGCGGGAACCGCCATGACAGCCACCGACTAGGCATCGCCACCCGCCAGCCGCCGCTCCACGCAGTAGGGACGCTCTCCCCAGCACAAAATACCGGGCCACTCTAATAGCGGCACTAGATAGGCCGAATGTGATGTGAAGGCGCCGACATGAAAGGAGCTTCGAAGTAGAGGACTCGCAGCAAGGACAGGAGGTGGGGGGTCCAACCCAGAACGGGGCGCCACGGGCGTGCAACAGACGCATGGCACCCAACGCCGAATCCGCCGCAAGCTCGGTCGCGTCCCCATCCGCCGAACGTAGAACTCCCTTCCCAGCACAACATCCCGGGCCGCTCCAATAGCGGCGCTGAGCCGAATGTGATGTGGAGGCGCCGACAGGACAGGAAGGGAGAAAGTGCTCAACGAGTAGGGAATGGGGAGCCGACCGGGCCAGCAACGACGTAAGACACCGGTGTCCAGCGCGCGTTGTTCCGCCTAGCGCCAGATCCGCCGCAAGCTCGGTCGCGTCCCCATCCGCCGAACGTAGAACTCCCTTCCCAGCACAACATCCCGGGCCACTCCAATAGCGGCACTAGGCCGAATGTGATGTGGAGGCGCCGACAGGACAGGAAGGGAGAGGGTGCTCAAAGAACAGCGAACGGGGACTTGACCGGACCAGCAACGACGTGAGACGCCGGTGTCCAGCTCACACTGCTCCTCCGCGGCAGTAGTGGCAGCACGGGCGGGGCCAAGGCTACCAAGGCGCCACCCGTGCACGATCCCCACCCCCATCTCCAGCCGGGGGTGGAGGCGGAGGAAGGGCCCGCGATTCCGAGGGCCGAGGACGGTCGTCGGGCCCGTCCAGGCAGTGGGTGGGTGGGTGGGTAATTCTATGGTGGGTGGGTAGGGAACATATATAGTGTATTACAGCTCAAGCTACCGGCCATCCTCTTTCGTTTCCAAACCCCGCCTCTTTCCATCACGTGATCAGTAGCTGTGTTATTTCCGGATAACTACGAGCGGTCGCCGGTACGAGCGACTACGGCTAATTTGCAATACGGGGATTACAAATACAGTACATTTGTACTTTATGGAGACGAGGTCGTACATGAGTTGTTTTTCGCAGCCTCGCGTACATGATTGCTGCCCGGTGGCGCCAGCAGGCGCTACCGGGACTACGAGTATTATATGAAAAACCTCCCGTAGGGCTCCACCTCGGTCGTCGCAGGATCCAAGGACCCGCCACAACCGCCGGCCACCCCGCTCAGCCCCGTGCCACACCCAGCCGGTCACGGGTCTTAGGGGTTACGAGCGCCCACCATGTGGAGGTGGGGGTGGTGCCGCCGGCCATGCCGCACCCAGGATCCTCCGCTCATGGTGGGCCGCTTCTTGACGGCGGGCGCGACGTGCTAAACCGCCCGGAACTACGAGTATTATTTGAAAAGCCCCCCACAGGGCTCCCCGGTCGTCGCATGATCCGAGGACCCTTCACAACCGGCCACCAAATATATTTAACACACAAGTGATGCAGCTGAATAGTCAGATCATAAATGGGGAGCGACTTGCTGCCACCGTTGCTCACTATCCACAACAGGTTCTAGTTGTTGTCTGTCTACGAGCAACTAGCGCACCAAAGACTAAAGGGCTTATGGGCGATAACTTGAGTTGAATCAGATATGCTTTTAAACATAAAACCATCTCAGCCGATATCGTTGGCATCAGTTTCCACATCAAGCTACAGCACCACATATTGTCGGGGACAAATGCGGCCCACCTGCACAATTAGCTATATCAAACCCCTTCCAAAACTTGAGCTCGGCAATAATATCAGGGGAAGGAGTAACCCACGCACAATAACTAATACTGAATTATGTACAACATATGCATGCCGTGTATATGATTGAGCAAAGAGATCCATTTCCTGCTTCATGCAATTCGCTTGCCCAAAAACACATGCCAGTTTGCCCACTGACACTCTGCCCCTAAGGGCATGTAACAAACGATCGATATTTTGCTGCAGTATGGTCCATGTATCCTCGGGGACAAAGAAGGTACCAACTGCTGAATCAAAAAAACTCCAGATGTCTGAGTAGTTGGATTGGAGCAGGGTTGCTTTTTTCATGGTCAAACATGGATCAAACGACTTCCCAAATCAGAAACAACTCTCTTGCCGAGAGCCGATAAATCATCAACAGTAAGAATTGCAACAAAAAAATATCCAAATAGGGTAGCACATGAATGCCATCCCTATGCCAGTATATCGACCAGCTCATCCATGGTTTCAGCAAATAAGGCAAAAGGTGCCACCTTTAATCCAAAGGGTAAGCTGTTGAAAACATAATATTAGCCTTTCCATTGAAAAGCTACATATGGTACTATTATGCAGAAGGATGAAACTCCAAGTGACTGCTAAAGACATACTTATTCAAGTCGAAAGCGACCATGTGATCATCTTTCCTCATAATATCTTCGAGGTATGCGAGGCCCTCAAATTTGAATTTTAGGCAATCATTTGCCTCATTGACATGTCTCATATCAATAGTACGTCTCAGCTTATCGACGGCACACTCACTATCCGGCGAAAGGGCGACATTTACGGATCTCAGAAGAAATGCGTAGAATGTAACGGATTAACCACGGATAATCCCCTCCCCAGCCGTAGGTGTACAGCAAATCAACCATTCACCACAATGCGATGGCCAACCATAGGCGACGCCGGGCTAGTTGATCGCCAAAAATGGTCCCACGCTCTCACTCAGGTGTAGCAGAGTCGACGGCGTGAGTGGTTCTTGGCCCGCAGTGTCCATGCTACGATCGGCTGATATTTAAACAAATCTCGCATTTACCCAACACCCATGAACCAAGCCCACATCTCTATACACGGCCCTGCTCAAGCGGATACTAGCGCTGGGATTTGATAGATGTATAATTAACCTTTGCTGCGATTTGAGCTCGGTAGCATCGGGCTGCCCAATCATTCGTACGAGGTGTAGAGTGAGGAGTGCATTTTCTAGATATTTTCCGTTGCTCCTTCACCGATGTTGCATGGGCTGCTAGCACACGCCACCACTCGGGGTCCTGAGTGGCTATTTCGCCACCCTTGGACCATGCCCGTATTGTCTTTTTCGTCTTTTCGCGCGCTTTGACCGGTGTGGTCGGCGGGACGGTCGTGTGGATGGGCGTCCCAAAGCCTTCGGGCCAACGGCGGCTAAACGGCAAATCCCGACCCGCCCCGCCCCGATATCGCCCCACAACGCCCCAACGAGGGGGGCACTCGGACGCCATGGAATGCATGTTCATGGCATCCCTTCTAGCGCACAAGGTCTCTACGGGTAGCTTAGACCCATGCCATGGGTACCTTTTTCTCTCCGATTGCTGAGTTTAGACCTCTCGACTCGGCGGAAGCTCCTCGGACGAGGCAGTGCCGCCGAGCTAGTGAGAGGTGGTGGACCTACTTGACATCCCTGCAACATCTGATGTGCTAGCGCCGTGTAGCTCAGAGACTGGAAATGTGGAAAACACACTGTTTGACCGACATATACTACATATCATATACTACTGAAGGGTGATCAAAGCGGGCGGGAGATATAGCCTTATCATTGGACATATGCGCTACATAGGAAACGCCATAATTCCGCTACTGTCGGAAAACGTGCCATCTGAGCGCGCCGTGTCTGAACGTGGTTTAGGGACATCACCCAGGGCTCTGACTACCAAAGATTTATCAGTTGAAATATTCACATGGCCCGCAGCCAACATCTCATCGACAAAATCATCCACACACGCACACACACACACACACACACACACACACACACACACACACACACACACACACACACACACACACACACACAGTTTGGTTGTCTCAAGGTTGCGGATTGAACTTAGCTGGGGCAGGGGGAGCAATCTTCCAATGTAGGGTTCCACCTAGCATTTCAACACCTAAGACTTGGGCCGGCAAATAGAATGCCGGAAGGAAAGCGACATCTTCAAAGTGCGAACTTGGAACAGGGGTGTGCCTTGATGCATCTCAACTTTACTTTGTCTTGGTGCCCACGTATAGCCCAATGATAATCATGATGTTGATGATTATGCTGACAGTTATCCTAACTGATTCATTCTTACAGGATAACAAAGCATCATAAATAGATATGCTATAACCGCGATAAAGCATATCAGAAAATTTGAATTCAAATTCAAATTCCAACTCATACAGATAACTAGATAGAGCATTATTATAATAATTGGAGAAGTCAACCATACTGGGTAAGTATACCAAAATGAATATCATGGCAGATAGAGTTATAAGAGAAAAAAGCATATGACGACAACATTTCACAGTAAGAATGGCAATAGGAGCCAATGACAACGAAACGAATCAGAGCATAAGATGAATCGGAACAAGCCTTTAGGGCTTCATTTGCATACCAGATGTTGAATGAGCAGCAAAATCAAATCTCAAAGCAAATGGCAACTATCAGCCAGCGTTGGTTTGAGTAACAAAAAGTACATATACAAGAGGGCTCGTATGCAGCCATAGATCACATGAGATCCAATGATCCTATAAGCTTTGTGACACAACACAAAAGCATTATAGGCAACACTAACATAAGAAGCTAACTCATGCTAATGGAAAAAAAGTATCAAAAAACTCAGCCCTTCGTGGCATTTTGGCAGTTGTGCTTCAGATGGATGACAGCACCGCATGCATGGCAAGGTCTAATGACTCGTCCACCAGGAGGCCGGTAGCCCGATTGTTGTTGTTGTGACATAAGGTTGCTGGCCATCACATCGGCCATTTGAAGAGGGTCCAAATAGTTGTTATATTGTTGACGACCACCATTTTGGCCGTCACCTCGACCACTACCACCACGTCCACGGCTTCGATCACGACCACCACCACCACCACCACCACCACCAAGATTGTTGGAAGTAGCATGGTCGGCCTTCATACCTGCAGCCTTTGTCAGCTTGATATCCTTACGAGCCCTCTCCTTCGGAGAGAGAGAGTCATGTCATGACCACATACGTCCTCACCAAGATACACTTTGGAATAGAACTTATGATGAATATACAGAATAACAGAATCATAGCGTCTTCGTCGTTCGTGCGACAAAGCAGATTTATCAGGAACCGAGGGATATCCGACTCAGAAGTAGTGTTCCTCTATGGGGACGGGACGGCTAGCAGGGACTTCGTTCTTCATGATATGCTTCCAACATAGTATCATACAATTGCCACGCGATACAATACAACACGAGTGCAAGATACTGATACCGTTTGGTGTGGAAAACGTGAGATTATTGTGCAATGGAACGGAACATTAAGAAGAAAGGGCAAACCGCGAGCGTAGACCTAACACGGTGGTCTCAGGGCCGGCATAGAAGCCGGCAGCCAACCGCGCGCCTAATCCTCCCGCCGTGCCATGCATTGCAAGGGGCTATTGAAGTATAACTAAAGCGCGCTACTCGCGTTGCACTGCATGGCATGCGGGGCAAATCTGGCCAGGAAAAGCAATCACGACGCACCCGCACGGTGTTTAACATCGGCGATATAGTGCGCGTACGGTGTCTCCTATACCCTTACAAGGACCACCCTCATCCCATCCCCGAATCGGCCACTGGCATCGCACACGACGTGAACGAGCGCCTCTAGATCACCACCCATGGGCCCTTATGGGCTAAGGGTGGGATATGGGCCGAGTCGTTTAGGATTTGGTGAGGCACGGGTGAAGAATCGTGCGATTCATTCCGTTTCTCACCTCCTCCCGATAACCGTATTTTTCGCTATTTTTAAATATTATCTCAGCTACCCGTCGCTCCATCGGCTCCCGGTGCACCTATAAGCAGACAATTCGATCCATCTTGGTCTCTATCACTAGCATATGGATATAGTGGCCTTGGGCAGGCGTAGATGGTTGGGTGGCGCGTCAATCACTCATATACGGGTGGTGGTTGGCCGGCCCCCCATTCAGCCCGTTTATCTAATCTCGGCTCAAAAATATCGGGTAGATGGGGCACCGCGCACCGACCACCTCATGGGCCACTCATGGACTCTACCGCACCCCTAGAAGCTAGACCACGGGACGGTAAATGTGCGGCGGGCTAAATTGTTAGCTGCAGCTGGCAGGCGATGCCCATGCGGGAGGGGGTCGAGAGCGCGGGAAATCTGGGTCGGTCGGGCCCATTGGGCCGGCATCGACTGACATTGAGTCATTGACCGCAAACTGACCGCCAGCGGACGTCACCCCTGCGTATGGGCCTCTACTAGTGCTCCTACGATCGATGAGCATAGAGCTATCTCAGCCGCCCCCACGGGAGGGGTTAAGGCCGGGGGTATTTCCGAAAACTCGGGTTCCAAGATCGGACGGCTTCTTGAGTCGGGGGTATATGCGGCACCGTATTTGTAGCCCCCGACCTCTAGCTCTATTTTTCTATAGCATCCCTATGAGATAGGCTATGGACCTATCCTGTTTCCAGGGCAGGTGGTGCCCGTTCGACTCGGGCTGATGCCGTGAGCATCGCCCCCCTCCGTGAGCCGAACAGGCACTGCCCGCCGTCCGCGGTTGCGGCCGACAAGAGGCCGTTTTCGCGCACTGCTACGCAGCACACGAGCGGAATATACCGGGAAATAAGCAATAAACACGATACACTATTCTAGAGTACTAAACAACGCACCGCGAAGTGTATATTTTGCTATATCTCCGATTAGGCATGCAACCGTTGGGTGCGCCGTGTTCGGGGAAAAATCTCCGCACCAAAACCGAGAAGAACGGGTAGGGAGGGCGGAAATTTGACTCCGAAAGAGGCAAATGATTGTGTTGCTTGAGAATGACGAGAGTAGAACAGCCGGCATGGCTAAGTAGCCGAGCCGAACGGTATTGGCGGTACGGAACCGTTCCTTAGCACAGCAGTCCCGGAAAGTCAGCAGACAAGTCCGTATAAACCCCGACAATTACTCCGCAATGGAAAGGAGCTGTAAGCAGGAAGGGCAGACAACGCGACTCAGAGATGCCGAGTTCCCCGAGCCCTAGGGCTGTGCCGTGTGGCGTAACACTTTGGAGACGGTAGCCGCGGGCTGCGAGCGGAGCGCCGCTCGCAAGAACTGTTACTCGGCCACGGAGGATCCGCCGGGAGTGGACTCGGGGCCGGGCCGCGCTCCTCGCAGTAGCGGGCGAAGCAATTGTCGGATGACGATTAGGTGTCAAACGAGCCCCGAGCCCACGCAGCCATTCCCAATTGATGCACGGTCTGGAGTAGTGCATGTCCCCTCCGAGTCTTGCACCGGGCAAGAACTCCAACCGGTCGAGCTGGCGGCAGGCACGGCGCGTGCCCCGGCGATCACAGCCGGGGCAGCAGAGGGCAATGGCGACGATTATGCCGCGGACGCCGGACAGCCGAAGAGAACCGGCGCGCGTACGGGCAGTGACATCGGTACGGCACCACTACGGGTACGGGTGCCGGTAGCAGTCGCGGTTGGTCCGGACGGCCGATTAGCACCGACGAGTCGCACGGACGAGCTGTCGCGCGCTGATGGGCAAGATTCGCCGCGCCGCATTGGG
This sequence comes from Tetraselmis striata, assembly GCA_006384855.1. NCBI lineage: Eukaryota > Viridiplantae > Chlorophyta > Chlorodendrophyceae > Chlorodendrales > Chlorodendraceae > Tetraselmis > Tetraselmis striata. Next base: position 345,105 of record VCJN01002356.1, on the reverse strand, counting down.
GCGTAAACCGCAACGGAGAGCAATGATGCGCCAGGCGGGCGTATTCTGCGCGACGCGCCGCCCGACGCCTCTCCGGGAAGGAAGAGGTCGGGCATTCCGTCGTCTAGCTACACCCATTCCGTGAGTAAGTCGGCCAAGTGGTCGCCCGTGGCGGGTGCCACGAGCGGCCACCAGTGATGGCGTCCACGTCAAAATGGCAGCACTAGTGTCGCGACAACTTTGTCCTTGCGAAGCTTCCATAACACCCGACCAACCAAGCCAAATGGCGAGTTGACCCAATTATTGCAATCGAATAACGAAAACTAGAACGAATTCACGCATGAGGTACCATGGCACCATAACATTCAGTAAAACTTCTTGCATAGGTGGTTCATGTCGCTTGCGAGCCTGTCGCACCTCCGTGGCCCCAACCGCCGGTCAATCAACAACAAAAACGTTGGGGTTGAGCATCCAGTCGTCGCGGTCAAGTTTGGAGATGTCGTTAGCCACTTGATTGAGCGCCAGGGGCACCCATGTGAGGTCCAGCTTGCATGTGTGAACCTAGCAGAAATGGGCCACCACCTTGATTCGCCAAACGAATATAAGTGCCGGGTTGCGGCGGCCGTAGCGCATGAGGTGCAATAAATTCTAATTGTCGACCTGAACCGCCACTTTCTTGTCCAAACAAAACCGCACAAAGGCGCGGAGCGAGCGCATTATTCCGTGTTGCTCCCGATGAGTGGAGGATTCCATCCGCTCGTCCGGCGTAAAGAAGCCATGTGCAATCAAGCGTGCGGGATCTAAGGAGAACTCACCCCACCCCTTATCGGAGGCATCGCACGCCACCACAAAAGGCCTCATCACCATCCGCCGGTCACAGGTTGGACCCGCGGATCGATTCGCACGCTCGGTGATGACCCAAAACATAATCATCATCCCGGGCGTATGAGGTTATAGGACAACGGAATCCCACCACGAACCGGCGTCAGTGGCAATGGCTTGCAAACACCGTGTGTAGAGTCAGCAAATAGCCAAATAGCGACTACACTCGGCAGCCAATTCGAACGACGGAATAATATGATTGGCAATCGACGCCAATGCCGGACCAGTGCCGTTCGGTTGGTTAGGGTATCGGCGATGATGGCCTGAAGCCGGTCCCACCGATGCTGCGGCTCCTCGTACACCACGTTCCGGAGGTCCACCACACCCCCCAAGTGCTGCAGCACCGACACTGTGGTGGGCTGTGACTTCGCCGCTTTGACGGCCCGCCGCGGCCTTACAATCCACATGGACACGCGCAGCTAGGGTTTGGGCGCCTATGCCGCGGCGGGTAAGGAACGACCAATCGTCAAGATACGCGAGGATTTGCATCCCGCGGATTTGCATACCCTACTAAAGTCCTCATGGTCGTAGAGGAGAGCTTGAGACCAAATGGAAAGAAGCGGCAGACGTAATAACGTCCTTGCCACTCAAAACCGCAATACGTTTGCGAGTAGTATCGGTGTAACTCGACATGTTGGTAGCCATGTGCCAGGTCGACACCGAGCATAACGTCGCCGCTGCGCACTAAATCACACATCATGCGGATGGACTCCATCTTGAACGGGATATCGTGCATAAATTCGTTCGGAAAACGCATGCCTAGAATTAACCGGAGTTTAGAATTATCATTCTTCGTCTCTACCACCCCCATGGGGAAGCAAATCACCGGAGGGAACAACACGACCTTAACAACCGCGTCGTGGCACATGCGGAAAACCTCATGCGTCACGAACTCGGCATGTTCGCACGCCGAGCGTTGCTGGGGGGTCCGTGGTCCACTCGATCGAGTAGCCTTCGCGAATCCACACGAGGACCTGGGCGACCCTGCTTTGCGTGCGCGATGGTGACCATGAAGTCCCAACCATCGCGCATCAGTCTGCCCGTTTACCGGCCGGTGGCGGCGCCTCGTTGGAGATTGGTACCGGTGGCGGCGGGACGCGCGTCGGCGCACCGCAAGGCACAACCGGGCCGCGGTTCCGGGTCTGTCGGCGCGGGCGGCGCCGCGTGACTACTACGTGCCGGGGATGAGCCGTACGAGAGCGCGTTGCGCTTGCGACATTCGAGCACGTACATATGTCTCATCACACCTCCGTAGTACTCATACCGGGTGCAGTAGTCGTACTCCCGCAATCGTACTCGTACCGTAGCGGGATGTGCGCGCAGCACATGCCATTACATGTACGAACGTACGGTGTAAGACGCTCCGCGGCACGTAGGAAATACGGGCCGAGCTGCAGCAAACTCCGCCAACCCCCGAGTTTCCTCGGCGGCACCAATAACGGTCGGCGGTCGTCCTAGGTCACGCTAATTCGAGAGCCCTCGACCAACCACACCCATCGACCACGCACTGAGGATGAGGTACCGGCGGCCCACGGCGGCGGTTAGGGGGGGTGGGGGGGGGGGGGGGGGGGGGGGGGGGGTGAGGTGAGGTGGGGGGTCGGCGGATAAAACGAACATGCTGCGGCATGTAGCAAGTGCGACTTTTGGCCGGTGCCGAACGTACTTGTTAAAACACCGAGGACAAATAAACCAATGCGAAATTATCCTTTGCAAACGACGTACAAATGCGCAAGAAAGCCGAGAAAACATCTATTGGGGTGCGTATGCCTGCCGCTTGTACGGAGGAGGCTAGCGGGCGTGGGCAAGTAACCAAAAATCGTGCAGCACGGAGCTTAAGGCCATGGGCCACAAATCACAGCCGGCCCGGGGGCTCGGCGGCCGAGTTGCAGCCCAAGCATTATTGTTGTGCGCCAGACCCGGAGGTCCAGTGTGGGGTACGCGTTGGCGAAGATGGCCATGGCGGCCGCAACACAGCAGGCATGCTTAGCACAAAAAGACTAAGCGGGAACGAAGTTGTAACAAATTTCAATATTAAAATGATTTACTGTGTGCATCCGTTGGAATATAAGCCGTATTTCTAATTCAGTCCTACTACACCCCTCCACATAACTCCCAGGCCCCTTTCTCGCCGAAACCGAGCTTGCGAATAGTAGGGCAGCGGAATCTAGGGTTTATGACCTGAAATCCTGGAATATTGATTTTTTTGGCTCAGCCGTTACCACCATAGGGTGTAAGCAACCCCTTTGGCCCTAACAAGTGCCCTACACGAGTGGCACTCGCGCCACACAAAGCGTTTCTAGTACCCCCACAACAACAAGGATTGGTGCCCCACACATTTCGCCGCGCGCGCACGCATAGACCATTGCATGGTGGGATGGCCATGGGCGGGCGAGGAAACATATTAGCAAAGAGGCTAGGGTATTTTTGGCTGGGGTGGGGCCACGGTGGCGTGCGCCCGTGCACGATGTGGCGTGATACCATCGCCACTGCATTGCCGCCTCGTGGTGCAGCTCTCAAACTCGCGGTATCGCTCAGTGCGTAACGAGGAGCCGAGGAAACGTCAGAAAATTTTCATGTAAATACCAATAAAAACTACGCGAGCAGGGCTACATATTTCAAACTGGCAGCACGGTCGTCCGAGGCCATTTAGGCACTTTCGATTTTTTTTAAAATAATATGTCGAAATCTGACGTTTTTGTCACCCTGTGGTCAACACGTCGGCGTGAAACTTTAGGCCAAGGGATCTCAAAACCGGATGATTCACAGTGGCGGGACAGTGTGTTGTATGTTCTTGCTTGTGTACGGACTACTCATGCTTGGCACATACCCCCCTTGAGCGATGCCCACGGCCGCCATGCTGGATCCCCCCTTTCACAAAATTATTTCCACCAGCATCGACGCATTAAGGTGCACGCCATTGCCGCCCCACTGGGCTCACCCTGGCGCGCTATGAGCATGCGGTCATGCACTGCTATAGAAAGCTTTGCCCTACGGCAAGGAGGCCGCGAGAACCCTCTCCCGCCTGCGCGTGCAACGATCAGAGCCGCATTTTGTCCATGACTTTGGCCATAAACCATCGTCATCGACACGTAGGGCTTGGTCCAGGTCGTTAATGAGCTAATTTCAATGCCCTACGTGTATGGTGGATAGTTATTATACCAAGGGTGATGTGGTATGAGTACGGGGGATGTGCTGTCCCATGCCTATTAGTGCACACGAGTGGCGCAATTTGTGGTTTTGAAGCTCTAGCGCCAGATGCCATGCTTTTGTCTGAATGAAAGCGTTGACGGCAATGGCCACCGCGTGGCAATATGGGGTGTATCGCGCTATCGCGGCATTTCCCCCCAGCCGTGCGACCCCGAGTAACACGCATGCACGCGCGCACGGTCTCAGTAGTGTAGCCGCGCTTAGGCATGTGGATCAAATTCGCAAATCCCATACTTATGTGGATGGGTGTATTACCCGCACTTCCGTACATACTCGTACGATTCCTTCCATCAGCGTGCCGTCGTGGAATACATAAATTACTGATGATCGGGTGGCATACAATTACTTCGTATAATTAAGAACGCAGACTATTAGTGTCATCGTGGAATACATTACTGGTGATTTTCGGGTGGCATACGATTACTTCGTAGAATTAAGGACGCATACTATCAGTACCGTAGATGGATGATCCTCGTACAATAAGCGAGGAATAAGGATTACCCATGGATGGCGGTATGTATATCACACGACTGCCGCGCACGGCTATTAAACCACGGCGCCGAAAATAAATACCAGGGCCACACCCGCCTTCCGGACGGTCAAAACAAACCAAGGAATATGCCCGGATTAATTACGCATTCAAGCGATTTCATGCCAGTCCTAGCCCCGGATCCAGCCATGTCTCTGCTTCCCCTCGAGACTGTTCCGTCAATGCTTCCGGCTGCTACCGCCCGGTGTCCGGAGGGGTAAGCGAGGCCCGGACGGGCCTCGCCAGCATCCCGGGGCGCTAGTCAGCAGTCGGGGAGGTGCTGCGTGAGGCAGATGGAGCTTGGCCGGCGGCGATCCGGGCAGGGACGGTCCATAACCGGAGCGGCGCGAAGATCAGGCCTTCCAGGAGGACACCACAACAGCCAGCATGGAAACAGACAACCCTGAGAAGCAACAGGACGCCGGGGTCGGCACCTTCCTGGCCGCACTTCGAGGCGGCAGAGTGCAACAACCTGCGATCCGAACGGTCATCGCCATCGCAAAAAAAATTCGCGGGCACCCAACTCCCACCAGCAACCCGCCGCCACATACGCGTGCTGCAACGCCCATCTCACCTACTTCTGACTGGCCTCCCCGCCGGTACGGACGACGCCCCCCATGTGGCCCTATTGTTCGGCGATCTGGTGGCCCAGCACCAAGCCATGGGCGAGGAGTCGCGCAGCCGGATTGTGACGAACCTCATCCGCACCCTCAGCCGCAAAATCGGCGTTCAAATCCTACCAGCAGACGTCAGGGTGGTAACCCGCCGCCCCCCCAAGCCAGCCGCCGCCGACACCGCTGAACCGATTGGCACTAGGCTTCCCACCCCCACAGGGTCAGTCATCCTGCGACTGGCCCGCAGAGACACAGCCGAGAGCGTTCTACAGACCCAATGGACAACAGAAGGCACTGCGATCCTCGACCGCCAGGGCCGCCGCTGCTCCAGCCGCCTGCTCGGAGCACCACACCTCGACGACATCGAACGCCCAGTACACCAGGTGTGGCTTCGCTCCCCTTCGTTCAGAGGCCTCACGAAGGCCGACATGTGGCTACGCCTGGCGGAGGGCCTTCTCCCAGCAAACGACCAACCCCTGCCATGCGAGGCGGCGGCAGACCAACCAGCGGCAACACCGGCGGACACCCTGGCGCTCGCCGGAGTGAGAGCTTGGGCCGAGTACGAGGCCGACACACACGTAGACGACGCCGCCATCTGCCCCCCGACCGCACACTACTGGCCCTCCTGGAAGTCCGAGAGATATGGAAAGCCCGCCGCTCGGCAGACTCGGTTCGCCTCGAAGTCCTCGATCCCGAAGCGGCGCGTCTACTACAGGATGTGTGCCGCGACGTGGTACTGGCGCTGCCGTTTGGCGACCAGTCGCAGGGCCGAGCAGTGATCCAAGTCACAGTCGAACACAACGAGGACCGCGAGGACCAGCCCACCACCCCGTTCCCGAGAGTACTGCCCCCGGCGTTGTCTAAACAGTTCTTCCGATGCGCGGTGACGGCCAAGGCGATCTGCACCGGCCCCCTGGCCAACCTGGAGCTGCCGACGGTGGAGCAGCTAGCGGAGGCCATCGCAACCACCATCAGCCAGCGCACCAACACACCCCCGGAGCTGCACCACGCACAATGGCTGACAGACACCATGACCGCTGCTGGCATCGAGATGCACCGCTACCACACCGAGCCGACATTGCTGTGCGTGGGGGACAACAACCTCTGCGCCATCTCCCTCGGCAAAGAAGACGAAGAGTTCGCGGACACCCTACCTGCGCCTGGTAGTGGCCCTCACCTCACCCGTCGCACTACTATGGGCGATACGCCTCCGCTGGTCGCAGTGGCAGCCATCGACCAGCGAGGAGCTGCAACGGAGCGAGCCCCCGGAGCAGCCCCCCAGCCCCTGCGCCTACAGCCACAGCCCCAGCGGCCACTGCCACGACTTGAGCACATGCAGACGACGAGGAGGAGCTTGACCTCAACTACGAGGAGATGGACAGCGCCATGGAGGTGGACACCACCCATGGTGAGGCAACGGAGACAGCAGTAGCGGCTGTCACATCCCTTGATTCCCCCCAGCGCTCAACAACACCCCGCACGTTCAGAGAGGGCACACCCAACGGCACCACATAAAGACTGCCTGAACTACAACACTACCTCACCACCGCAACCACGGAGCTGCTCGCACAGTCCTCCCCAGCCAGCCAACCCGCAATAGCAGCAGAACTCGCCAGTCACGCAGCGGAGACGCACCAGCTGCTCAACCCACGGCGCCTCTCCATCCTGCTGGAGCGCCACCCTAGCCAGCCCACCCCAGCAAGCAAGGGCAAGACAGCCACAACAGTTAAACTTAAGAAGAAGCAGACCAGGGGCCGCAGCCGCTCAGCCGGCGCCACCCGCAACCGCAGCAGGAGCAAGCCACGCCTCTCTCGCACACGAGGCTCAGACAGCGAGTGGGAAACAGACGATGACGCAGACCAACCGTCCAGCAGCTCACACTAGTAAGCCGCTGAGCGAGACAATGCAGCAACAACCCAGCCAGCTGACTCCTGAACACCGCCCCCCACTAACCATGTGCCCGGTGCAGCTCACACACCAACACACGCCCGGAACTCACCACACACCCGAGCACACAGTCTCCCACCACCACCACCAACTCCCACCACCACCACAAGCAACACCCAACCTATTCCATGTTGGAGGGCATCGCAGCCCTCACCAATCATATTAGCCGGCTCAGCGGTGCATAAATACTGAGCACCACATAGCTATTCCGGTCAGCCCCCTTCCCCCATCATACCTTGGTAGCTGCAGGCGGGACGCTTTCGGCTGCCTAAGCTTGCATGCTGAGCTCTGGATGGGATAGGCCTGACTTAAATAGGGACAACAGGGGGGCGCTGCTGTCTTAGCTATAGCCCACTGGAAGGAGGAGGGGCTAGGAAACATTCGAGGATGGCCGGTAGCTTGAACTGTGATAACACGTCGTGTTCCCCACCGTGGTTAGAGATAGCAGGTCCTGAGAACAACTCAATCTGAGCGAGCGGATGCAGCAGACTAGACGTTGTAACAAATTTCATATTCAATTTCAATTTCCAGAATCGGCCATCCACGACACGTCTCGGCCCATGGGCGGTCAACAACCCCTACGCCGTCTGTATCATGCGCCTGCCTCACCTCCATGACTCCAGCAAGTCTTGGCATGTGGCTATGGCTTTCTCCACCACTATAAGTATTCGTGGCAGTACTTAGTGAAACACGGCTCTACTCGTAGCTTTTGGCGAATTGAGTTGGTTGCAGAATGTAATCTCTTACAATAATATGCCGGTGGCATTACATATCTATCTTGTAGCGGTCCGACTCGGCACCGCGGATAGGCAGCTAGTATCCTAATGACTAAGGAGTTGTAGCGCGTACTGTATGTTACAAGGAATATTACTGGCGTCTGGTTGTGGCCGTACCATTAATAACACGCATGCTGAAATATCAGTACAGCAGTATGATTATTACTTGGCCATAATCTCGGCGTCGCAGGTTTGTGGTGTACTAGGGTAGTCGCTAGGCGTAACCCTAACAACCACCTCATGTTGGTCCTTGGCACCTCCTGACTTTACGTGTGCATTGATCCAGGCGTGGGTTTCCCGGGAGAGTCTGACGGTCGTATTTGGCCGCTCTTTATGCGGCTGCGATTTTCCCCTTCCTCCAGCGCGGCCGCGCCCCCCAGCTCGCCCGCGGCCGCTAGCCGCAGGTTGGCGTTGCTGCGGGCCGGCGGGGATGGCTTGGGTGACGTCGCCGTCCATACTCAGGCGTGTTTGTCCGTGTTGGGTGCGTTGACCTGGTATATCTGGCGACAAATGGCGGCTCTGCGGGCGGCGCTGCGCCAACCACCAGCCATATCACCGGCATCGCCGGGTAGCGGGGACCGAGAGCTATCATATTCTGGTGGTTCTCATGGTATACGGGTATTGCGCCGTGCGGCCAGCCGCCCCGCGTCGCCCTGCCGGGCCGCACGGGGCATACCAGTCGGGTGTTCGGTCACCCGCACACTGAATGGGCGGGTTACCGCCCGGTATTTTTATGGGGCGTAGTGGTTTAAGCCGAATTTTGGAAATAACGCCGCCGCCGCCACGATTAATATTTAAAAACTTCCAAAACAATTGGGGCTATGTGCCCCGTACGCGTGCAAAATCCTTCGTGTGTATTCTAGAAACACCCTCACACTACTACGCAAAAATTTAAAACGTACCAGTAACGTATCGAAGCGTAGAGGACATCTAGACCCCCGCTTTTAAAAAACAGTATATTACCGTAGAATTAAATACGGTTCGCCAAAATCCATGAATTGTTTGCACATTCGCGTTGGAGTACTCGTGATATATTCGTGATGAATTCTAAATCATTTGTCCATTTCAACGGTTTTTCCTCTTCACGCCGGGAGGAGGGGGGGGGGGGGGGGGGGCGGTGGGGGGAGTGTCGGAAACGTTATTTATCCGTAGACTTTGGTGTGCCCCGGACTGAAGTTAGTTTCGGGTCAAGTCGTATCGCGCGGTAAGGGGAACCATCCCGCGCGCCAATCGAACCTCGTCCACGCGTGCGGCTACATGTAGCCGCGATCGTGTGCGGAGGACGGACAACAGTGCCGCTTCCATCCCCCACGAACCCTCAATTCGTACCATGGCTCACGCCAACCAGCCCACTCGCGAGCCAGGTCCTGGAGGCCATGGCTCCCATGTAAGGCTCCGCATCGATCCTGGGGACTTAAATACCAAGAATTGTATATCTTCGGAAACTAGCGATCAAGAATTGATTCTTGATCGTTAGATTCGATCTTTATTTGATTTTATTGAGTTCGTAAATATTGGTGCACTGGTAAATTCGCCCCCTCTTAATATTGGTGCACCGGTAAATCCCACCACCAAAATATCGCGGCGCACCAGTATATCCCACCACCCAAATACCAAAAGCACAAGTAAACACCGGTACCTAAATATCGGTGCACCAGCAATAAATTCTGGTACCTAAATAGAGGTGTACCAGTAAATTCTGTCCGAAATATTGGTATAGCACATTTAGGCAATAATAATGCCGTTTCTTCCGTGAGATTGCGTTAATGCTAAAATATATGAAATTGTGTCCCGATTGTCCGACTGGGCCGCTGGATCCGCCGCCGTTCGTAAGTAATACATCACTATTACACAATTGTCCGCTTAGTAAAACAGCATATATCCTACAACAATTGCCATACGCTAAGTGCTACAAATTATGTATGAGACCAACCCCATACAACTAGGAAAAAGATTGCGGCTTTTGCCCTCCCCCTTAGTCCGCTGGAATCATCAATGAGTTTAACCCTCTCAAGGGTGAGTATTATGCTATGTGCTGTGCGGCAGTCTCAGCCGGATAGAGACTGCAAGGACAAACAAAGGTGGGTGTGCAGTGGTGGTGCAAAGGCGAGAGGCTACAGTGTTTTTGGAATACAATAATTGTTGAACACAACGCTTACCACACGGCAGCATTCTGCAGTACATATACTCGTAGTCTCAGGTACACATTGTACTAGTACACACAGGTACTAACTCGTAGTATATCGTACTCGTATAATTATCACACTACATTCCGCCTCCCCCCCCTGCGAGAATTCAATTCTCGACATCAGCGGGGTTCGAACTGGTGACCCTTACATCAGGATGTTGGCGCCTTGTAACAATTGAGGCGGTATCAATCCGGCTCCGAAACCAGTGCGGCAGTCTCAGCCGGATAGAGACTGCAAGGACAAACAAAGGTGGGTGTGCAGTGGTGGTGCAAATGCGAGAGGCTACAGTGTTTTTGGAATACAATAATTGTTGAACACAACGCTTACCACACGGCAGCATTATACAGTACATATACTCGTAGTCTCAGGTACACATTGTACTAGTACACACAGGTACTAACTCGTAGTATATCGTACTCGTATAATTGTCACATATGCGCCTCTCCAAGCCCGAGTTTGACCCTCTCCACGTTGTTCTGGACCATTGGGGGGGGGGGGGTAGATACGCATCATCTTTGGGTGACACAAAAAGGTTTAGATGTGATGTGAGTGAGTGGTTGTTGCGGGTATATGCAGTGAAATGTGCTGGCTGTGGCTGATGGCTGCGAGCTGGCATGCCACAATGCGATGCCACGTGATAAGTTAAGTGCTTACATTGCTTGCATGGGTGATTGGCTTCAGTACCCATACCACCAACACACAGCCAACACCACATGTACTCTAGGTTCTTGTAGACGATTGCCCCAGTGTCGTCGTCTCGGAGGTGGACTTCTTGAGCTTGTTGTGCATTCTCCCGGCGGCAGAGAAGAGGCGCCCCACACCAGGCGACGTCGCAGGGAACGCATCATACAAGCGGCCCATCTTGCCCGGGAAAGATGGCATGCCTTGCCGTCCGCCAAGCCAACTGATCAAAGTATGTTCCATCTTCATTTGTGGGACTTACCTGCAGCCAATAATAGTTACGTCAACATCATTGATGGCACACAAATTGGCAACATCATTATAGCACATGATGAACATTACTACTTCACCACCACCACTACAACATCATGTGCGCACTTGGGGGAGCTTGAGGTAGTATTCCACCTCCTTCATCATATGCGCTGCAAGTGCCTCGGTAGGGGAGTGAGCAACAAGTCCAGCATATGGAAGTGCGATAGTAGTCCCATTGGCAGCGGCCGTCGACAAGCCGGCCAGAGGGTCGTTATCGTCATGCTGCTCGACTGTGCGCATCAACAATATTGTTCCAGCGACGCCTGGCAGCTTGGTCTTCTTGATGGGCGCCGCATTGAAGGCGGTGCGCCTGCTTATGGGTGCAATGGGAGCTGCTTCAGCGAGTTCTAGCGGTGGCGCAAAGTCCTCGTCGTAACAGCCTCAGAGGTACGTGTAAGCCTTCATCCTACGGTCAGCCCAACAAAATCAAAGTTCTTCCACATAGCGAAACCATACATTCCATTATACTACTCAGTCATTGAACAAACATAAAGCGGAAAATCAAACATCACGCGCATCAACATCATTGCGGTGTATTGCCTTGGGTCCAGACTTGTAGCAACCAAGCAAAGGATACAGCATCACATGCACATTAAGCGCACCCTACCTACATCAGTGGGTACCAATATGCGGGGTTATTATACGGCAGCACATGCACAATAAACGCACCCTACCTACATCACTGGATAGCAATATGCTGGATTATACAGCATCACCTGCAAAGTAAGCGCACCCTACCTACATCACTAGATAGCAATATGCGGGTTTATGCAGCAACAAGTGCACAATAAGCTCACCCTACCTACATCATTGGATAGCAGTATGCGGGGTTATACAGCATCACATGCACCATAAGCGCACCTACCTACATCATTGGGTACCATTATGCGGGGTGGTTTTACTGCATCACCCGCACGATAAGCGCACCCTACCTACATCACTGGATAGCAATATGCGGGGTTACACAGCAGCACCTACGCGATACGCGCACCCCACCTAAATCACATGATATAGCACTACTACTATATGCGGGGTTATACATCAGCACTTGCACGATAAGCGCACCCTACCTACATCACTGAATGTGAATATGCGGGGTTACCTGAAAGTAACGCAGCTAATTAGGAATGATTGAAAGAGTGCCTAATCTGACTGAATGGCGTGGCAAGGAGCAGCAATTCCTTCAATTCGAAGTCATGTGTAATTAAATAGGCCATGATGGCAAGTATGGAAATGCCATTCTCACCCAAAAGGTCCGCAGAGAAGGAGACACATTGTCCTTCCTTTTGCAAGTGCTTAAACTCCTCATGCAAGAAGTACGCGGGAGCCTAGCTGGGAGCCTAGTGAGCCACGTGGCGGGGGAAATGTGTGTGGGCATGCATGATGTGTCCCTATCGATTTCGATGAAACTGGCTGGGGGACATGGAGGAATTGCGCAGCACACTACTTACTTGTATATCATGAGAAAATTCTCCACACGGGGCTGCACTGCTAGCACTACACGATAAGGCGTATACCCTCTGCACATGACAAGCAGATCTGCATCGTTAGCTAGGAAAGGTAGAAGGGAGGCGGTGGTATCAGTGGAGGGGGCTTAGCGCGGCGCATCTCACCATCGGCGGGCGTGGGCGTCTGTGTGTCGCCGACAGTCACCACCTCATGGGTGTTAGCCGCTTCGTCATTAGCATTGATCTCCTGCGGAAGGCTGCCAGTGCCTCAGGCTCCCTGACCACCCCTCAGGCTTCTTACTGGGGCGAGCGAAGCTGAGGGCATGTCTGGCCTCGAGAAACTCCTCGATCTTGGTCTTGTTGTTGTCGTCCTCTAGGTGACATGCGGGTTTCGTAGGTATCTGCCTTTTCGCCGAGGCCATCCCAACGCACGATGTAATGCTCCACGCCCTTGCGTGTTATTTGGCCAAGGACATTCTCGACTTTGTACTCCTCGCGACCCTTGATGTGTAGGTCGGCGAAGCTAATATGGGTGTGCGCTTGGGCTCAGATGGGCTGCCTTCGGGGTCCAATGTGGGATCCCATGCAAGAGGAAGTGGTGCCCGCGGGCGGCCGCGCTACCTGTCCATATCGTTTGAATCACCTTTGGTACCAAGCAAGACTACTCGGACGATGAGATCAGATTCGAACTAGCTGTCGCTATTGCTGTAGTGGTACGAGGTACTGGATAATCGCGGCGACGCCCTGGGTTCCAGCCGCCCACAGGTTTTAGGGTGAATCGATTAGATCGAGGGTTAAATATCGGTGCGCCATTAAATCCCACCATTTAAATATACCAATGCAATAGTACATCCCACCACCTTAAATATCGGTGCACCAGTTAATCCCACCACATGAATACCAATGCACCAGTAAATCCTTGGCCTAAATATTGATTCGTGGTGCCAATCACGATCCGTCTTATGCACCAAGTTTTGTTTTTTATCAATACTTGATGCGGAGCCTTACTTACTCCCGTACCGTTATGGAGCCGATGAGATGCATGGTCGCGCTCCAGTCGTTGATGTCGCGACGTTTTTATTTCGCTTGTTCGACCGTTCGCGCCTAGAACGAGCAGTATAATTACGGTCGTCATGCACCGCATGTGATGCCACCGAGCAAGTACGGCCCCGCTCCCGCCCCATGCGCACCACCAAGAGCACAGATTCGCGGAGCCTCGCCCACATCACCGGACAACGTCTCGTCGATAGGGCACCCATTGGTTCGCGAGCCATTGACTGCTCGATGGCATATAGTCGCTAGTGGGCTTGTCGCTACCGCATTTCCCGGGCTTATGGTACTTGGTAGCCATGAATGTAGTGTGTTTATTTATGAAACAGCTCCGCTGGTACAATCCTTGTCCGCTCGGTTGAGCGGTCGTCTCTTTTAATGCGAGAGGTCCCGTGTTCGCTTCTTGGTCGATGTATTTCGGCAATATCGGCCAGGCGTGTCCTGGGTTTACCCGGTTGATGCATTAGCCCTTTGGGGTTCGAAGTGTCTAATGTCTATCTATGCCACCTACGACTGCAGTTCGCGCAAGAGGTCAAATGCTGGGGCGGCTTCGGCCGATGTCCCGGGGCGAACTCTACTTTTACCTACGCCGGTAATCTCCGTATACTACATACCCCACGCGTCGTCAGCATTTCAGCACGAGAAGGGTCAACTGTCAGCCGGGATTCCTAATTTAGCGTGGTGTTTCTGAATTTCAGCCTAACATAATAGTCGTCGACAATACACGATGAGTAATGGTTGACAGGGTACGGGTATCAGTATTAGGTATCTTTTCGGGTGATTTCCTTTTCGGGTGATTTCTGGTCGTCTTATGCACTACTACTGATGAAATTATTAGTATGCTGCTTGTACCCGTATCTGTATGAGATCCCAGCGACTACCTGTATCCGTACCGCCTCGTGCGGGAGATGCGGGCCCAGCGGCATGTGTTGATCTTTTGGTACTGCTTTCAGCAGTGGATTTATATTAGTTCTGGCCTTACTGCAATTCACACATGTGCCGGTACCGCGGTAGCTTTAAGTAAATAATCCGTATGTAGTAAGTAGTCCAGGACAGCGCGGCGCGGGAGAGGTAGCGACTGCTGGCGAATACAGTTTAAAACACCATGAGTCAAGTACGGGGGTACAAGCAGGTCACCCGCACAACAGCAAACCCTAAATAAATCCGCGTCTGCTGGCCTCCGCCGGGCATAATCCTTACCTGAATGATAGTCGCTACTCATGTAGTCGATGTAGAGGACCTTTCTGATTGCCTTTTATTTTGGTGATTTCCGATATCGCCTTCTGCTGCTAGCTCATGTAATTAATAGTCGCTACTCATCCCGCGTAGTTAGGTGTCGCCGCGTGCGGAGATACAGAACCGGTGGCAGAGGTTGCGCCGGTACTGTAAATAATTACATGAGCTAGCAGCAGAAGGCGATATCAGGAAATCACCAAAAATACGGCGGTACTGGTAGCGACTACCTGAACGTACGATCCGGCCCGTACTATTCGGCGATATGGTATCTCAGTATGGAGATACCAGTACTAATGAAGCTGTTTGTGTTGATCTCAGCACATCCACCGCTAATAAAAGCAGTATAATAGTATTAAAAGATCGCTTCTGTGAAAGCCCTGATGTAATTAAATAGTATTAAAAGATCGACAACGCAAGCCACTTATATGTCGCGGCCCGCATCCCGCACTGGTACTGGTGTGATTTACAAAAAGGCCAGTGTCAAATCCACCGATAAAAGCAGTAAATACAGTTACATGAGCTACAGGTAGAGGTATACCGGTACCTGCAGAAGGCGATATCAGGATATGAAAGCAGTAAGGATTACTAAAAGATCAGGACAACAGCATGCCGCATACAAGCGGCCCGCATCCCGCACGAGGCAGGCGGATGGATTGATGCGCGCACGTTTCACAAATGCACATGTGCAATAAGGGTGATCCACTGATACCGGTGTGATTTACAAAAAGCTAGCTCATGTAAAGGCAAAAAGGCTAGCTCACGTAAGGCTAGCTCATGCAGCTACACTCCTCCACGTAAGTCCGGGTTTTGCATTTTTGATCGCAAAGCGGATAACGTGGGCGAGGATAACGCCGGCTGCATGTATATAAATGCTAACTACAGTGGGAATAGTTCGGGCAAACCCCTATTGTGCGCCTTATACCCACCCGCGCGACAACACGAACATTTGTGGGCGCCCTTGAAAAAACGCTAAATCATTGCGCATGATGCATTGATGCGTTGGCGCTAGAAAATTGTGGGTTGCGCCAACCGTCCAAGCCTATGGAAATCGCGGCACTCGTCGCACCAAACTCGGTGAATACGCACGGCCCTTGGCATAAGTTGCATACACCGTGCGTGTAGGTCACTGAAAGCATGTCGCTATAGGCACGACGTGACACCCCAACGACAAGTTGGCCACTGTATGGAGCAGTTTTGAGGTAAAATTGCTGATGTTTCTGTGGCGAACCCACGTAGGAGAGGCGCTCGATGGCCCCCTTGGCGTAGGGCGATGCTCTACTATATGAAATTCCTTGGAAATTGTTGTGGAAATTGGCATTTTAGCTGGTGTATCGTTGGATGTGTGTATCGCTAGGAGGCGGCACATACCAAGTGTTGGTGATCCGTGGTCATCCACACACATAACGCTCTCGCACAACCGAGTCTGGGGCTTAGACGCGCACATGGCGCAAAGCCACGCGCCCGACATGGGTGGGCACATGAGGCAGTGAGGGGCGGGGCAACTTGGATGATCAACTTTGGGGATTTTTTTCCGGGGCCCCCAAAAAATTGATTTTGTGATTTTGGAAGGTTGGTTTCGACGCAGATTTGAACGAGAAATTGCGTGGTATTAAAAAACAATCCGAGCAAACCTTGATAAGTTATAGCGTTTTAAATAAGCCAAGTGGGTGTTGCTGAGCGTGGCCAACAGTGATGCCATGCCAGTATCGCAACGCGACATGTACTAGCCGCCGCCGCCCACACGGCTGCACCCCCAACCAAATGCGCCCGAGCCCCTCGCCAATGTGTTTCCTCACGCGTTCATGGCCATCCCGCCGTTTGGTTGTCTATTCTCGCGCGTCGGCGTGTGCGTGATACCGACCATGGTTTTGGTGCAGTTGCAGGCGACGCCCATCCACGCACCAAGCGCAGCGTGACACCCTAGTCAAAGGGCTTTAAGCTTCGGTTTGAGCCACTCGTCATGCAGGTCTTGTAAACCCCTCTGAGATTCCAGGGTTTCATCTCATATATCCTACGTTCAGGTACCCTAGGCTTTTGAAGTCTGGAGACTACCGAAAAGGGACCCCAAACTTATGTGGAAGGGTGTAGCTCATGTAAATATATAGATTGATGCGCGCGCGGTTCACGAATGCACATGTGCAATGAGGGTGATCCACTGATACAGGTGTGATTTACAAAAAGGCATGTAACAAATCCACCGCTAAAAGCATTCCTAATTAAACATCAACACGACAAACCGCATGAAAGCGGCCCGCATCCCGCACCAAGCGGGATGGATGAGTGATGTGCGAACAGTTCAGAGTCCGGGCCACGCGTGCATGTGTGTGCGAGGGTGATCTACAAACGTGCCGTGCATCTTCGGCAATTGGATGGCGGACGAATCTGCGCCGTATGATGAGGCCAGGAGCACGCTCTTGAGCCGCCAGCAAGCTCACGACCCCGAGGAAATCTCTTGCGAGTAAGGCCTCCGTTGAGCCCGGGTGGTGCACCGAGTGCCCCGCGATGAGAGGGCACCCTAATCCGCGGCCATGCATGCGACACAGTGCGGCGCACCCGCCCCTTACTCACGACCTCACCAATTTTGCCGAAGACTATATGCCCGGTGTACTCCGACATGTCCAGGATATCTCGAAGTCCAAGATATCCCTTCTGTCCCGGCTCCGTGTTGTGCTGCCACGCCGTATTGCCAACCCCCGTTGTATGCCGCCCACTAGGGAGCACTCGAACCGATCCACAGCTGTGGCCCGGGGCACCGCCGTGTACTTGACCCCGAATCGCATAGTCTTGACCTCTAGCAACATGGACTTCAAGCTCCGGGGATCCAAGCTCCCGGTCACGACGTTGAACGCCGGGAGAGAGAGCTCCGCGTCCGGCACCATGTCCTTGTGGTCATCCTTGGGTACGGTGTTATTGCCGAGAGGCCCTGCTTGGTGGAACAAGCCATCCACCTCCCGGCGTACAACGACACTCAGGTCGTGAACACAGTGATCGCGGAAGAGCGTCTGCGATAGCGTCGTGCTGTACACGCCAGTGAGCGTCTCCATGTGCCGGGAGGTTCATGATGAGTGCGTCGCCATAGAGGTCGACAATGACCTCGAGATCATATATTTACAAACATGGGAGGTCACGAGGGCAGCATGCCGTTCCACTGATCCCCGAGCCGCGGAGCTCACTCCCATACTAGTATGACAATTATGATTACATGAGCTAGACGCAACATTCAAGAAATCCGCACATTAGTATGACAATTATGCGAGTACTATATACTACGAGTTAGTCCATGTGAGTACTAGTACGATGTGTGCCTGTGACTACGGGTATATGTACCGTATAATGCTGCCATGTGGTAAGCGTTGTGATAACCAATATCCTTGTATCGTCAAAACACAGTAGCCTCTCGCCTTTGGACCACCACTGCACACCACCTTGTTTGTTTTGTTCCCCGCCGTCTGTAAACGGTTGAGAATGTCGCAGTGGTTTCGGAGCAAACAAACACATGTTAATGTGCAGTGATGGTGCAAAGGCGAGACGCTACAGTGTTTTGACGATACAAGGATATCGGTTATCACAACGCTTACCACATGGCAGCATTATACGGTACATAAACCCGTAGTTACAGGTACACATTGTACTAGCACTCACAGGTACTAACTCGTATAGCATATCGTACTCGTAAAATTGTCACACTAGCTCCATATTATACGATCTCACGTAGCTAGGAACGGCCCGACCGATGTAGCTCACCCCTGCATATAGAGCTCACTACAAGCACCCTCTAAGGTGGCGAGGGACTATATCTTGAGCACGGAGATGCCCCGCCGCACCGGCTCCCGTATAGTCTCTGAACTTTCCCCTCCAAGCATATTTCGTGTCATAGCCAGGCACGGCTCAACACTCGGCCGTAGGTGGAGGGGCTTGGCTGCGTGTGTCCCGATCGTGGGGTGGCTATTTGTTTTTCACAACTGGTATTTGGGGAACCATGCGCTGCTCGGAAGTGTATCTCCGTGCCCCTCCCCGGCGTTGTGCCCATATCCGAGTTGCTCAACCTCTCGGGCGAACCTGCAGTGTTGTGATAGGGTGACATCGAAGGCTCAAAGGGCTTCCTCGCAGATTGAGAGCCTGGCCCTAGTAAAACAGTTCCATC
The DNA here is from genome assembly GCA_006384855.1 of Tetraselmis striata. Lineage (NCBI taxonomy): Eukaryota > Viridiplantae > Chlorophyta > Chlorodendrophyceae > Chlorodendrales > Chlorodendraceae > Tetraselmis > Tetraselmis striata. The sequence goes on along the minus strand of VCJN01002356.1, from coordinate 326,111 downwards.
AAGGACTCCAGCAGAGTGGACTTCACGGCAAGGTTCGACCCGACGCACGGCCGCACCCACTGCCGCACGCGCCGGCAAGCCGCCTGCCGAAATGGGAGAACGGATACTGGTGCTAGTAAACCCTCGTGCGGGATTCGGGATGCTATTAAGCAGCTTGTTGCATCGATATTTTGGTAGTTACATGGTAATTCTTTCCTGCTTGAGGCAGGGCTTTATCGGTGCGTTTTACTGGCCTTTTTTTAATTCGCACCCGGAAACCCGCCTCGTGCGGGATGCGGTATACATTTTTAAATAGCTTTTTATCTGTTTGGTGACAGGGAGAGCGTGAAGAGAATGCTGCACGGTAAGTACTGGGGAAGGAAATAACTTAAATAACTCTTTAATTTTTTAAATAAATGCTACATATGTTGATCCTTTTATATTGGGCTACTGCTTCCGATACTCGTGGGGAGACGCAGATTTCTATCACGGATACAGGTACCGGTACCCATACGATGAGTTAAGAAAGATGTAGCTATCCTAGCCAGATCTTGGCGCACACGCATTTTCGGTACCCGTTCGCCGACGCAGATACCTGTACCCAAAATCTGCGAATCGACATGTGCGCGGCATCTGCGTCGCGCGCAGATTACGCGCGCCTTGTGTCTACTGCTCAACGACAGAGCGTTTTCAAATTGCCGTGGATGTAGCTGTACGCAGCATTGCGGAGTACAGCTGCTGGAGACCGGCATTTGAAAATGCCGGTTTTACGTGCCATCGCCCGCAGTATGAGAGGCGGCGATCGCTCTGTTTCGGTTCATTCTCTGCTCGTGTTACACCGGAGCTCTGATTATTTCCTGCTCACCTGAGCTATTCAAATCTGAGCACCGTGATGTCCCGTTTACACAAGTGCATGTTGCTTACAACACTCACATTTTTTATCCCACACTTCTACCGATGACGGTAGCAATAATGACGAGGCCGACCCCTCGCGTTCTTTTTCCCCGTTCGATAAGCGAGTCGCTTAGCTTGAAGACTCGATCGCGGAGTGCTACTCTCACGATATCAAGACTGCGCATGAGCTCTTGCGCTGATTATACTGATGTTGACGTCTCGGACTCCGAGTGCTAAGACTTCGGCAAGGACTGCAAGCGTTTGTCAAGGGAGCCCCATGATGGTTAATACTCGCGTTGTCCTGATTTCAGCCGTATCAATATCATCTTGCCCTCTTGTTCGATATTGCATGGCAGTTGTATGATACTATGCTTTAAGCATATTGAGATATGAAGAACGTCCCCACTAGGCGTCCTTTCCCGATACATGAGATTCAAAACACCACTTCTGAGTGGGCTATCTCGCGATTTATCATGAATCTGCTTCGTCCTACTTACGAAGGAGCGATGATATTACTTTATATTCATCATACGTGTAGTTCCGATACTGCCAAAGTCCATATCGCCGAGGTGAATATGTTTGCGGCTTCCGGTATCCCCGATGGTGGTGGTCGTGGTCGCGATCGCGGCTGCTTGTGGCCGTGGTGATACATAGTGGTGGTCGAAGCGGTGGCCCACATGGCGCCCGTCACTGCAATAATTGTTTCGACCCGGTTGAAATGGACTTTGTTACGGCTAGCAACATGATGCCCCAGCAACATCATCAGCCCAGTTATCAACTTGTTGGTGGCCGAGTCATTGGTCCTTACCATGGCTACATTGCCTTGAATCGTATATGCAACACAGCTGCCCCATCAATATATGTCCTACCATATTAGTTACGAGGTGAGTATGTCTGTCTGTGCGTCTGTCGCCGACTTTCGGAACAGTTTCCCATAGATTATTAGATATGCATCCGTTATAGATTCCCTCATAATCCCGCGCAGGCCAAAAGAACCGTCACGCTACTTCCTGCGCTGACTACATGTACCGGTACCGGTATTGTGCCAGCCGCCCGGCCGCCGCGCGCCGGTAGTCGGGCCGGTCGTCGTCGTTCGTGAGATGTACGGGGCGGGCATGGCGCGAAGCGCCGAGCTCGCCGCGTGGACCGGACCCAGACGCCGGACGCCGTCGTTTGTCCGTCGCCGGACGCTGCACGACCGTCGCTCGCTCGCCTCGCCGCCCGTCCGTCAACGGACGCCGGGCCCCGGGTCGGCGGCGGGTCAGCGGACGCGGGGCTGTACAATGTAGCAACTAATATGATTGTTCCTTGCGGCGCGCTGGATTCCACACTCCGTCTGCAACGGGTCTACGTGTATATATATATATATATATATATATATAGTTATTTAATTATTTAATTATTTTTGTATACTTATATATTTATCTACTTAATTATATGTACATGTATAAATATATATGTGTATATATTGATGTATATGTATATGTTTGTGTATGAGGTTGGCACTGAGTTCTTTGTCTCGGTTATATACACGGCATTTACATCTTGTGCAGGTTTCCTTGCAATTCCGATCTGCAGGGTGTCTCTTACCCCTGTCGCTGTTTCTGAACTTGAGTTCTGGAAGGGTATTAACATAATTGCTTGTGTGAACCCCATTTTGCCTCTAAAGCATGTGGTTTCTCTTTTTGTGGAAACTGATGCCATTATTTTTTGGCTGGGGTGATGTTTTATCGAAAGAATGTATGATCCCCATCAGGTGATCGCCCATGAGTTCTTTACTCTTTGGGAACGAACGAGCTCAGTCGTTTGCTTTCGGGGAACTAGCTAGAGTTAGTAGCTATAGATTTTGTTTTGTATTCTTTGTGCGACAGTCTCAACAAGAGGGAGACTCAAAAACAAACAAAGGTTATATGCAGTGGTGGTGCACATGCGGGGTGGAGGCTACAGTGTTTTGACGACGACACAAAGATATTGGTTTATCACAACGCTTACCACATAGCAGCATTATGCAATACGTATACCCGTAGTCACGGGTACACATTGTACTAGTACCGGTACACATTGTACATGTACTAACTCGTAGTATATCGTACTCGTATAATTGTCACATTTGCACTAGTGCACTCTTGTCTTGTAGACAGCCAGAACCTACTATGGATCATGGGTGGAGGCAGCAAATCACCACCCCGTGGGACAAATTTGATATTATTCAAACGATCTAGTCGAGACTGCCTTATTATTAGATGATCTAAGAAACTCAGCTCGTAGTATTGTCGCCGATAGTACTATCTCCGGTTATGGCTATGCGCGGCACTGCTTCTTGAAGTGGTGTGCCTCACTCTTGGTCCCACGGACCCCTCTGCCGGCCTCTGACAATGAGACAGTAGCGTTGTACTTTACAAGCTATGGTGAACTCTACTACGGAGTCATACTCGGTTGTAAAAGCTGCGTCGGCTGCGGTCCGTCGCATAGATTTGAATTTTGTGAATCAAGTTTTCGTCTTGACAAGCTGTCTTTACCCAACATCAGGGAAGGGCCCGCCCTTGACCAACCCGCATACAACGCGCCACGCTTAGAAACGAGGGCGGCCGGAGGGGTTGTGGTTAACATTAATGGATAAGAGGCAACGACGCAATAAGAGTCACGAGCAACAACGCGTGGTATGGGCAAAAGAGAGCGAAAAAAATCAGACATACAATATTGGATGTTCACAGATTCTAAGATAATGTTTCGGCAGCAAAGGCTCTCGGATAGACGGAGGTGGCGACGCCTTGGTTAACTGGTGAAGCAAGAGGCAATCAAGCATCCACACCAAGCACGACGAAATTGAAATTGAAGTTGATTACAACGTGCTAGCATGCTGCTCTGCTCTACTGCGGAGATGAGTTGTTCTTATCGCCAAGCATCTCTAACCTTAGTAAGGAACACATAAAGTGTGATTACCGCTCGGCCATTCTATTTCGTTTCCAAACCCGCCTCCTTCCGTCACGTGAATACGTGATGTGTTAGTTCCGGATAACTACGGGTACTCGCCAGTACGAGCGACTGCCTACCGCTAATTGGTAGTACGGGGAGTACTAATGCGGTACTCGCCCTGCCTCGTTTCCTATACATTGGCAATGCACATGCACGGCGCAATTTTCGGTCGTCGTGCAGGGTCTTGGCTCCTAGCAACCGTAACGAGGACGATTAACAACCAAGCCGCCAACGACTATCTACCGCCGGTCGGTAACCCAGTGAGCGAGTACGTTGCGCTGGCCAGCGTGATCAGCTAGCGCGGCAGAGTAATCTTTGATCTGTGGGAGGGACACGGCAGCACCGCCGAGGCCTTGCTTGCGGCCATGTGGCGCGACAGTAATCAACAACGACTTCAACCCAATGTACGAGACCGAGATTTCCGAGGACGCGCTGGAGCCCTTTGCGTGCTAGTGCGCTCGCAATGTAACGGCGACCATAGCGACGACAACGACGAAAAAGCCGCGAAAGGGGGCCTCTTTCATTGTGGTGACCTACCTCCCCGTGGTTTCAGCTCCTTGTCCTGGCGCTGCCAGTTATGGCATCGTGCGTGGACATCCTTTTCGTGCAAGTACCCATCTTCTACATCGCGTATGGACCTTCCCCGTGCATGAAGTGCCTGCAACGTCTAGGCGACTGTGGGCGGCTCGTCATTATTGCCGGCGACAAGCCGCGCAACCGCACTACCACGCGCCGATAACCTTTGTGGTTATTGGCGATCTTCCGCGACAACGAGCTGCTAGAGCGAGAACTACGAGCTGACGAGTGGAGTTGCTCCGTGGCGTCGATTCACTTCCACAGCAAGGAGGGCGCTGGCGACCAGCATCACTGAGCACCGAGTGGCACCCAGCGGCCGTTCACCCTTCTGGCGACAGACCGTGTGCGGGGGGGGGGGGGGGGGGGGGGGGGGCGCATTGAGTTGGTGACCGCGTCCCACGCGGGAATGCGAACATGTGACGGCAGCTAAATCTTTCCTATCCGCGGGCGCACGAAGAACGGGATAGCCAAGACCTACCTAGTCGCATAAGGTTGCAACTAGGTTCCAGACCATGGTTGAGGCCACAGGCAGGGCACCTGATCGGTTAAGGTTGCATACTGTGGCCATGGCCATGAGCGAGGCGTGAGGAGAACATACCCGAGACCAGAGAACATCTCAATCGCGTGCTTTTAGAGGGCCCCCGCCTTTCGGCGGTCCCTCTTCGTCTTGCCTATGAGACGGATAGGCAGAACTTGTGTACGGGACGGATGCGGTGTAAGAGACGGAGATCGGCTTGAGAAACGAGGACCAACGGTAACCACTACGGTAACTTGCGTGCTTGTGAGACGGTCGCACGCGTGCTGATCGTTGCATCGTACGTGTGCGGTACTGGTGCTGCTCGTTTTCACGCATTTGACACGGTACCGGCGTAAAGTACTGTAGGATTAGTTGAGAGCCGCGACCGGTACTGCGTAAGTATTGCACGGAGCGACGGTGACCTGATGCGAGAAGCTGTACTGCCACTGGTATTCAACCCCATGAGTACAGACACGACCGGCAACGCTGGTCCGAACTGAAGCCATGTAGGCGTCTAAGAGGTGCCTATATTGACTTAGGTTCGCACTAAGAGCCATGGCCGCCCATTGAGCTTGTGACAGCGCCCTACGCGGGAATGCGAACATGCGACGGTATGCGTCGCCGACATAAACAAGCCAGCCAACTACAATAGAAAAAGTCCGTGAGGTCAAACTCGCAAACGAATCAAACTGTTGAACGCCCGGGAGTACAAGCATCGGAAAGGAGGTCTAACTTGCGAGCATGTCGCGCGATATTCGGATTCACTTCAGACCGAAGGAAATCGAACACGCTCCGAACCGTGCACGGGTCCTGATTAATAATGCACGCATTCGCGCTAGCCGTCTAGGGCACGTACTAGAAGGGGATTTCACCATACCCCTGCTCGTACTGCCGGTCCACCTCGGTTCCCGATGCAGCGCCACCTTCTTGGCAAGATCGGTAGTTCTTCTTCCGTAGCTTCGGCGGTCGACCGGTCCACCGTTTTGTGTATTACCCGTGCGTACTACAGCGCCTCTTTCAATTCCGCGGGGACGTGTTCCGATGCTAGGAAAGCCTTGACGTTGACCCACATCCCGGGCTGATGGAGATCGTATACGGAGTCTAGTCTCCCATGTTGCACTTCGTACCATGCCGCCCACTCCGACCATGCGCGTGGTGGTACGTGAAGTGTGAGCATGGCCGGCATGTCACGCCCCCTTGTGCCTACTTCAACATAGTGCCCTTGGGTGTTAGTACTATCCGTCTTAGAACGCCGTCGGCAAACATTCGAGTCGGGAATTAGCTGCGTCATGTTACCATGCGGCACGGAAGAGTACGATGCAATGTCAGTGTTACATAACCGCAACGTCATCGCCAGTTGTAAAGCAACCAACCGCTGGTAAGCCGGGCCAGGGATCAGTCCCGGACGGCGACAGTTGCATGCCCGCTCATCGCACCCTCCTGCCGCTAGAGTGCTCAAAGCCATGACAGCTATGGTGAAGAGAAAGCGGTAGCTCTTCTCCTCGTCGAACCTGTCGGCGATAACTAACATCAAAGCCGCCACGGAGGGGGCTCGGAGAGCTGCCTCCCCGTCATCCCTCGATCGGCGACGCCTTCGGGTAGCTGGGCATTGGAAGGCGAGACGCACTCTGTCTTGAGGTGCCCTGCACGGGTGTGCTTGGCCCCACAATGAAAGAATGGCCGGGTGATGGGTACGTTGGTGGGATATGCTTACGTGCATTGTGCTGATCGGAGCCGCGCAAAAAACACGGCTTGCGGGGAGGTTCTGGCGGTCCGCCACCCGTTGCCGTTTGCTCCGCTGCCTTGGCCGCCACCACCGGACGGGCCCAGCCCACACGTCTCGATCCACAACGCGTTGACATTGCGCCGTGCAAAAGGGTTTAGCGCCTCGTGTAAACCGTCGTGGAAGTGTGGCGCCACACGTGCATCGAACAGCTGCAGTCGACGCGTGACGCGTGATCATGCAGAAGAATTCCCTCCGACCCGAACGTAGCGTCCATCTGCCAGCGGAACTCGTGATCGTGCATGCTGCTCAGATAACGAAAAATATAGTCCCACGACAGCTCCTAGATAGCCCGGGCGCGCTTGGCTCTCCTCGAGCGCCAACTTGGTGCCGTAGAGCAATCTCAGTCGAACCACGACGCGTGCCACTCCCTCGCAGCGGCGTGCGCCCAGCTGAGTAGACGGGTCAAACTACCACACCACATCGCGCACGCTTATGAGCCGAGCGTGATATACGCTAGCAGGTTGCGCCAGTAGGTCTCGAGCTAGTGACGGTGGCTAGTGATATTCGTGCGGTTGTAGCTCATCAGCTCCAAGAACGCCGGGCCCTCCTCACCTCGAGCCATATTGTCGACTTCCATTGGATAACTAGTGTGCAAGTAATGTCGTGGCGAAGTACTAGGACGGCCCATCGGATCGGTATTGGCCTTAGCGCCGGTAAATTCCAAATGGTCCACGAGCGTTTCGCCCGTTGGATTATGGTCGTCTAGCGGTTGTTGGGAAGCGGGCGTACCGTGGTTATGGTTAGTGATGAATGTCATCTGACACCCATCAGGTGCCGGACGCATGGGGCCGCCAGGCAACGGAACTCTAGCGAAATTGGCGGTCAGAGGTGGGTACGGTGCCGAGACGGGCGCGGGACACTTGAGACCCGCCAAAAACTGCTCGACACCCTTCATCAGTGCAGCGATCCCTTGCACCAGCGAGCTTCATTACTGCCGACAGTGATGCTCTCTCCCGCTCCACGCATTGACACCATGAGACGGATCTCCCGCTGAGGGTGCATGCTGTTGCGGCTGCTCACTGCTGTTGTTGTGCGCCCGAGGACGTCGAGGGTATCCTGCTAGGGCTGACGGCGCATACTGCATGTCGCGGAAAAAAGACGTGCACCGGCAGCCGTAACACGGACTTCGGTCCCACTGGCTCGTTGTCGTCGTTCAGCTCACGACCGCCGAGGAAGCCCCACTCCAGGCGTGTATCATAGCACACCGAGCACACGTTCTTGTATTGCACACAAGCAACACTCCCGGAATGTCTCGTAATTGTACCGTACTTGCACGTATAATAGCGGAGCACGAGTCGTCCAGGCGCGGCGCCGGACTTAGTTTTTTTGAAAGCAGCGGTTGCGCCTACCTGACGCCCACTCACACACCCGCCAGATAATACCGCAACTTCTCGTTCCCCATCACCTTCTATCATGGCCACGCACGCCAAGCTAATTCTAGGCACCCCCTACGGCAAAGCTGTTAGGCATGGAGAAATGAGCATACCACTCGGTGCTCTGTGTAGCACGGGCCGCGTCGTTGAGGACGTGCGGCAGACATTGTTCCGCGGCCAGGCGAGGACGCTTTCGGCTATGCTCTCGTGGACATACCGAACAACTGCATTGAGCGGAAGCATTACGACGATGCCGGGAAAAAGAAATCTGTTTGATGCAGAATTTCAAGTGTCCGATGAGGGTGTCGTCACGTTGTATTTTACCTCGTGCGTATAGCCGATGCGACGCGTGTCCAGATCTTAAACCCATTGCTGCCCAAGCCCCCCCCCCCCCCCCCCCATGCAGGATCTGACATGGGCACTGGCATTAAGAACGCCTCCGTCGACGGACCATGCCATGCTCCCACTAACCGGGGGCTGTTGTCCGTCTTGAGAGGTACGTTGAGTCGGCGGGTGGCTGACATGGCATGACTAGAGGATTTGATTTCACAATCGTTGACCGCCCCGTGCTCGATTTTGATGTTGCTGAGGAAAGGCGGTGCTGTCGGCTGTCTTGACAAATGCTGGCCGCACGACACTCTGACGGCGGGGATCCCTTATCCTCTGAAGAATACGCCGAGGTTTCCCCTCACCGCGCCCCCGTACATCGAGCGCATCTACTACGCTTCCTTCAGCTACCGTGCCGGCTACTCAGCAGAAAACCACAGCCACGCCAAGGAGACCGCCTTGCTGCGTTCCGAGAGTACACCCCCTCCCCTTCCTCTAGCTCCCAACCCCACTGCGATCATCCTTGTGGGTTGTGCTGACGGTGCACCTTGTGCCATACAGGAAGCATGGGAACGTGAGGAGCTACCTCGCTCGACGGCACTACTTCCAGGATGAGGCCATGGACGCCCAAGGTAGGAAAAAGGGAGCGTTGCCTAGCGAGGACCGACTCGCGAAGGCCCTCGACCTTGCAGAGGCCTAGCATCAGAGCGAGATGGGGAGATACTACCAAGCCGGCAAGAACCCCCCTTCCAACGTGACGTTCAAGGGCGAGGAGGAGGTCTGCGAGATGACGCCGCACTCGGAAGCCGTAGGTGAATCGCGTTTGGTTTCGCACTTGTTCGATTACACAGCCACCGCAGCGACAAGCAATCGACACGCATACTGACTTTCGCAGTTGTTGTGTTAGACCGCCGCCCAGTCCCTACGATTGGCGGTAAGCCGATCGTATCGAGTGTTCAGCGCAACAAGGTCGTGGCGCTGCCGCTGGCGGGCACCGCTGCGTCGCCAAAGCTCCACGGCTTGGTGGGCGTGCCGAAGCAGCAGCAGAAGAAGGCAGGCGGCATGATCAAGCACAACACCAACGCGGTCAAGAACATGGCTGCCACGCAAGCCTTCCCCGGCAACAACGTCGACGAGGGCAATAGCCCGGAGCCCCCGGCCAAGAAGGCCAAGAAGCCCACCAAGTCGGCGGCTGGAGTGCCGGCCATGGGCTGGGGCGGTGCTTGAGCCAAGGCGGGCGGTGGGGCGTTCGGGTCCCGGACCGGCCGCCAGGCCGCCGCGGCAGCAGTAGCCGCTGCCGCCATCCGCGAGGAGCAGGCCCGCCGCCATGGCGGTCCCGGCGGCCGAAACCGGATATAATTAATTTATTCCGCCTGCCCACTGCCGCGCGCCTCGCTGCCCACGGCCGCGCTCCCACCACTCACTAGAAATGCCGCGCGCGCTATCGCGGATTAGGCCATAGCTGCGAGATTGTAGGGCTTCTACAGCGAGATGCAAAAATAGACCACCGCGGATATTGCTCGCGATGACGTGTGATATGCGCCTATGCAGTTTTTAACGAGGATGTCACGGAATGCCTATAGACGAGTGTCATCATACTAGTAAGATTACGGTATAAATACATGGTATTACATGCTAATTACGAGGTGGTCCGGGCGGCTAGTGCATGTCCGTGAGCATGAAGTCTTCGAGCATCTGAGTGCACTGTCTACTTAACATCACGCGTGGCGCAGTACTCGCAACGCACCACCTCTCCGGCAAATCAATCTCCAAGTGCTCATATAGTGTCTTGTCACAGATGCAACAGATCGTAGCCAGTCGATGCGAAGCCCGGCCGTCGACGTCCTTCGCCATAATATGTAGACCGTGGGCCTTGTGGTTGCCGCAGTGTGGAACGTTACCCGACGGGATGTGGAGGCAACGCGTGCCATCCTTCCGCGGTGCGCCGCACCGAGCTGGCGGCAGGCCGTTGCTCGAGATACGACCCAATAGATTGCCGTACAACGCTGCGTCGCGGGTCTGGTCGGCTTAGTTCAACGCCATCGGCTGCTCTCGGCCCGAAAGATGACGTGCCAGCATAATCAGCTCCTTGCGGCCGCCGTCCTCGTTGTTCACGAACACGTCTTTGTGTTCTTCGGCAACGCTTAGTAGACTACGACGACACAAATCAATCGCAGAATGTCCGTCCTTTCCCACACGACGCACGTGGCTCGGCCACCCGCGCTGCTATTGTTCCGAGGTGAGCGTTCCCCCCGGCCGCTGCCATGCGACTCGGGCTATGAGCCATGATGCGGTCGGCCAGAGGCGAGGGGTGCGAGAGCGGGTAGAGACTATACGGTAGTCTTGTCAATATCTGAGCGATTAAAAAGCCGGAACTGAGCCGGATCTTGCATACCTTCTAACTATGTGTAGTGGGATAGCCGAGGCTCCTAAGACTCCCGCGGCCCACTACACCCTGACCTAGTGACGCGTGATCTTCCTCGCCCCTCACTCCTGCGTTTGTTTGCCCGTTGGAAGGCAACACTTCTTCAGTTGGTTCAGCTGTCGCAGCAGCTGTCGGGAGGCGGTACCATAATTAGTTAAATTATTCGTAATGTTTACTACCAGTAATTGGGGGTTCCTTTCCGCCTAGCGACCACTGCGCGCGCTCGCCTGCGTACACGTTACAAATGTGGCAGTCCCCATGTTCCATCTTCGCGCCCCGCCGCCTACCATGTGGCGGGCCGCGTCGATGCTCGCGGATTCGTCCCGTGCTGCAAGACGCTTTGCTTGGCTTTCCCGCACGCCCGATCCGCGTGTGAAGACCCGCCGTCATCCCAAAGACCCGGTACCGTCTTCTTGGGTGCAAATAGTCGACTTCAGCCGGTCTGCCGACAACTAGCAACTTTCAGTCGCACCTTCGAAAGGCGAGCGCTTAAACACTGCGCCCTCCTCTCATCGAACCCCCATCCCGACCGCGCACGTTGATGTTGCATGTTGATGTTGTTGGTTGATGTTGCGGGTTGTGGTGTTGGTGGCTCCATCTGCGTGCCCTCGCCCTCGTCATGGCACGTTCCATCTTGGCGCCGATTGCCCGGCGCTTGGGCCTAGCTGGCCGATTCAAACTCCTACCTCGGGACTGGCAGCGGTTCCGTGTCCAAATGGTGGCCGACTCGACTATACCGTGACCGAACGAGCTGCTCCCGCCTCTGGTCGACTACTCTTGCCTCGCCGCGCGACGGGCGCACGGCCTAGGGCGGTCGATGTCGCTCCCGAGCGAGGACGAACTCCTACGCGCCAAGCGCACAACCATGCGGACTCCGGCTCGCGTGCCGACCCGTCGATCCTTGAGTCTGAGTACATGCGCCACCGGGCGCGACGCAACTGGCAGGCATGGGGTGGACATCGGCGCCGGATGCATGGTCGTCAACATGACGATCCGCAACGGCGTGCGCATCATGTTCAAGAACGGGCCGCCCACTCCCTTTCACTACCAAGGGGTCTCGATGGGGGACGCCACCCCCGACCAACTACGCTTCATGAACAGCGAGTTGGCTCGCTTCCTGGCTAGCGGAGCGTGGGAGGAAGGCCACTGCTCGCGGTGGATCTCTCGGTTGTTCCTCGCCCCTAAGCCGGGTGTCAACAAGTGGCGGCTCATCATCATCGACCTACAACCCCTCAACCGGTACTGCGAGGAGCGGGACCTGAGTTTCGAGACCCTCACGCGACTGCGTCACATGGCCCGGCCGGGCGACTATATGATGTCCATGGACCTACACGACGGTTTCTACGCCGTCGGCATTATAATATTGCTCCCAAGGACCGAGACTATATTTTACTCTTGACAACTGAGGCAAGCTCTACCGGCTGGCGGGGCTCCCCATGGGGTGAAGCTTGAGCCCCTATTAATTATGCTCGCTCACTGCGGCGTTAAACTGCCACTTGCGGCGCCTTGACTTCGCAATAAACTCCCAAGGGGTGCGTCGCACCAAGCTCAGCATGGGGCGACGTTAGGCGCTGCGCAGCCATTTCCGTGGCTGCCGCATGCTCTCCTACATGGACGACTTATTGTTCTTTGCGTCCCGCCGGGCGCAAGCCTACGATGTGCGCGACGGCCTCACCTCCATGCTCGGAAGGCCATGTCTCAGCCGACACCCCGACAAGGGTCAGTGGGAGGCGGTACAGCGGCTTGAGCATCACGGCATGAAGTTCGACTCACAAAGCGGTACGATTCGAGGCCCACCTCGAAAACTCGATTCACTCGATGCTACATCCCTCGGCCTCATCCGCCGTGCTATCAGCGAGACAAGCGATGGCTGCATGCGCGAGAGCTCGCGTCCCGGGCAGGTCGTGCCCAGTTTCTGTTCCTCGCCATCAGGCCGGCGCAGCTCTTATTGCGCGAGCTGCACGACGTGCTCCGCACGAAAGACTCTTGGAGCGGGCTCGTCAAGATGACGCACCAGCTCCGACGCGACCTCGAAAGGTGGGTGGCGGTCCCCAGCCACAGCAACGGCCGCTCCATTTACAAGCCCGTGGAGACAGCCTACATGTATGTCGACAGCTCCGGCTACGGGTGGGGCGCCGTCCTCAGTGAGACCACCGAGGCGCGAGGTTTCTGATACGACTGCGACTGCGACTGCGAGCTGCACATCACCTACAAGGAGCTCAAGGCTGTCCGGTACGCCGTGCTACCTTCCCGTCGGAGCTGCGATGAGGTCGACATGTGCTGCTCCACAAGCACAACATGGGGGTGGACCACATCCTCGCCAACCTCTCCTCCCGCTCCCCTCCGTTCATGACAGAGCTACGACAACTGTGCTTCGTCCCCGACATCTGCATCCGTGCACGCTACATCAAGACCACGGCGAACATTTGCGTTGACCGCCTCAGCCGCAAGATTGACTACCACGACTTGGCGTTCAACCTACGCCACTTCAACCACCTCGACAACATCTTGGGGCTGCACACCATCGACCGCTTCGCTACCAAGGAGAACACGCGGGCCCCACGCTACAATTCCCGCTGGCGTGACCCTTACAGCGAGGCTACCGACATGCTGCGCCTCCCCGATGGCGCGTGGCGTCGTGAGCACAACTATTAGTGCAACCCGCCCTCGAGCCTCATCGACGATCTCGTCATCAAGATCCACACCTCCGGCGCGGCGGCCACCGTCATCGTGCCCTACTGGCCCAACTGCAACTGGCACCAATGCCTCTCGGAAATGGCATCCGAGATGGTCGTCTTCCCGCCCTACTCCTCGGACCTCTTCGCGCCCGGCCGCCTCGGCGTGCGCGTTGTTGGCGTCGGTCCTCGTCCCATGTGGCCAGTGGTCGCCTTACTTTCGTCTCCGCCTCCGGGCCCGGTGCCCGCCCCCGGGTTTTTGACCGCCCCTCGTCTGCCTACCGGGTCGCCCTCTTGCGCCCCCTCGCGCGTAGTCGTGCTCCAAGATTGAGCTCGGCAAACCACACAGCCCCCTCCCTTTGCATTTTTACTACCAACATAGTTGCGGTTTCCTTTCCGCCTAGCGACCACTGCGCGCGCTCGCCTGCGTGCGTACACGTTATAAATGTGGCACGCATGCAACGCACGCAGCTATACATCGTACTAAAACGCGATAGTACGAGTGTGCTTCAACACCCGCAATCGGAAGACCGCGAGAGCGACTGCAGTACAAACGAGCACGGTAACCTCCACTCTCCGGCACGACGTTGTGAGTCGACCCCACTCAAGGCCTTGAATTATTATAAAAACTAGCGGACTATCGACTGTCCCCACCTTCCATCTTCGCGCCCAGCCTACCATGTGGCGGGTTGCGTCCCTCCCTCCCTCACTCACTTCGTGCTTTGTATTCTCGCGGGCTGCCGACGGGCTCCTGCCTTGAGAAAACACTGTAAACCGAGCCAAAGCGCCTTTTCGGCAAGCCGCACAGCTCCCTCCCGCCTTCGTCGCCTGTAAAGCAGAGTAGAGCGCGACCCGCGCGGCCGTCGCGCGCCTTCCAAAAACATTATTTTATTTCGCCGCCACTGTCACCGTCAAAGCTCCGAAGTCGACGAAATATACCGCAGTACTTTACATTCACCCGACCATATTTACTTACATTATCCCCGCAGGGTAGAAGTGTGTGTCCAGAACCCATCGTCATTATTCAGTGCCGATAACGAACACACTCCGCCCTGACTCGGCGTTTGCAATAATAACCACCACTGTCCCGGCCCCGGGGGCGGGAAACCCTCCCGCCCCCCAGTTCCCAAAGCCCGCCCCCCCCGCCCCCCAGGACACCCCAGCCCCCCGTCGCCCGCTCGCGGCGCTGTACCTCCGTTCTCATCTATCAGTATTACGGCACGGCGACAGCTTTACCCCTGCTGCTGCTGCTGCTGCCACTGCGCTGTCTGTAGTGGGGACGAAGGGGCACACCCAGCCCGGGAGAACCCCTGCCGGCTGCCGCTGTGACCATATGGCGGCACTTCCAAACAACAGCATCCTTCCGTCCCCGCCCAACACTATGCGGGCGGTGCTGGCCAGCGCATTCGGGCCGGCCGCGGCGGTGCTCAGCCTGGCGCCCGACCACCCGCGGCCGCAGCTGGATCCAGGCAGCGGCAAGATGCTTCTGCGGGTGCAGGCGTGCGCGCTGAGCCCCGGCGACTGGCGGACGCTCCACGGCGACGCCGACCTCGTGCGCAACCCGGGGTTCCCCTTCGTGCCTGCGTTCGACGTGTCCGGGACCGTGGTCGAGGTGGACCCCCGCCAGGCGCGCCCCAGGTTCCAGGTGGGCGACGAGGTTGTCGCGACGTGGTCGGGGATAGCGCTCGGCGGGCTGGCGGAGTACGCTCTCGCGGAGCCCGCTCTGGCGGCAGCCAAGCCGCAGAAGCTTTCCGCCGTGGAGGGCGCCGCCCTGGCCAACAGCGCAGGACACGCGTTGCGGATTTCCCGCGAGAAGGGCCGCATCCGGGCCGGGGATCGCGTGCTGGTGCTGGGCGGTAGCGGCGGCGTGGGGACCGCGCTGCTGCAGTTCATCAAGGCTGCGGGCGCCTCCTTCGTGGCGGCCACCTCCACGCAGGAGGGACTGCTCAAGTCCCTGGGCGCAGACATGGTGATCGACTACACGCGGCAGAACTGGTGGGAGGTCGAGGAGTTCCGGCGCGACAAGCTGGACGTCGTGTTTGACCTCGCGGAGGGCGCCCCCGCGTGGCGTCGCGCCAAGTCCTCGGGCGTCCTCAAGACCGGCATGCGCGGCGGCCGCTTCGTGGCCGTCACCATGATGAACCCGCGCCAGCCGTTCCACCACGTCGGCCACATGCTTGGCTTCCTGTCAGGCATCCTGTGGCGGTGGTCCTGGACCCGGCTGGCATGCGCATTTGTGCCCATCCACGTGCCCGTCCTCTCGGGCGTGGATGCGGCAACGCTGGAGGCGGTGCTCGCGGAGGCAGAGGCCGGCAGCCTGCGGGTGGTGCTCGACCCCTCGACGCCGTTCCCCTTCAACCTCGACGGCGTTGTGCGCGCCTTCCAGCTGATGGACAGCATGCACGCGCACGGCAAGGTGGTCGTCGACCTGTCCGCCTGATGCCCATTATATTCACCGTGTAAATGTAGACCCACACCCCCTCCTGGGTGCCAGCCGCACAGTGCCATGCAGCTTGGAGTCCGAGAGCGGCTCTGGTGGCGGATTCTGTCTGCACCCGCCCCCGGAACAGTCTACAACTCAGCCGGCGCCGGTGCGGTAGGGCAAGTTGGCCTCCGCTCCATTATATGGGGCTGGGCAGCGAGCCTCCCCCCCTCGCGCCTGGGCATGCAATCCCCCGGATAGGCGGCAAGAGTGAGATTGACGAGGATGCCTGCTCTTGAGGCAGCGATGGGCGCGAAGCCACGCACCGCTCGCCTGGCTTGCAGTAGTTGGCCGCAGTGGTCCAGGAGTGCGTGACGTAGTCCTGGCTGACGCAATCATCCGGCCTACGCGGTGATGGTTGTCGCGCCCTGAACCGCCTGTCAGCCCCGTGCACAGCGCATCCCATGGCACCGATTCGCGCGTGCGTGCTCGAGTGTATGTGTGTGTGTGTGTGTGTGTGTGTGTGTGTGTGTGTGTGTGTGTGTGTGTGTGTGCGGCAGCGATTATCTCTTGGCATGCAGCCATGTAAGTAAATTATACCACATCATGTCAGTGTGTTTTGACGTCTTTCGTATGATGGCAAGCGGTGCATGCCCGGTTGCATGGGTGAGGAACATGCATTGGTGGAGGCACAGCACAGTCTCCATCTTGGGTGTTTGCTCCTATCACGAGATTCCGTGGTTGGCAGCTGGCTGTGGTGCCATGAACATGGGCTGCATGCCCAGGAAACTAGGGAGGCGGTGCTTCTGATGATGGGCACCTCAGTGGCTCAGAATTCATTCAGGCGGTACAATGATATGGGGCAGGGTTTATGGTGTAGGGTTAAAAGGGTTATTATAGGGCTTTCAGCAGGGGCTCTGGGCTCTGGGCATGCCGCCTCGAAGCACCGACGCCGATGTGCTGTCACTCCGCCATGCCCTCTCCCGCTGGCGCTGCCTGATCAGGCTCGCTGTCTCTCTGGGCAGCAGTTCCAGGGACGGCATCGTCTCCTTCCTCTCCAGCGCTGGCCCCGCTCTTACCCGGGGCTGACTTGAGCGCCTCGGGCGGCGCCTCCCCCGCACCGCTCGTGACGACGGCGGCAGCAGCGCCAGCGGCGCGCGCAGGCCGGCGCGCGCCTGTGGAGAAGAGCAGCTCGCAGCCGGCAAGGACCGACGGCAAGCTGTGCGGCCGGTCCCCGCGACCGCCTTCGCCGCTGCCCGGCGCAAGGTCGGATGGCGCCGCGGCGAGGGCGAGGTTGTGGGCCTGGAAGCTGTGCACGAGAAGCGCCGCCCAGGTGGCTGGAGTCGCGTTGCTGAGGAGCGCCAGGGGACTGCGGCACGAGGCGCCGAGAGCGGGACCTGCCACACCGCAGCATGCAGCCTCAGCCACCGGTAGTCCAGCAGGAGTTTTCAATGCTGCGGGACAGCCGCAACCGCCGTCACCTGGCGGGTTCTTGTAGCTCGCGTAGCAGCGCTTCAGCTGCTGGAGCGACTCCTCTTGCCGTGCAGCCCCCGCGGAGGGGAGTTCTCCGCCACCGGCGTCTCCTGCACTCTGCGCTGGCGCGCTGGCATCCTCCTGCTCACCCTACGCAGTATAGCCCACACGCCGATAAACAATAAGACTCCACCAGGGCACCTGAGCGTCAATTCCCCTCAGTGCCCTAGTGGAGTGTTCTTGTTTACGTCCCCCCCTTATATGTACGGATGTCGCCCCCCCCCGGGGGGCCGGGGGGGGGGGGGGGGGCGGGGGGGATCATCTCATACAACTTCAAGTGCCGACACAGCGAGGAGGACCAGGAATACAAGCCTCAGATTGGGGCCGTATGCAGCCTGTAGGAGCACGCATTATGGCTACGGTACTCTTTCGGCTCTGTTTGACATCTGGAAGTCAGGGCAGAATAGAAGTCACGACGTGATGATTGCCGATCCGGCGCAGAGTTGCTCATTGCAGTGGGTGTGGAAACAATAGGAAAGACATGTTAGAAATAGAATACATTCAAGGGACTTTATGAGGTTTCTGATGTGGAACACTGCCCAGAGAATCCGCGACACGCAGAGAGGAAATCGAGACGGTAGATATGTTGTATCATTGTGTGGATAGTATATAATATAATTGACATATAACATACATAGATGTTAGGGTTAAAAAACGAAAGGTGATAAATATGCTTTATATGATAAATATGCTTAACATGGTGTGGATATGTCATAATGTAACATCACTGACACGTAACATAAATAGAGATGCTAGATGGTAATTCCTAGGATAAGGCACGAGAAGGGGCTCCTTTATCCCCGCACCTTGGTTGCAAGGGCCTTCATGCCCTCAGCCTGGCGCCACATTAGCGCCGCAAACGAGGCGGCCATGACCCCATACGCGCGCCGCACCGCCCCGGACGCAACCCTGTAGCTCTTGAAACGCTTCTTCAGGGCTGCCTGGTGCGCCTCCAGCGACTTGCGTGCCTCCTCTGGGGGCGATACATGAGCCAGGCGCGCCAGGTGCACCTCGGACAGCAACTCCAGGGCGGGCAGCGCAGCGGGGGCCGAACCGTCCTCCGTTTCTCGTGGCAGCTGAGGCCATTCCGCCTGCACCGCAGGGGAACGGCAGTGCCGTCAGCGCAAATGCAACCGGGCGGCGCACTCGTTAACTCCAGGCGAGGAGTGTGGGAGTGCGCAGAGCCGCCAAGTAGGGCGACCTGCCGCCGCGGGCCAACCTGCACGCCAGCGGACGAGATGGCCGCAGCCAGGCAAGCCTCCATGGCGGACGCGTCCCCGCCCTCCGCCACGAGCAGCTCCGTGTACAGCCGGTGCGTCCGCTCCACCACCGTCACGGCGCTGCCCGGGAGCTGCCGCAGCCACTCTGCTGCCCCAGCCTCTAGATGGGGTTTTCCCTTCGCCATCACATCTTCCAGGGACGGCGGCGGCGGCTCCGCCAGCACCTGCTCTGGGTGCTCGGGGGCAGCCCGGGCTGGCTCGGGCTCCACCTTGGGCTCATCGGGTGCTGTTGCGGAATCAGGCGGGGCAGGCTTCCCCAGGGGAGACTTGCCAACCTTCCCCCGCAGCCACGCAAACGCCGAGTTCACAACACCCGGACTCGTGACCGCAAGCCTTCCCGCAGTCGGCGCCTTGGGCGGCGGGGTGGCCTCCTGGTGCCTTGCCTCAGCAGGCTCCGACTGCTCGGCGACAGCGGACGTCACCGGTGGATCCTCAGCTGCCCCTACCAAGTCCACGACCGCGCATACTTAAGGATGACACAGCAGCCGTTCAGCCCAAGGCGGGCCTGCCGATATGGTGTGGACGCAGGATGGCTTTCTCCCCTCATGGTGCCGCGTGGCTGGAGCGTCTCACCTGGTGCCTCAGCGAAGGAGCTGGCAGGTAGGCCGGCGACGATGCCAGGCATGCGTTGGGTCAGTAGGTGGAGGTAGTGGCCGAGCGCGACGCGGCCAAGATCCTCCAATGACGTCTGTGCGCCCATCCATAACAGGGGAAGACACATGTCTGAGCCCTCTCCGCGTCAAACATGACAACGCATACTTTGTGGAGTGGGGGGTAGCCAGCCGGGCCGCGCTCATGCGGTGGGTGTGCTTGGCCACGGCGTGGGGCCTTGCGGATGATAAAATAGCGATTGCGGGTGGTGAAGCAGACGTTTCCTGCCTTGAAGGTGGCGTCGTTGACAAGTTGCCACACAGCCTCGAGCCGGTCCATATCCGCATTTGTTCCTGATGCACCAGTAACACAACAGCGCGGGCGTCAGGTTGGAGGGGGCGGGCGAAGCTCGGGCGGAGAGGGAGGGGGGGGGAGGGAGGGAGGGGCGGTGATGGAATGACTACACAGGTAGGGCTGATGTGAAGGGGAAAGGCGGAGGGGGTGGGGACGGCACCAGAAGTGGCCAGAAGCTCAATGTAGAGCACGAGGTATTTGCGCATGGCGCCCATCATCTTGGCAGAGGGCTCCTCAATGCCAGGCTCCTTGATGGTGCGCGGCGCATGGCCCCAGTGAGCCTCCGGCGCGTCGCCCAGCTCCTCCCTCTGCTGCTTGCGTTTGCGCTGGTTTTTTCCCTGGAAGCCGAGCGAGTCGAGCGAGTCGATGCAGCGCATGTTGATGGCAAAGGTGCGCCGGCCGCGCACGTTCTTGGAGAATATGGTGGTCAGCTGCTCCAGCGCCGCCGGGATGTCCCCCTGCGCGGCATGCGCCTTCGCGAGCCGGTAGACTGCCTGCAAGTACAGCAAGCTCCAGGCGGGCATCAGTGAGGTGGTTCACCCGGCCAACCGAGCCAGCCTAGCCTCTGTGCTTCCCCATCAGGAACAGCCATGCATGTGGCCCTGAGCCCCGTCGACCTTGTGGAAGAACTTGTCCTTGTCCAGCACCCAGCGCATTGCCTCCAGGCAGTCGCTCAGCAGAAGCTCCCGGTGCCGGGGCTCCAGCGCGTCCACCGCCTCCACCGCCTCTGTTGTCTCCGGCAGGAAGCAGTGCGCCCGGGCAGCCGCCCAATCCCCGCCGTCCTGCACAGCGCCCCAAGCACTGCCATCGTCTGACCAAATTCCATGGAAGGATACCAACCTCAACCGGGCGGGCTGCGGTTGAAAATGTTGCAACTATTTGTGCCATGCTCACAGGACAGTGGGGCTATGTGCCAGAGCAACCCCTAACTAAGAGCAAAAGTTGGAGCTGCGACACCTGCGCTCGTCATACTACCATACAAAGTTACAAACACAAACGGTGTGCGGAGAAATATCGCATTCGACACCCCAGCGATAATGAAGTCGGCGATACGGAAAATGCTAATAATTATTTGCCCACCCCCCGCCCGACTCGAGGTGCAATTAAAAATACATTAGCCCATGTCACGGTCACTACCAGTACCTACACACACACGTGCTCGCGTGGCCCGGACTCTGAACCGTGTGCGCATCACTCATCCATCCCGCCTTATGCGGGATGCGGGCCGCTTTTAGGCGGCTTGCTGTGTTGATTTTCTAATTCTGGGGAACTGCCCTTTTTGTAATTCACACCAGTACTAGCGACCACCAGTACTCGTGCGAGTAGCGACTACCGCCGGGTACATGCATGCACACAGCCAGTAAGGATCCCCGTGAGAATAAGGATAAATACCGCCGGTAGTGGACTTGGACCGCCACTGCCAGAAGTCAACACCGCACCGCGAGCCGGGCGCGGTTCCAGTACCTACAGACCGACGTTCCCATATTTGTTGCCACTAGACCACATAACCTACTTACCTACCCCCGTGATGGTTGCAATATATTCAATATATATTAAATTTTCCCCCCGCGATGTAGCGACTAACTAAGCGTAAAAATAGTCGGGGGGGGTATCCTGATTTTTTGGGCGAACCGTATATTACATTTATACTATTTAACGGCATCCGGAGTATCCGAATCGCGTAAGATTAAATTAAAAATACACTCCCGGTACCGATAGCCCAGGGTCACGGTCACTACCTGTACCGGATTTTCTAATCCTGGGGAACTGCCCTTTTTGTAATTCACACCGGTATCTGGCACCTGTACCGGTACTAGCGACCACCAGTGCTCGTTTACGAGTAGCGACCACATGTACCCGGGCCGGTACCCATAATGATGAAGGATCCCCGTGCACTGATTAGTTGTATGAGCTAGCTGCAAAAGGCGATCAGGGAATCACCCGAAAAGGCAAGATAGGAAACGTCCTACAGCAATTGCAAGGATCCGTGCACTGATCGTCGATAATACCGCCGGTGTACTGGGACCCGACCACTGCCAGAACTCAGCACCGCACTGCTGGCGACCGGGGCGCGCGGCGGATATCGTCGCGACCTTATCCGCCACCTGCCACATGGTTCCCGATGTGAAGGAATAATTACATGAGCTAGCAGCAGAAGGCGATATCAGGAAATCACCAAAAAAAAAGGGACAATCAGAAAGGTCCTCTACAGCGCCCGCGATGTGAAAGAATCAAGGTTTATTTCAGAGTACAGACCCACGTTCACATACTTATTGCCACAGAACCCCCGTGCTGGTAATAGTAATTTACTTTGATCCCGTGATAAAATTAAAAGTACAGTAGCCAGGGGGCCGGGTGGGGGGGGGGGGGGGGGCCGATATTTTCCGTCCCCTGGAAAGGAATGGCAACAGTGAAACCCTTACAGCGTCTCTGGGACGGCAGTTTCGGCAGGAATATCCAATTACGGAATAAAGCCCGGGGTGTAGGCGCGACGCTCAGTTATAGTCATCAAGCAAATTGCCGAAGCATTCTGTGAGACTAATTAAAGGTCAGTGGTGAAATTTCCAACACTGTTGGATCACCGTCTAAAACACCGTCTGAAATAAGGTGATATCCTTAGTTTGGGGGCGAGCCATATTACATTATTATTTAACGGTATCCGAGTATCAAAATCGCGTCATACAAGGGCGCCGGCGCGGTAATGAGGATACTGAAGCAAATACGAAACCTGCCCTGCCAGTCGGAGGTCAAGTTAGAGGAAAGCATAGGGAATGTTCTTGCATATTGCATGCAAGTCCAATTTGTGGCTTATGGTAAGGGTTGTTGTAGGTGCGCCTGCACCCGTGCACCATGCACGGTTACTGGCGAGGGCACACCGTCACCAGCCTGTCGTTGATGAGGAGGCCGGCTGGGCCAAGAAAGGGCAGGGAAGGAGGAACGCTCTGCGCGCCTGCAGTATCAGCTTCAACCGCGACGCATGCAGGCGGTACAGAGGCTCCAGCAGGCCGCCGCTGTACACCGTCGCCATCCGGCAGCCGCGCGCCATGAGGTGCAGGTACTCGTCAGGCTTTGCGCCAAACTTGGCCAGGATCTGGGCAGAGCGCCAGGCGGCGGATGTCAGAGCCCAGCCCTGCCGCGGATGATCGTATAGACCAAATCCACAGTAACGTCGTGGTGCGTTAATTTCGATATAATTACTTGAAAATCATTTGTTCCCTGCGATGCCCTACTTTAAATACACGAAAAGTACTCGCTCTGCAGTCGCGAAGTTGTGAACCAGCAACGGTCCAGCCACTCGAAGGACTCGCGGTCGAGCTATGGTCCAGCGATTGAGAGACTATGTATGGAGATACGATTATCGACGCACCCAACATTATTGTGGACTTGATCTATAGAGGAACACAACGGGCCGTTCTCCAAATATCAGTTTGTGACTACACCGTGGCGTGCCCCGTCACCTTGCCCTGGTAGTACGGAAAGCTCCACTCCTCCGGCATGCAGGGTTCTGCGCGCTTGAAGGCCCGCAGGGCACCCTCCAGGCTGCCGCGCCAAGCAGGGCCGCGCTCCAGCTTCCTACTCTCCCGGTGGGGGGGGGGGGGGGGGGGGGGGCAGGAGTATAGTTAGCGTACTAGTTAGCGTACTGTGCTCGGAGCGTGCCACATAGGTTGGTAGCAACAGCCGTTGAGAGCAGTGGGGTGTCCTGGAGAGAGGGGCCAGCGGCTGCAACACTGGCGCGGAGGGGGGCGGGGGGGGGGGGGGGGGGGGAGGGGGGGGGGGGCAACCTGCCGCGCTGATCCGCTAGCGGGGGCAGCGACTGCGCCTCCCGATACAGCGAGCAGCCCAAGTTGTCCTCCATGAACCCGCTGTCCTCGACCGAGCCAGACGTGTGGACGGCCGCCACCCACGCGCGCCGGACGCGGCGCTGCAGCATGGCCAGCCTGGGCTGGTGCGTGCTGCAGGCGGCATGCCAGCCCGAGACGCCCACCCACTGCGCCAAGTCCGCCTGCAGCGCGCCCAGCGCATCGTCGTACAGCTGGGACAGCCTCTCCCAGGCGGCCAAGCGCCTGGGGTTGAGCGCCAGGTCGTTCCTAAAGTAGCAGCGAGGCCACCCAACCACGTGCCGCTTCAGTCACCCGGGCGGCTGATGCAGCAACACGGTGCCCACGCCGGGGTGAAGTCCGTGCTGGGTGTGCGGGCCGGCGTGGCAGGGGAGAGCATACATCCGGCAGGGGCGCACCTGATGCTGTTCTCCAAGCCAGCGACTGCCTCCCAGCCGACCGTGCTCAGCATAGCGCCCTCATCGCAGTCGAAACGGCAGACAGGAGGCGCAGTGTTGGAAGTACAGGTGCTGGTACATGTCCAGCTCCACAGGCCCTAGACCTGTCAGCTCAGCCCAGGGAGGGAGAGGGTATTCAGTGCCGTGCTGACATGGGCGCGTAGGCGCCGCCAGGTGGGGGGGGGGGGGGGGCGGGGCTTGTTCATGCCCACAAAGGCCTCATCCACAAGGCCCGAGTCTGCGCACACCTGACACGTCTGGCTTATACGTCAGGAGGCGGGGCGGGGAGACTTCCCAGCCCGGCTCCTCCTCCCAGTCGCCGTCCAGGTACTCAAACGCCTGGGCGCTGAAGGGCGCGAGCACCTCCTCCGGCGGCGAGGGGAACGCCTTGACGATGCGCTCGATGATGTCCTGAGCGCGCCGCAGTGCGGTGACACGGGATCAGCTCGCTTGCGGATAGCGTCCAGGCAAGCGGCAGCCCAATGCAGCTGGGAGGGTGTGTGCTCTGGCTTCCGCCCTGCCTCTGTAATGTGCATGTGCTGCGTCCCATGCACATAGGCCAGCGTGTACATAGGCTGACCGATGTGTGCACTCATGGCCCCTCTCTAGAATTGTCTGGGGCTGCCCCCCTTGAGTAGCTTTCTGATCTAGGAGGTCATGCATACATGTGTGCAGGGAGGGAGGGAGGCACACCTTGGTCACTTTGGCCGGGTTCCTGTGTCGCTTCCCAGTCTTGCCGTGGCCGCGCAACAGCGTGCCCAGGCACTTCCACACCTCCAGCCACATCTCCCGGCTGGCGCCCTCCGCGTCATCGCCGTCCCTCGCCATCGCCATGGCGCCGGCTAACGAGCTACCGCGCTGCTGCTGGTGCACGCCCGCAGCAGTGCCGGCCCCGGGCACCAGCCGCCCGTCGCAATCTCCCCACTGCGTGTTGCGCTGCGGCAAGTCCACGCCAAACATGGCAAACAGACACTGGAAAGTTGCGCCACGCAGGGACTGGATGAGGTCATCCCTCTCGGCCATCTCCGCCTCCCTGTCTTCCTCGCCTTCCCCCTCATCGTCCTCCTCCTCCTCCTCCTCATTTACATCCCTTGCGTCCGTCTCTTTGCGCTTCTCCGCCGCACCAGCCGCCTCCCTCTGCGCCATTATCGCGTCGTTCAGCTGCGCCTGCCGCTGCGCGGTGGCTTCGTTCAGGCGGCGGATGACGTGATTAGGGAGGCGGAGGCGGTCCAGGCCCACTGCGCCGGCATCCACCAGGACCTGGAACAAGCCTGCCAACACGCAAGCACGACACATTCAGAACCAATGCGGTCTGCAGACCTGCTGCGCCATGGAAGAGCAGCCAGGCATGGGCAGAATCCGCCTAGAGATGGACAGAGTCAGCGGCCTGTTTCCACGGGCATACACATGCTGTGGTCTCCACCCCTGTCATCCAACCAGTGACCGTGCCCCCCCCCCCCCCCCCCCCCCCCCCCCCCGACACATACACACTCGTGCATGCGCAGAGCGGTACTAATTATGCATCACCACATCACCAGCCCACATGGCACTTGCGACGCCGTCATAGGATACTGGCAGCATCCTCACTCTGCATCAGCTGCTCCGTTGCCGCTGGATCCTCCTTCACGTTGGGGTCCATCTCCATAAGCCCGCAGAAACCCATCACCACCTGCACGCATGCCATTGCCAGCAGCGCCAAGGCAGTCAGCCGATCAGCATTCCAGGAGGAGTTGGGCCCGAATGAGGGCGTGAAGCCCACCAGCACCATATACGATGAACATGGTCAGAGCGGGAGGTCAGAGCGGGAGGTCGAGCGGCAGGGGGGGGGGGGGGGGGGGGGTTCAATGCGGCCATACAGACGGTGCTCGCACACATGAAGCAGCTACACTGCCGCAAAGTCACTATAACTCAGATATCCGTGCATACAACAGTGGCAGCCAGGCATTCTGGGGTCTCGTAGCTTGTGTAGGGTGTATGTTGGACTAATGCGGGAGGCATGGCGACCTGTCCGCATGCCTTTGTTGATTGCTGTGGGTATGGACCCAGTTTCAATGCAGCCACCACCATTTTCGCGGCGATGGGGCATCTCATGACATAACAATGCCCGATAAATTGCTGTCCCAAAGTAGTCGACAGGATTCACGTAGCACTGCCATCTAACACCCCTCTCGCTCGCTCTCTCTGTCTCAATGATACAGTTGTTAGACATATTGGGCTACCCTGTGGACATTCTGACTATCATAATAGGGACTCGTCATTAGGAGGAAGCTCGAGGGTTTACATCACAGCAGGGCAGAAGAAAGGAAAGCTAGTGGCCAGAAGCAGGCAGGGGGTCACGCCTACCTCAAAGAGAGTGCGCCGAGCGGCGGTGCTCGAGGTGCTGAGCGAGTACGAGGCGCCGCGCGGCGGCGCCAGCTGCACTGCTGCACTGTGAGCGCGCGCCAGCAGGTGGGCGGCCCGCCACTGGCAGCGGCGCAGGACCGCCAGCCACTGCTCATTGGTCATGACGGAAACCAGCTCTGTTGCATATAGAGTAATGCGCAAACATGAGCAAGGGGGGGGGGGGGGGGGGGGGTTCAGGGAGGGATGGCCGCTGCTGTCCCCTCACCTGTTATTCATCCGTACATGGGATGGAGAGGGGGCTAGAGATGAGGGATGAGAACGAAATGACACGGGGAGAAGGGGGAAGTCTCACCTCCAGGCGGCAAGTCATTTAGCTGCTGCCCAATCGCTTCGCTATCAGCCAGAGCCCGCAGCAGGCGGCAGTCCACCATCAGCAGCGCCCCCAGCCGCTTCCCCCCCGGACCCCTCTGAACCACCTCCTCACTGGGCGCCTCGGGGTTTGGCAGCAGCTCGTCCAGCCGCAGCAGCGCCGAGCGCAGCTGCATCCCGACTAGCTGCGCCGGAGACGCCAGAGCTGTGGCCGCGGGCACATCACTGGACGCGCCGGCTGCGACCTCGCCGTCCCCCTTGCCCTCCTCTGCCACCAGCTGTTCGCCACCAGTCAGGGCCGCGGCCGCCGCAGAGCTGAGGCATTCCAGGGCCTCCAGCCACCGCGCAGTATCCGGCAGCATGCGCTTCGCACGCCGGGCGGTGGAAGGCGGAGGCTCCTCGCACACGGCCGCCTCTTGCCGGCCCAGAAGTATCCGTGCCAGCTTGCTCGCCATATCGCCTGCCGCATCGCAACCAGCACAGTGCTCTACCGTTAAGGATCAGCTACTGCAGACCGCTCACCAACTTCAAAGAGATGTGTCACTTTCCGGGGGAGGTGCCCGGACCGACCCAGAAGTAAGCCCGCAGAGTGCCTATGGCCGCTCAGGATGTTACTTAGGACCATACCCAACTACCCTGGAGTGCCTGTGTTGTACTGCTATATTGTGCACTGAGTGGTGTGGTCGTTCCAATTGGGGGGGTGGACCGGGTTTGGACAGTAGTCAGGTGTGTCATTCTCACTAGTGACCCACCATCCCGACCTCCCCAGACCACTCAAGCGTGCATACGTCCCATGTAGCCGTTGTTTTCAACTCATATACACTCGGCAAAGAGTCCCTGTGCTCGCCTACCAGGCGCGCAGTGCGTTGTGCTCGTGGATGCGCCGCCATCCGCGGTGGGTTGGCCCGTACAGACAGGTCCACCCGTATAATCAAAGACCGGATCTGAAGTTAGCGATTTAGTGTGTCAGCTTCCCCCCTGTCCTTTAGGACCCCCGACCACATGCCAGTCTGCCGGCGCAGAAAGCCACAATTCTATGATCATTTTGTATGCTCCTAAGGAATGTCTTATCTCCCACGCCCATCTGTAGGAGGCCACTGTCAGCCTGGGCAAGGTGTTGAGTGAATGAGAGGGATGAAGCGCATGAGAGAGATGGAGGCGGGGCGTTGGTCACGGGCAGCCTCTCTGTGGGCCCGGCATCACCGCCACGTTTTGGCGCAGCAGGAGCAAGTTGCTGGTGCTGGTCACACAAGAAGGAAACAAACTGACAGCTGAGAAAAGAGGCGTGTGGCAAAAAGAATAAGAGGAGGGGGCAGCGAATGTGAGGAAGAAAACAAAAGAAAAACAAACAAAACGAAGGAAGAACAAAGAAAAAGGACACATCTGGCCTGAAGCCAGTCATCGGGGAAGGTAGTCGGCTCTCCATTGTGCAAGCCGATTGTGTCGGGGCAGGCAGGCAGTGTGTCCGCGCTCCCCGGAGACAAGCGGGATCGGAAAGGAGGGGGGGCGCGGGGGGGGGGGGGGGGGAGATGCACTTGCGGCCTGCGCGCCCCTCTGCAACATTGCAGGCGCGTCCTTGAGGTCGTGGCGCAGCTGAATGGACCGCAGATGCGTCTCCACGCTGTCCCGGCTGACTTCTGTGCCGCCCTGCATGTGGGCCAGCCGGATCTTGATGTCTGCGTGCTTGCTGCCATGGTCCTGGTCGCCGGAGCAGAGCTGGGAGCACGCAAGGAAGTGCTCTTCCGCAGCCGTTGGGCAGCCCTGTGTGTGCAGAGCGGTCCGCTGTCAGGCACCACTGTGCACCGTAAGCTTAGGGTCTCAACCCCGCGCCCATACCACGGTGTACCCCCCAACAAGCGGCTGCCACAGAGAAATTGGAGCCTGCCATGCACCCTTGAGGGCCTATTGGGGTGTATGACAGATAGCATCACAGGCACGCTGCTGCCCCAACTACATGTCCGGCACCTATTCCACCGCTGGAACCACCCCTCTCAATTCGGGCCCTATGAAGGTGTAGAAAGCCGTGCGGGCAAAGAATGCTTCCTCCACACCCTGGTGTCAGCAAAAGCAATGGGCACCAGAGGGAGAGGCCGAGGGCGTCTGCAGCCGAGGGCCGCCGCGTCACCGCTGCCGCAGCCCCACCTGCAGCTCCTCCAAACAGCCTGAGGTCCAATGGTAACGCGCAAGCAGCGCAGCCCGCTGCGTCACGGCGCTCCCGTCCTCCGCCTGCGCTGATGGCTCCGTCTGTGCCCCATCCAGGACTCCGCCGGCCCGCATCATGGCCAGGCAGAACTTCGCCAGGAGGTCCTCTGCCTGCTCCTTGTGATGTTGCCGTGGACTAAACCCCTCTTCATCCTCCTCATCCCTTGCGCCATGCACCCACACCCCGACTTCGTCCAGGTCTGCAAAATATCCGGCAGCAGCAAGTCAGACACAGCTAACTCTGTCAGAGCGGGCGAGTAGCTGGTGAGGGTACCAGTTTCCTTACACAATGGCGGGCAGTCGGGTGGCATGCGACTGGAAGGTGTCCCTGCAGCGTGAGGAGGTTGAGCATTGGAGGGAGCATGGAGGATGGCGAGCAAGCTCGGAAGGGGCAGCACCGTCGACGTCAGCGGGCAGCGGCTCTTCTGCCTGATCCTGCACGGCAACTTGGCGCTCCTGTATCTTCGGCGGCCTCTGCGGCTGCTCTGCCGCCTGCTGGATGCTGGCCAACTGGTCGACATGGCACTCTGCCAGGAGCAGCAGCTCCCCGGGGCTTATCCGCCTGCAGGCGGCATGCCCGCACGTCACCTACCACATGGCGTCGCTGCTCCATGGGCCCCAACAAGGAATATGCATCCACTCTTACGCCCTTTGGGGGAGAGGCGGCTTGCCAGCGCACCAGGTTGCGGCACCAGCTAGGTCCAGCAGCTCCACAAACGCTCTGACGCCCCCCGGCAGCAGCTGCTTGCCACGCAGCGCTGCCGCGCGGGTAGGGTCCAGCGGCGTCCCGGTGGCGGTCGCAAAGTGGCCGCAGCAGCAGGCGCGCTGCCGCGCCGGCCGAGTGCATGCCTGCCAACTGCTCGCCCACAAATCCCCGCAGCGCCTCGACCTCCCTCGCTTGCTGCGCCTGCACAGGCGCGGCAGCAGGTGGTAGGTGTAGGTCCCCACAATCTTAGCCCACTCAGCCTACATAGGAGTAAACTGCCCCCAGACCGTCGCCCAACTTCGACGCCGTTACGGTACAATACTCACAGTATAGATGGCTTCAATCACACAGAATCAAACCAAATTTAGTCAGGGCCAATGTCTGTCTGTCTGTCTGTCTGTCTGTCTGTCTGTCTGTGCGGGTGATGCATGTAAGGTGGTGTGGGAAACCTGATCCAGCACTGGGTCCAGGATCTGCTGCATGGCTGCCTCCTCTGTGCCCAGGTCCTCGTCCTCTGGCGGCGTCAGCTGCGTCAGCAGCACCTCCAGCGCCGACGCCCGCGACGCCTCCTCCTCCTGCGGCTCCCCATCCATTGTGTTTTCCTGCGTCATCCGCGCCCTTCTTCAGCGAGACGAGCATGACGGCAGTATATGGTAGGCTACCGGAGGCGCGGGGGCGGTGATGCTGGTAAATGGGGGGCGGGGGAGTCTCACGTTGGCTGCCATCAGCCGCGTGGACTTGCGCTGGCGCTCCGGCACCAGCAAGGCGGCCTTGCGCTTAGGCCCTGCACCACCAAGCCCCTCCTCTGCCTCCACTCCTACAGGGCCACACCCTACAGCCAGCATGCCGCCCCGCTTCCTCAGACCAGCGGGCATGCAGCCTCACATTACTGTGGTCTGATCTCTACTTGAATAGAGGCTGAGCGGTTGGTGTACAGGAGAGGCACAAGCTAGAATGGGCCAATGGCGGGTTGCACCCACAACAGCGCTGAGAAGTGCTACAGGGAATGGGGCCCCACCCACCTTGCGCGGCCTCTGTCTTGACGACGACGCCCTCCGGCAAGGGACCGGCTTCATCCATTGGTGCGTCAACATCCACCGGGACGTCTAGTGAGACCGGACCAACATATGCATCAGGAGGGACACTGAGGGCATGGAGACGCGGGCAGAAAGAGTTGGGTAGTGGGGCAGATACATACGCGGTGCGACCTGGGGTCAGAACCGGGAGAAAGCCTCGCGCCGGCAGTACCTGATGCGCCCAGGCGGTTTTGCGTCGCAGGCGCTCCCAAGACGTCCTCAGCAGCATTGACTCCATCACCCGTTGGCAGGTACATCCCTGCCAGCCGCCTGCTGCCACATGCTGCATCAGTGAGAGGCTGCAGCAAGGCGTCCCTAACCACCGTGACTCACAGGCTGTAAAACCGGGACAGAGGGTACACTTCAGGAGGCAAAGGCAGCGGCCCACTGCGTTTCTGTGCATGTTACCTCCGTCTCATCTGCTGCGGGCGCTGCTAAAGAAACGGATATGCATGCACCCCCGGACTCCCGCACTGCTGTTGCTAGCTGCTCCAGCAGGCTGTCCCACGTTGGGTTGGCCACCTCGAGGACTTGGACTTCGTCCTCTATCTGTAGTAATGCAGCAACCATGTGGCGGAGTATCAGCTGAGAAGGCGCCGCTTGGAGCCCTCTCTTTGTGTAACGCGGCCCATACTCTTGCCATAGCCCTTGCAAACATTCAAAGCACACATCCCAGAATATCGAGGACGGTTTACTTGCAGAGCAACCGTCTCAGAGGTGCTTCCCAAATAGGCAAAAGGGCTGGTGGCCACGGGGGAGCAGGGGCTATGGGGGTGCAAGGCCATTGGGCGGGGAGGCTGTGTACGCTGCATTCGGGCGCCGCGGCTGTGCCCATTGCTTTGTGTCTTTTCAGGCGTGGGGCAAGGGCAGTGTACAGAGCCGTGGCCTGCTCCATTGGGAAGGAGCGCGCCGATGCGGCCGCCTCATTCGCGGCGTGGCAGTCCAAGAGCAGCGCCGCCAGCTGCCGGCAGGTGGTAGCCACCTGCCAGGGGAGATTGTGAGGGTTTGCAAAAGGCAGAGCTCAGCTGCCCATCCATGTGGCCGGCCTGGCCTCCGCGACCGCAGAAACATGCGCAGCCTGCGCCTCTCTCTGCCCGCTGCAACACCTACCACGGCCATCAACACAAGCCAGCAGCCCACAATGCAATTCCTGTTGCGCCAACGTAGACCCCGCTTGAACCCTTATCAGGCTAAAGGATACAGATCAAGGTGGACCAGTACATTGCCCCTGCGAGAAGATACGGGTGCCACGAAGGTGCTTGGGAGCGCAGAGGTGGAGCCCCTGCCCTACCACCACCACCACCGAGTACAAACTAGGCACACTCTATTATGCATTCACCCCACCCCAGGCCAACCGCCGGAGACGCTTGCCCGTACAGCCGCTCTCCAACGTGGCATGGGCCCGACCTAAGCCCCACCTGCCGCATCCTTGGGTGCTGCGGGTGGGAAGCCAGGCTGCGGTTGGCTAGTGCGCCTGCCGCCTCCAGGTCGCCCAGCGCCAGCAGCACCTCCAGCAGCCAGTCCTGCATCAGCCGGTGACCAGGCGATAGCGCCAGGCCCGCCTCCAACGCGGCCCGCGCCACATCCAGCCGCTCCTCGCGAATAGCCTGCCAGAACGGACCGCGGAATGGATATGTGGGGCAGAGGCCAGTCAGATGCTACCTGTGCTGGGAGCGTGGCAGGGAACTAGGGAGGTAGGGGCACTCTTGCTCGCACTACCCCACTGACACATGCACAGCATCTCACATTGCCTCCCCCCCCCCCCCACACACACACACACACACACACATGCACCGGGTAGGGGTGCTCCTCAGCACGGTACATCCTGGCCTGTGTGGCACATACCAGTGAGCCGAGCCGATTCCAGAGGTTGACGTCATCCGGCTGGATGAGCGCCGCCTCCGGAGTACAGTTCGAGGGCGCGGCCGGCAGCGCCAGGTGCAACCACCTCCGCCAGGTTCTTGAGCACCAGGAAGCGAAGATGACCCAGCGAGCTGGACACACCCACCACCTCGCTGCTTCCTGCAGGCACCCGCTAAGGCTAGTCAGCCGCCATGAGCGACTCGCGGGTTTGGCTTGGGAGTCTGTGGGGACGGGAGACCGGGAGGGAGGGAAACCCCCTTGCCTGCCTGCGCCACATGCTGCAGGAGGGGCTCCGCCAGGATACTCTCCAGCAGCTGTCGCCCGTGCTCATGCTCCCCGCGGTGAATGAGAATCAGCGCATGCTCGTAGGAGCTCGCCTGTGTGCGGCGGAGAATTCAATAGATGCCGCATTCGGATGGACAGCTGGGGGGCACCATGGTGCAAGCGGGGTGCTCACCACACGGGACTCCTGTGCCTCAACTGTCTCGCCATTCACCTGCAAAGCGGACTGCAGACGGTGCGGCGCGATCAGTGAGATTTTAAAAAGAGCTCTAGAGACGTGTGTGTGGGTGTGAGGGGGGGGGGGGGGGGGGGGGGGGGGGGGGGAGGGGAGCGCTCCCGTCGCACCTGCTCCAGTCGCTCATCGTTGATGGCCTGGAAGCCCGCCAGCCGCACCATCGCAAGGATCCAAGCCGCCGGGGAAAAGATCCGACCAGGAACGGGATGTGGCTGTCAAATGGTGTGTTAGGGGCGAGGGGGGGGGGGAGGGGGGGGGGGGGGTCAGGCAGTACTCTGAGGAGCACAGCCGCACGACCCCGGGACGCGAGTCCAGCGTTGACAACTGGTGTGATCCCCGACTCATCCCTGAAGCGGTGTGGGGGTCACTCGAAGCGACGCGCGACGCCGGCGACGCGTCGACGATAGGAAGACGTATAGATAGTCGCTATCGCGCGCGTGCTGCGCGCCGCGCTCCGATGTACGCTAGCGACAGCCGTACTCGTACACGAGCAGGTTTTCCCGCCCCTGGGACAGGACTGGCAACAGTGAAACCCTCTACGACGGCCGGTTAGGCAGCTATCCATTGAAGGAAAGCCCTAGGCTAGGTAAAAGTAAAGTAAAGTTCGCCCCGGGACATCGGCCGAAGCCGCCCCAGCACTTGACCTCGTGCGCCAACTGCAGTCGTAGGTCTGGCATAGCCCACAGACCATTGCCTCATTCGAACCCCGAAGGGCTAATGCATCAACCGAGTAAACCCGGGACACGCCGGGCCGGTATTGCCGAAATACATCGGCCAGGAATCGAACCCGAGGCTAGGTATTCGACGCTCCGTGATAGTTGAAGCTGATAGATTACCGGTATTTTTTGTTTCGGGGGTATTAATTAATATTAAATACCGCTAATTAATGTCACTGGCAATTTACTGGTAAGTAATAGTTTCGGGCGTGCGGCGCGAGTACTGGAGCCGCAGCAAGTAGCGGCGGACCACCGCCTCCAGCGGCCATCGCACACGACGCACAGTGTTTCGACCTAGGAGAGCTCACTAGGCACGGCCTTCGCGCTATGAGTTCCTGCCCGCCCGAATATCGTTCATTAGTCGTCACTTCGCTCGGCAGGAGGCGACTGATCAGGCCAACGAAAGGTATGCTCGCCTAGAAGCGGCATGGTTGGAGATGAACCATGGGTGTGAGCTGCTCTCTGGCACTCAAAAGGCAATCATGAAGTGTCAGGCGGCGGAATGCCCTCTTCTGTGGTGGACCAACTACATCAAGTGCTCCACTCATCTGAAGGAGATTGCTCTGTGTGATATGTTGCTCCATCCCCCATTGCTTGTCTTGTGGAGCGCATGAACTATGTTCATAAGCGAGTAGCCACCAAAGGCCGTGCTTCTCTCAAGCGTGACAATGTTGTCAAGCTTTTGTACTGCTATGTCAAGTTGCGCCTACTTGATAATTATGGCCAGGATGTGTTGAACATGGTAGAGGATCGATGCTCTGGTAGATGCCATTGAGGCTGATGACAGTCAAGCTCGTTGAGCAGGGCGCAGCACCCCCAGCACCCCCAGCCGATGACAACGCCATTGCTCTTACCTGCTAGAGAGATGTTGGGATGCTACCCATCTAGAATTGCGGCTCGATATAACCATTCCCGACCACTCTTTGTCAACTCTGGTGTGATTTGCAAGCTCCGTGATGGATTCTGCACACTACTGCAGCAAAATCCTCATCATCCATCTTCAGACCAGGGCAACTTTAAATTTGGGGGGTGTAAATTAATAGTAACATACAATTATTTCATTTGTTTAAATTCAGTAATTACTCCTATCAGCTATAGTTATAGTCATCAAGCCAATTGCCGAAGTATTCTGCAATACTCTAATTGAAGGCTAGTGACGAAAATTCCAAAATATTTTTGGATCACCGTCTAAAACACTGCCATCAAAATACCCGGCAATGACCACGAAAGGTCCGCCCTAGCTAACCGTTTGGGCGTCGGCCCATTCGAGTAATGCAAGTTGGGGCAAGCCCCATCCCGCGGAGCAAAGATTTCGGGAGTGCGATACATGTGCAACCAAAAAGGCAATGTGAGGGAGGGCCCGAGCGACGCCATAACTGGGAAAAAATCCCATTCCGAGTAAAATTCGGGGCGCCGTGAAGGGAGGGGGGAGGGGGACCCTAAAACCCCAAAAGAAAGGCAGTTAGTCCTCAGGTGTTGACGCAGTAATCTGACTACTAATAAAATCCCTATAAGCTCCGGTGATAATCAGGAATTGCTGGTAGGCAAACAAGCCCACAGGGAGGGAGGGATGGCCGGGCTGTATGGAGCGTGCCACAGCGAAGGAGAGTGGACCGGTCGGCCGCCGTGAAGGCAGGTGGTGGTCACGACCGGCCCCCGTAAACATGTGCGTGCGCACGCGCGCCACGGGCGCCGCGCCAAGGCTGCCCCGTAGAGTGAGAAAAACCACATAAACTACTTTAGAACATTTCACAAGGATCGTCTGATTTGCCAACTAAAGAATGATGCGCGCGCAGCACGCCACGGTGGGGTCATGGGCGGGAATGTTGACGAAGGCGGCGACATGCCAACGGGGTGCGCCGACGGGAAGGCGGTCGCCAGTACGGCTATGATGAAGAGGTTGTGGCGCGGCTTTCTAGGACCGCATGTCGGAGCACATCTCCGAAAGGAGAGGGTACCAAGCTTTGTTAGGCCAGTAGGGAACAATGACGATGGTTGGGGCACCACAGGACTCCAGTTAGGAAACAATATTTCCGATGAGGTTCCAAGCGAGGTCATCCACTAGTCATGTTCGCAACGCCATGGCGCGTCGACGGCCTCGCCCCGCGGGTCACGCCAACGGGCGTTGCAGCGGGGGAGGGTGGCGTTTTCGGATGTCGCGAAGCGG
Organism: Tetraselmis striata; assembly: GCA_006384855.1. Lineage (NCBI taxonomy): Eukaryota > Viridiplantae > Chlorophyta > Chlorodendrophyceae > Chlorodendrales > Chlorodendraceae > Tetraselmis > Tetraselmis striata. The sequence goes on along the minus strand of VCJN01002356.1, from coordinate 290,168 downwards.
TCGATAGTACAGACGCCCCACTTAGCAGTGAGCAAGGCGAATCGACGCGGGTTGAACTGCCGGTCGCCGCGGTCAATTTCGCGAGTTAGGCAGCCAGCCCAGCAGATATTCGCCGTGGAACGGATGTAACGCACAGGCAGGGTAATACCGTGCTTGTCAATGAAGTACCATGATTTTACGCAGCTCAACCATGAGTATATATGACGTCGAGGCGCGGAGAGCGAGAGATGACACGGCGCACCCGCCCGGTAGTGTATAAAAACGGCGATATAGCGCGCATACGGTGTGCCATGTACCCGTATAGAGTCCACATCTATTCCAACCCCGAATCGGCCACAAGCAGCGCACAAGGCACCAACGAGAAGATCTAGACCACCATCCGTGGCCCCTAAGAAGCCATGGGTAGGATATTGGCCGTGTCGGATGGGGTTTTGTGGAGCAAGGGTCAAGAATCATGAGATTAAGCCCATGTCCAACCTCCGTACGTCCGAAAACCGCGTATTTTCGTCTTTTTCAATATTATCGCAGCCGCCATTCACCCCATCGACTACCATCGCAGCTATAGATTATCCCATCCACCCGTATCGATTTCTATCGATAGAATATGGGCTTAGAGAGGTTATGTTAGTGTGGTGCGGCCAGTGGCGCGTCAACCACGCGTCTACATGTGGTAGTTGACCGTGGTCCCATTCAGCCCGTTTTTTAATCTGCCCGGAAATGGGAAAATCGTTGGGCCACCGAGCACATATATTGTTATGTACTCTACACTGCTGTACTTTGTACTGCGGGAGCCGACGGAGGAGCGAAGAACTGGCGACTGAGGCGGACGAGAACGAGTACAAGCCAAGCGAAGTACGAGTATGAGCATTGCGAGTGCGAGTACAAGTGAAGGCGAAGTACTGGTACGAGGACGACGAGGCGACAGTACGCGCGACTACAAGGCGACTAGTAGTGCAGGACAGTATTACGAGTACCCACATGGGGTGCAAGTAACCTGTACTTACGCCTGCGTACCAGCAGGAGCGCGATTGTTGTGCGCGCTGGTAAAATACCTAGCGTTAAATAGAGCGCTGCCATAGGAGCGTATTACCAGTAGGTACTAGAACCTACTGGAACCATCTAGAACGCTATGGCATTTGCTATAGCAATAGAAGACAAATATAATAACCGCTGTGCTGCGGACAGGCGAAGGTGCTAGGAACCGTGCGCTGTGTACATATCCAATTTCCGCCACTTGTGCTGCGTGTAACTACTAGACTAGACTAGGTATTTTACCAGCGCGCACAACAATCGCGCTCCTGCTGGTACGCAGGCGTAAGTACAGGTTACTTGCACCCCATGTGGGTACTCGTAATACTGTCCTGCACTACTAGTCGCCTTGTAGTCGCGCGTACTGTCGCCTCGTCGTCCTCGTACCAGTACTTCGCCTTCACTTGTACTCGCACTCGCAATGCTCATACTCGTACTTCGCTTGGCTTGTACTCGTTCTCGTCCGCCTCAGTCGCCAGTTCTTCGCTCCTCCGTCGGCTCCCGCAGTACAAAGTACAGCAGTGTAGAGTACATAACATATATACCACATCATAGGCAGTTTTTGGCTAGACTGCGTCCCCATGACCAAAGCTGCAGCGTTAAGGGTTCATGCTGTCTCGACATAAGAGCGAGCGAGGGCATGTCGAGACGGCGGACAATATGGGTCGGTGGGGCCCATCGGCCCGGCATCGACCGAAGAGCTTGACCGCAGCGTGACCCTCAACGCGTCAGCCCTCCGTGTGGGTATGTGCTATAGTGCTCGTACGCTCGGTTGGTATATGGTTGCTTCAAGCAACCTCTCGCGTATAAGGCGTTGAGGCCGGGGGGTGTTTGTGAAAACGCGAGTTGTTAGATCGGGCGTGTTGGATCTGCGGAATCAAGTGGGGCACCATCCATATGCCCCCCGGCTTATTTGAGGCCAAGATTTATATCACTAGTATACCCCTATAGCTGCGGTTCTAGCCTATTTCTAGAGCAGGCTGTGCCTGTTCGGCTCGAGCATGCCCCCCGCCCTCTGTGAACCGAACGGGCGGCACTGCTCGTCCATAGCTGGAGCATGCACTACGTCATTTCGAGCACTAAGGATTACGACGTAGCAGCGCGAAAGCGGATTACACCGGTGAATTGAGAGAAACAATCCATATACTATTTTAGAGTAATGAGAAACGTACCGCATGTATATTTCACCATTGATCCAATGTGGGGCCCCGAGGTGCGCCGTGGAGGTTGGTGAGGACACCGACAACCGCTGGGTTATCCTCGTGCAAGCGGGTGTGACGGTTGCGGAACATGGGGAGGAAGGACCCGATAGCCATACAGACGGCTTTGAGCTCTTTCATGGTAATGTACGCAGAGCGGTCATCGTCGTCTCAAAAACCCTGAGCGAGCTACATGGTGCACATTCAAAACGGCGCCCCATCCATATATATAGGACGAATTGTAGACGTGCAAGTAATAACCAGTTTCGACAGGGCGGCTAATGGGGCGGCCGCTGTTTTGGGTGGGCAAGCCAACCCACCATTGTAGGTCACGTTCAAGCTGGCGGGTGAGCTTGACGCGGCCGGACCAAGCGGCCGGACCAAGAGTCGCGAGTCTTGAGCACATCATACAGCTCACGATGGTAGAAACGAGTAGGGGCGATGGCCAACTAGAGAAACTTTCACTTTCCCGCAAGGGCGTCCAACTCGTTCGCGAGCATGCAACCACCGGCGGTCGTGTTTCGCACGATGGATCGGGCGTTTTGCCGTGCGAGCAATGATAGCGAGGCGCACGAAGAGTAGGCTACCCCGACCCGCCCGACGCCCCGACACCCCGCGCACGTGTCGATGCGTATCCCCAGCATGTGCACGAGCTTCTAGGTGGGCTCCCATACGTCCTTGTTGGGGTTGTGCAACATGCCAAATCCCGAGAGGTGGCGTTCGATGAGTGTAGTCGTGTTGCATGATGGCCTTAGCCTGAGTCCGAGCAGCTAGAAAAAGGAAATCGTCGATGTAGGGCAACATGTGGATGCCAAATCGACGCCAGGGGACTTGTGTGCCGTATGCTTCAGCCGGGTTACGACGCAATGCCCCTGCCAATGAGGACGTTGGAGAACTGGCAGCTGTAAAGGGACAAAGACCGGCTTATGGGAAGGCACGTCGGTCGGAGATCGACCGTGAAAAAAGGCCATGTCCTTAGGGGCGATTCCAACCGCGTGAAATCTATCATTTAGGTCCATATTCAACATGTAATCCCCAAGGCGCGCCAAAGCGCACAAATGCGGCAACATCTCGAACGAAAGATCGCCCGTCTCGCAGTAGCGGTTCAAGGGGCGGAGGTCAATGACGAGCCCCAATATTTTGTTCTAGGCTAAGGAACCAAGAACAATCGGGACACCCATATATTTTGCGCAGTAGCCTCATCGCCACCAACGGCCAAGAAGCGAGCCAATTCACCGTCCGTGAACTTCAGCTGGGCCGGAGTAGCATCCTCCATTGACACCCCCCGATGAAAAGAGGGGGGGGGGAGGGGGGGCAAGCCCGTCCAAAAACTGAATGCGTACACCTCTAGAGATATAGTTGAGAACACGGCGATTGCACCAGCGGCTTGGTGCTAGTTGCCGAGATTACGATGCACGCAATGTCTCATAATAAAGGGGGAGTCGGCGGTACAAGAATCATCATCGCGATGGATGTCGCGAGGGGGCCGAGCCATGTCGCTCTGTTGGCCCTCTTCGCGTCGGCGTCATGGTCCACGCACGGTGCGCGGCAGAGAAGAAGTGCCGCGGCGTGGGAGTCGCCATGTGCCACTAGGCGATGGCTTGGCCACTGGCATTGTAGTGTCACTTTGTACTCGATGTGCAATAGACGACGAGCATGCACCGCCGGCAAGCGCCCCGATCGGAGCGCATCTCGGCACCTACGCCGAGTAGAGGCTATTACGGATCGAGCCATACCTACACGGATCGAGCCCTAGGATGGCCAGGCATGGGTAGTTACTGTTGGTCGAAACTTGTGGAAGGGCTTGGACCATGTTCCGCTGAGTGGGGAAGCGTTGCGGCTTCGTCCTCTCCTCGCGTTGGGCGAGCAATCAGCAGCTCGTTTGCGGGTAGTACGGGTAGTAAGCCCGTCGCAAGCGGCGCGCGTCCATCAACCACAAGCCACGAGAGGGTGCGGGGTGCGGGGGGGGGGGGGGGGGGGGGAGCTACGCTCACCGTACATGGTACGATGGCGGAAGACCGGCACCCGGAGCGGCCAAAAATGTCACAACTTTGCTTTGATGCGCTAGATGGAGCGTGTCACAGCAAAGAAGAGTGGACCGGTCGGCTGCCGTGAAGGCAGGTCGTGCTAGTCCTGACTAGGGTTTCTCTGAAGGGCCTTCAGTTCAGGGTACTTGACGTCCCAACTACGCGGGGTATTTTAAATTTTTTCTTGTGTATGCCAAAATAATCATTCTCACGATCAAAAATATTTATCCTTACAATTAATGATGTTGTACTCATCCTGATTTATAGCTACGACGAAGCTGTTGCCGGAGAGATTCTGCGCTGCGATGCTGACCATAATTATCCATTAATCAATTACATGAGCCAGCCGCAAAAGACGATCAGGAACTCACCCGATAAGGCAATAGGAAACGTCCACTACGGCAACTGCGAGGCGGAAGCAGCAACATAAGAGGGTGCGGAATGAGCACGGGCAGACGCATCAGACTTGGCCCTCTACACTCCGGCAGAGAGAATGCCGCCCAAGGTACCATGCACGCAAGCAAAGACTCGTTGCGACAACCCCAGCCGCGTGCGCGACATGTGATGGCGGAACTCAGCAGGCTGGCAGGCGATTAAGTTCCGAAGAGCCTGGACGGACTGACAACGTAGGAAGCATGAAGTCGGGAAAGAAGGACCGCCATGGAATCGCACAGCAAGCATCACCGCGAAGATGCACAGTCCCCCTCGTAAGTTTTGCCCTGATATACGTATCTGTCCGTATCGCCACGTCAACACCGGCGCCGCCGACCGCCGTGTGGTACAATGGCGCATTTTAATTATATAAGTAACTTAGAATATTCATTTTCGCCGGCTTAAGATGTGATAGGTGGCGGAGGGAGAGAGGGCTGCATGTTACGCTCGTGATTCCGCTCTGCGCGCTTGTTCGAATCCTCACGGCGCACCCGCACTACGGTGTTGAAAATTGGCGATATAGCGCGCGTACGGTGTCTCATGTACCGGTACAAGGACCATCCCCATCCCACCCCCGAATCGGCCACTAGCAGTGCACACGACGTGAACGAGAGCCTCTAGACCGTCACCCATGGGCCCTTATGGGCTAGGGGTGGGATATGGGCCGAGTCGTTTGGGATTTGGTGAGGCACGGGTGAAGAATCGTGCGATTCATCCCGTGTCTCACCTCCTCCCGATAACCGTATTTTCGCTACTTTGAAAGATCATCACAGCTACCCGTCACTCCATCGGCTCCCGGTGCACCTATAAGCAGACAAATCGACCCATATCGGTCTCTATCATTAGCATATGGGTATAGTGACCTTCGGCAGGCGTAGGTAGATGGGTAACGCGTCGATCACTCATCTACGGGTGGTGGTTGGCCGACCTCCCATTCAGCCCGTTTATCTAATCTCTGCTCAAGAATATGGGGGGAGATGGGGCACCGCGCACCGACCACCTCATGGGCCACTCATGGGCTCTACCGCACCCCTAAAAGCTAGACCATGTGACGGTACATGTGCGGCGGGCTAAATAGTTAGCAGCAGGTGGCAGGCGATGCCTATGCGGGAGGGGGTCGAGAGAGCGTAAAATCCGGGCGGTCGGTCGGGCCCATCGGGCAGGCATCGACTGAGATTGACCGCAAACTGACCGCCAGCGGACGTCACCCCTGCGTATGGGCCTCTACAAGTGCTCATACGATCGATAAGCAAAAAGCTACCTCAGCCGCCCCCACAGGAGGGGTTGAGGCCGGGGGTGTATTTCCGAAAACGCGGGTTTCAAGATCGGACGGCTTCTTGAATCGGGGGCACATGGGGCACCGTCTATGTAGCCCCCGACCTCTAGCTCCATTTTTCTATAGCATCCCTATGAGATAGGCTATGGACCTACCCTATTTCCAGGGCAGTTGGTGCCCGTTCGGCTCGGGCATGAGGCCGTGGACATCGCCCCCCTCCGTGAGCCGAATAACGGGCACTGCATGTGCGCGGTTGCGGCCGACATGAGGCCGTTTTTGGCGCACTGCTACGCAACACAGCACGAGCGGAATATACCGGGAAATAAGCGATAAACAAGATACACTATTCTAGAGTACTAAACAACGTACCGCGAAATGTATATTTCGCTATATCTCCGATTAGGCACCCGCTGGGTGCGCCGTGCAGCCGGGCCCCTCGGTGGGAATATAATCTAAGGGGGTAGCCGGTAGGGGCGGGCGGGGGGGGGGGGGGGGGGGGGGGCGATGCAAATAATTTTTTTAAGTTTTCCTACAAACCCTAGTATAGTGGCTTACCGCGCGACCCGCATCCCGATAAGAAGGCGATGTACTCGCCCCGCGCGGGCGGATTTTCTCCGCGTAGGGGGGGCCGCTAGGCGCATCCCAATAGCAGGAGAATACGGGAGCGCATTGGTGGAAATCTCCCACATACCCTGGACAATGGCCTAGTAGGTGACCATATATATGGACCCACCCACTGACTCGATCGGGGGCTGCACCCCTGCCTGCTTCGCAGTACGGGCTGAAGCCCGGCTCTACCAAGGGCGCATTGAATGCGGACATCGGCTGTAGGTGGGCTGGTTTTGGAGCAAGCCTTAACTGCAATATTGGCCGTTTTGCGGGAACTGCTCATTTGCTTGCATGCCGATGCTTGGCGGGGAGAGCGCGCCTTTGTGAATGTGTTCCACGATGGTAGACCTAACTTTTGGCGTGCAGTTGTGCACATAAAACACACACACACACACACACACACACACACACACACACACACACACACACACACACACACACACACACACACACACACACACACACACACACACACGCACACACATACGTGCTATATAAATTTGTGCCCGCGTGACATTGGGATACCAAATTCATTACTAACCATGAACAATGACACGCGCACGTATGGCTTATTTCACAACGAGAGCACAACAAACGCCACTTAGGGCTGCCCCCACGCATAATGTCGTGTTCACGTATGGCACATGGAAGGGCGCGGCCGGAAACGAAGGCGAGGGCTGATAATGGGCCAATCTACAATTAATTGATGCTTGACAAGGGGGCAAGACTTTTGTGGCCAGGTATAGAACACCGGCAAAGCGCGGATATTCATCCATTACTATGAAGTAACTTGACAGTTGAATCAGCGATGCGTCGATATTTCAGAAAAATTTAAAAGAACGGGTTCTATATCACTGGCCTACAGTTCCATGAATTGCATTGCCAGCGCTTTCAAGTACCAGCATTGAGCGTTTGCATTCCCAGCGCTTTGAAGTACCGGAGTTTTTTCTCCCATTACCAGCAGCGAGTAGCGAGTACCAGTACCAGTACCAGCAGTACCAGCAGTACCGGCAGCGAGTAGCGAGTACCAGTATCAGCAGCGAGCGTTCGCATTGCCAGCGCTTTGAAGTACTAGAGTTTTTTTTCCATTACCAGCAGCGAGTAGCGAGTACCAGTACTCATAGCCTCCCAACCGTGAGATCGTAATCGGACGGCTGTGTAATTAAGGACCGTGGGCGGGTGGGTGGGTGGATTATAGTACTTAGTAGTACATGCCAGTAGATAAGCGCTTTAGTCATGCACCTATAGGCCCGATCCGCTGCACTATACGGGTACCCGTACGGCAATAAGCTTACCGCCGAAAAATCGACGCTTCGCTGGATAATCCTTAGCGATTAATCATTAGTCGCTATTATTGTCGCTAGCTGCACAGCACCGCGCCCCGAAGACGCCGCGCCCTTGTATACCCCTCCACAGAAGTCCGGGTTTTGCAGTTTCGATCGCAAAGCGCATGCATGGGCGAGGATAACGCATGCATGTGCATACATGCTAACTACAGTGGGAATAGTTCGGGCAAACGCCTATTGTGCGCTTCATACCCACCCGCGCGACAACACGACCGTTTGTGGGCGCCCTTTGAAAAACGCGAAATCAGTGCATGATGCGTTGGCGCTAGAAAATTGTGGGTTGCGCCAACCGTCCAAACCTATGGATATAGCGGCACTCGTCGCACCAAACTCGGTGAATACGGCCCTTGGCATAAGTTGCACACACTGTGCGTGTAGGCCACTGAAAGCATGTCATTATAGGCACGACATGACACCCCGACGACAAGTTGGCCGCTGTGGCGAGCAGTTTTGGGGTGAAAATGCTGTTGTTTCTGTGGCGAACGCACGTAGGAGAGGCGTTCGATGGCCCCCTTGGCGTAGGGCAGTGCTCTACTGTGGGGGCGCGCGGTGGAATGCCAGTTGCACCGTTTCGTGGGCGGGGTGGCGCGGTAGGGGCGTGGACTTTAATTAATATGAAATTCCTTGAAAAATGCTGTGGAAAATGACATTTTGGCTGGTAGATGTGTGTATCGCTAGGAGGCGGCACATGCCAAGTGTTGGTGGTCCGTGGTCATCCGCACACATAACGCTCTCGCGCAACCGGGTATGGGGCTTAAGCACGCACTTGGCGCAAAGCCACTCGCCCGACATGGGTGGGCACATGAGGCAGTGAGGGGCAACTTCGATGATCCTCTTTCGGGATTTTCCGGGGCCCAAAAATCATTTTTTGATTTTGGAAGGATAGGTTTCGACGCAGATTTGAACGAGGAATTGCATGGAATTGCTTAAAAGTTTTTCTGAGCAAACCCCGAGAAGTTATAGTGTCTTAAAGCCAAGGGGGTGTTGCTGAGCGCGGCCAACACTACTGATGCCATGTCAGTGTCGCAACGCGACATGTACTAGCCGCCGCCCACACGGCTGCACCCCAACCAAATGCACCCGAGCCCCTCGCCAATGTGTTTCCTCACGCGTTCTTGGCCATGCCGCCGTTTGGTTGTTTATTCACGCGCGTCGGCGTGTGCGTGATACCGACCCTGGTTTTGGTGCAGTTGCAGGCGACGCCCATGCATCCACGCACCGAGTGCAGCGTGACACCCTAGTCAAAGGTCTTTAAGCTTCGATTTGAGCCACTCGTCATGCAGGTCTTATAAAACCCTCTGAGCTTCCAGGGTTTCATTTCATATACCCAACGTTCAGGTACCCTATACTTCTTAAGTCTTGAGACTGCCGAAAAGGGACCCCAAACTTATGTGGAGGGGTGTATGAGGAAACCTACATAATCATCGCTACTGATGTATGTAGGACGATATTATATAAAGTTATTAGTCATCGCGAACTCACTACTTCTACCTGATTCCTAATCCATACTCCTCCCCTCCCTTCCCCGCGAGACGCATCCGGCCTCCACCCTAGAGAGTAGACAAGTTTCGACAGGTCGGCATGGACGAGCTGGCGGACCCCACCGAGCGGGCATGGCGATCAACCAAGGCGCGCCAGCTGTGGGCGCAGCCCCCGGTTGGGGAGCGGCTGGCTGAAAACTGCGGGCGCGGCGTGGCGCTGCTGTTCGAGGTAGCCTACCAGCACCGCGCGCTGTTCACCGCGGCGGAGGAGATGAACCCAAGGGTGCTAGCTCGCTGCAAGGCTCTAGTGTTTACGTTTGAACGTCAGGTGAGCGGGTGCCATCCGCCGAGGGGCGCCTGCGGGACGGCGACGCGACGCAGCGGGCCTGTAGCTGTGACCCTGCAATGGTGTGTTCTATCTATGCCTGCAGCGAAACCATCAACCATGTACTCACGGCAGCCCGTCTTTGAACCTTTCAGGCCGGCATCGGTGTCAAGTTTTCGCGCGGCACTGGTTTTGTGATCAGAAAGCAGCCCACGGTGGACCCTGGCGGCATGTGGAGCAAGGTGGAGTGGTGTGCGCCCTGACAGCCTCACCCTGGTCATCGCCGCCCCCCCCCCCTCGGCCTCGCCCGCCGCGTACTCGTACTGGTGCGGGCCCGTACCCAGCCGCGCCCACTGAACACCATCCCAACGCCGCCCCAGGAGTCCACCCATCCCATTGGAGATCATCGGCGGCGGCATCGGCGTCACGCTTGGAAGCAACGAGTACGGGACCATATATGCTGTTATGAGCGATGGTGCGCAGCCGGCTAGCTGCGTTGTTGAGAGGGAGCAGCTAGGGGGGGAATTTCAAAGGAGGGTAGCTGATCCACTGTGCCTGCACGGTAGGTCCGCTGCAGGGGATGCAAATGCGGGATGAGGAGCTACGGGACCAGCGACCTGTGCTCAACCTGCAGGGCTCCTTCTCCATCACCGGCCTGGACCTCAGCAATCGCCGCGCCGCCTGGAGCTTTGACCGTGCCGCGAACCATCTTGTTGCTGACAAGACACCGATCGATGTAGTCACGTTCCGGTACCAATCCTGTCCCGCCCCACTCGTTCTGTTTGAGTTGGGCTACATAGGTTGGACTTTTAAGCGCGAGAGGTCTGCTCCGGCCAGGCTGTCCAACGGGATGATGCTGGACATGTCTGTGGGGACCGCCTGCATGGACATCGACATGCGGGAGGTAGACGCAGTATACAACGGGCAGCGTAATATTGCAGAGCTAATGGAGGCGGAGCTACCAGAGGTGAGGCAGCTGCGAAAAATCTGCCTTTGTCTACCTTTGTGTGACGTGCTTGCCCCGGGTTGCTGGCTATCACACCCAAATTCTCCCCCCCCCCCCCCCCCCCCCACTCCCCTTTTGCCGCCCGGCCACCTCCCCGCAGTTTGCAGCACCGCTGTACGACGCAATCGATCAGGTCATGAAGCATGAACTGTCCTGAGGAGGGAGGGTCCCGGGACATCTCCGACCCTTCCGGGCGCTCAGCTGGAAATCAACCCAGGCAACCGGTGCAGAAGGCCGCTGCAAAACATAGTCCTTAGGTGTTGTATAGGTATTGTAGGGGTCCACCCCCCTGCTGGGCTCGCAACTGTTGTCCCCAGGCAGGCAGGTCGGTTTTAAAGTATCGGTTAGTAGTGCGCATTGGGTTGGCAAGGCCTTGTATGAACGGATATTTTGAGGGCACATTTCAATTAAGGCTATGCATACGACTACACACTACTACTGGCCCACTTGTCTAGCATCTACAGCACGGGCTAGCCCATCTCTTCTCCTGCCCTGGACGCCGCCTCAGGTGGCGCGCATCACGTTATAACGCAGGACAAACTTCTGTTCGTCGGTAAGGTTGGTGTACTCGTCCTCGCCGGTGTGCTCAAACTCGGCGGGGTGGCGCGCGTCCAGCAGGTCAAAGGTGGCGCCGCGGATGGCCTCGCGCTTGGGGCCGCAGGGCCGCACGTCTGTGAGCGCCTTGTACGAGGTGTCCAGGTCGCCAAAGTCGCTGAACCAGAACATGTGGGCGATGCACACGCCCGGGGAGCGGCCCAGGCCGGCGGTACAGTGCACGTAAACTCTGCGCCAGCAGCATTCATCCCTTCGCTCAGTGTTTGACCCCATCCTGGATCTGTATATTTCACCAGTATTCCATCTAAATTCACTTCTGTGGTATTCATCATGCCATTTATTCATGACCTCTGCAGGGCAGAGATTCCCATACTCGTATTTACCGCGCCAACGGCGGGGAGGTATGCCGCCATGGGATCCATCTGAAAGTATACCGTGCCCCCACTGGTACGTGGAGGCAGTTGAGTGTGTGCACATCAGGCGCATGAGGCAAGCCTCATCGTGGATGCAGAATTGCGGGGAGGCGGGGCTGCTGGCTCTCACTTGGCATCCGGCTCCCTCAGCGCCTCATGCAGAGCGCGCACAGCACGCGGCAGTGTGTGTCTCAGGCTGTCCCCGTCGAAGTCGCGAGCCTGGGCAATGATCACGCAGGTGGCGGCAGCGTGAGATGGCAGGCATGCAGGCACATGAGCCCCCTGCCTCCCTGCCATGCCTTGAAATGGGCGCTGCATTCACCGGAGTTCGGACAAGGTTGACGCCCAGATCCAGGGCGCGGTGGTACAGGCTGTGCATGTCCACACCCCAGTACTCCAGATCACGGTCCTGCTGCAGCTGGAAACAGTGGGGGATGGGAAGGGGGCGCAGATATCAGCCTCTCCACACCCAACCCAGCTGCGAGGTCCTGTTGTGGTTGGTGGCTGTGAAGACGGTGGGTGGGAGGATGGCGCACGTTCAGAATGGTAGTGACCTTCTCCTCTTTGGCGAGGTACTCGATGTCTGACACGTTGCGGGGCTGCGAGCCGCAGAACACCTGTGGCTCCACCTGTAACGCCAGCCCGCCATGGTGGGGGTTCGCGAGCCCATATGAAAACCCCACAACCATCCACAGTGCTCTTTCTTTGCCTATCATGCTAGTGCGGTAGCTTGGTGCGATAGCCTGGTCGACAGGCGAGTTGGGGGGGGGGGGGGGGGGGGGGGGGGGGAATCCGCAGACGCGCGGGTGCGACGCAGGGGGTGGCGCAGCCGCACCTCATGGAAGTACAGGCCGCGATCAAAGTGGTACTCGAATGGGCTGACGTGTTCCCAGCCCATTTGCTGCTTCATCCTCCGGTTGTATTCCTCCGAGCTGACCGACGCCGCCTCCTGGCTCGCTTCTGCGGCGCAGGCCATCTGGCGTGCCACGCTCCCACCAGCGGTGCCAGGCTCCACGTGCCGGAGGTCGGGCCAACGCGGCGGGGAGCGCAGGGCTGGCCTCAGCGGCTGGCGGCTCGGGGTGCCATGCCTCGCGGCCGCAAGCACTGGGAGCCGCACCGCCTTCATAACTGCCGGCAACACCGGTGAGGGCTGAGAGTGTGCGCTTCCGGGAGCTATGGGAGTGCCGTGTCGAGAGCGTTGGCAGGGAGCCACGCTGACTGGGCTAGTCGAAGGCTCTGTCTTTTTACGTGGTTGACGTGCTTGGAGCGGTTTGTCAGCCCAAACAAGACGGGTGAGTAGCGATGAGGTACCAAGACGGTACCGGCAGTCGCTACTCGTAGTCGCTACTCGAGTCGCTGTAGGGCAGCTGCAGTGGGACGTGGCCGCCCAGGGCGAGGATTGGTCGCTAGGTGAGCCTGCGATAGCGACTATGCCGCGGTCGTCGTGCGCGCCGGAAAGAAAGATCGTCGACGACTGCCATATGTGCGGGTGTCGTGACGATCGGTCAGCGGCATCAGGCGAGCTGCTCCTCGTGCGCGGATATACAGTACTAAGAATTACATCACGTAAGGTATCGGTACAGGTAAGGATTACTGGGAAACAATCACGTAATAATAACGACCATCCATATAAACCGCCTCGTCGTCGTCACACGACCACACATATTCCCCTACCTCTTGGTTGGGTTGAGCGGAGGAAAAGGAGAGCCGCGTCCGAATCACCTGGAATTCGAGAGACTTGATACCGCTCGCAATACGGTTTTATGACGGATTTTAAGGCGTCCTCCGTCCGTCCTCCGTCCTCCGTCCGTCCGTCCTCTGTCATACGCGCTTCGTGTATAAACCGTCATAAGTTCGGTTTTTGCTCGTTTTATTTCTAGGCGCTTTCACCACAGTCCGTTAAAATCCTGCGACAAACACGAATTTATGGTGAATTATACCGGAAATATACTGCAAAAATCACGAATGTCCGTCCGTCCGTCCTCCGCCATACGCGCTTCGTTTATGAACCGTCATACGTTCGGTGCTCGGTCGTTTGATTTCACGGTACAGGAACGAGAACGGCTCATTTCTGAATGGATGCGCGTGTATTCTAGCCCGGGCACGTCATATATCCGTCTGATACGCCAAAATAACCCGGTACCGCAGCGCGTTTTTACTGCTGAATCAGCAAGCGAGACGTGCCCGCCTCTTTTATTCTTTCAGCGGTGGTCCAAGTAGATGCTGTAAAAAGGGGTCGCCGCGGCCCGCGGTGCGGGGGCAGTCCGCCGACCCGGGGCCCGCCGTCCGTCGACGGACGGGCGACGGTCGAACGACGGCGTCCGGCGTCCGGTGCCGGTACAGGCGGCGGGCATGGCGATTCGCGGCGTGCCCGCCCCGTAGACCGGACGGCCGGCCCGACCTGCGCGGCCTCGTGCGGGATGCGGGCCGCCTGTAGGCGGCTTGTACTGTATTGCTGATCTTGTAGTGCTGCTTTTTCGGGGGGGGGGGGGGGGGGGGGGGTAATACTGCTTTTGGCGGTGGGTTGGGTACTGGCCTTCTTGTGATGCACACCAGTAGTCAGCGGCCCGCTTTTAGGCGGCTTGTAGATTTAATCTGTTATTTTACAAATTAATACGTCTCCTATTAAAAAAATAAATTACTGACAAATATAACGCTAAAAACAGTATTACCCGTAAAAACACAGTATTACAAGATCAACACTACAAGCCGGCTAAAAGCGGCCCGCATCCCGCACCAGGCTCAACCCAAGAGGTAGGGGCACCTCCACAAATCCCCGGCGCGGAAGCGCCGCTTAGTATACCAGGGCAGAGAATTAAATATATACATCAGGGATTTCACAAATGCGCACTACAAACAGAACTAACAGCAACTATGAACTAACAGCAACATACACCAGGGCAGAGTAGTCGCGTATAGTGTTACTATATTAGAGATGACTCCCCTTAGTACGGTAGGGCGGAGGTCTGTACGAGTAATAACACTTGACGAGTCCCAGATTATATGTAAATTATGTGAAGACCTGTGTTCTTGGGGTTTCCTTTCCCTCCCTTAACGTTTTACTCGAGAGTATGCAGGTGTCGACACTGGGTGGCCGCGGCCTCTGCGCCACGCCAATCTGACGTGGCGGCCATAGAGCAATGCACGTACGCCGCCCGGGCAGTCTTGGTACTTGAGCACAAAACCCCGAAGTACGGCACTCTGCGTAGAAAACTACATATCGGTCGCCTAGTAACCGTTGAATCTTATAAAATCATCATCGTCCGCTAGATGATGGGACCACTCTCTTGGTTTTGTGCTTGCCTCCTGCCAGCACAACACTAGCTCGCAGTTTCGGACCGTGCATAGTGCTCAGGTCCTCGGAAAATTGTACAAAATCTTCCACCCTCCGCTCTCGCTGCTACTACATGGCCAACTCATGCCGAGGCTCTTCTCTCTCTTCTCCGCGCGGCTCCCTGCCGGACAACCCCTTCGATATGTGTGGGAGCGGCTCACCTACCGAACCCAAGATGGTAAACGCCGGCAAGGTGGCACATGTCGAGGGCGTTGAGACGGCGGCCACTGCTCAAGCGCGCATTGAAGTGGGGCGTCGTGAGGCGGAAGACGCGAGAATGAGCCAGCTCATCGAAGAGCAGCTCTCCAAATGCTTCGCTACCCAAGACGCTCCTATGCCGCCGGCTGCCACCGGGGAAGAGGACGCCATTCCGGGCGGGAACGAATCCCGCGCAAGTGGTATGGACCAGAATGTCCGTGCGACCTTTGCTCCCTCGAGCAAACCCCACTACCTTGATTGGGAAACCGCTCTCGCTAGTGCTCTGCCCGGTTTCAAGAACGGGTGCCTCCCGACAGTCTGCGACGCCCGGGGCTTTTCCCCGTCGCCCTCGACCGCGTGCTTGAGTACCTGCTTGGTAACCCTCGTCGTCAACCGGCAGCGGACGAGTACTACCACGACGCGTGCGAGGGGCGGGGCGTTTATCGCCAGCTTGGCCATCAAGTTGCGGAAGCTGCTAGGTGCGGCTTGCGCCACGACGGGATTACACCTGCTTTCGCACAACGGCTCGAGGCTGTCGAAAACAGCATGGAGGCCGTCGACGACGGCCATCGGTTCCGCTTGGCCTACCTTCGCAAGCACTGGGACACACAGATGCACAACGGCGACGCCTTCACCCTCGATGTCGTGCAGGAGAGCTACTAACCTTTCCCCCGCACCAAGCACATGGGGTCGCCCGAGTTCACCGACATGCTAGAACTCTACAAGGACGTCGTCTACGACGCGAATATTGCAAGCGCTGCGAAGACAGCGGCCCAAAATCGATTTGGCGGTGGCCCCCGACGCAACGACCGCGACCGGGGTGGCAGTGGTAGCAACCGCGACAACTTCAAGAATGCGCGACCAAAGCAACGCGCGAGGCGGTGGCGCTGCGAACCACCTTCGCCAAGGACGTCACCAAGGACTGAGAAAGGCAAGGCGAAAGCCGAGGCCTCTACAACCGATAAGGCCGAATGATGGGGTGATCCGCCGTGCCGATCCCATGCAACCGCCTTTCGATGACACGTCTCTGGGCGTGCCTTCTAGGCAACGCTGCATTGGAGTCGTCGGCATGAGCGGGACTCCCTCATCACTAACCCACATGTCCGGGTTGTCGTGCTTCCCTATCTACCCCCGCCTTAGTCAACCCCTCCGGCTTCCTTTTGTCCTTCTACATCACGAGTCTACACCGACCCCCCTTTTGGCGCGGCCATCCCGACCAGCTGCGCTAACTCTCTTTGCCCGCCGCTCACACATGCCTCTCGAGGTAGAGCGGCCCGACGGGCCAGGTACTCGCGCGACGCCCGTTACGATATCAGCGGCTACAACACCGTGCCTTCCTTGCATCATCTTCGAGTTGCACCTGGCCATGTCGTCGTCACTACCCGGCCAACACCGTCATCGAACCATGCGGCAGCGTACGGCGCGTTTCGCCGCATCCGTCGCGCCATGAAGTTGCCTACATACTTAATCGCAGACGCCGAGGCGAAAGCCCCGTGACGGAGCGAGCTCATGCGAGGCAGCATCGAAGCTATGTACGGAAAATATGAGTGGGCCGCCAAGGTGCTCGACCTCTTGACTACATCGGTCACGGCAATCACCTACCCGAACTACGACGGCAAAATTCGCCTCTTCGCGCCGAGTTTTGCACCGACGAGGAAGGAATCTCCCTTATGGACTGCACCGAGGCAACGTGAATCCGCTACCTCGACTCTGTTTTTGCGGAACGCGGCACCATTGGCCTCGGCTCTCTACAGCCCTACCCCTCTGCCATCAACACCTTCTTGCGTCAAATTGGTCGGGATGACGCCCCCGGCTACCGGCCCCGGCCATCATCGACATGAAGCCCGCGCTTCGAATCCGTCAGCTCAAGACAAGGGAGGATTTCGAGCGCCCCCATGCCGTGCGACGTCAACACCGACATTCTCGACTGCCTCGTTGCCCTTTCTACAACTACCGCCGACTACGGAAGTATCCTTTGCGATGGTGCGGATGTGTTTTCGTCAACGTTTATGTTGTACTCCCGTGGAGAGTCTAGCGTCTCCTAATGCCGACTCCGTGACATGGACGTGGACGCCCACAACGTCACCCTCGTCGTCATGAAGGCAAGACATCGCAAGCGTCAAGACGGGTTCAAGCCCCAACTTCAAATACCTGCTTAAACATCCCTCCTACGAAATTGAAACTAAAATTGATTTCTACCTGCTATATATAGTCTGCCGCTCTCCGCAACTCAGACTGAGTTGTTCTTAGGGCCTGCAATCTCTAACCATAGTAGGGAGCGCATATAGTTAAACTACAGCTCAAGCTTTCGACCATCCTCTTTCGTTTCCAAGCCCCGCCTCCCTCCATCACGTGATCATTGGCCGTGTTATGTTCCGGGTAACCACAAGCGGCCGACAGTACGAGCAAAACCGTTAATTGGCAGTAGGGAAATTGCCAATATGCAGTAATCGCCCCACCCCGAAAGAGCTTTCATGTTCCATCAGTATAATTCACCGGTGCCGCGAAATTTACGGTCGCCGTGCTGCGTGTTGGCTCCACCTACCACCATCGCTGAAATATCCCGTAGGTCGCGGCGTTGATCGCCACGCCGCACCGGTAGTGGCGGTCCGCCGGCCTCGCCCACTGTCCGCCGATGCTACTGCAATCTCGCCTGCTTGAGCTCTTGCGGTAGGAACCCCTAGGGGGACGGAGGGGGAAAGGTGGGCACCCCCCTCTCCCGTCCGCGTGTCATCGCTCCATGGCCGGCAGGCCGGTCTTGCTCGCCTGCGCGCCGCTCTCCGCCGCGGCGTGCCATGCCGTTGTAGCCGACCGTCCCCAAGGTCAAACCGGGTTGGCCGAAAGTTGACTCCTCCCGCTACCTAGCTGCGACTTCGTCAGGGCATATTAGCTCCTGTCACTTGTCCCCTTAGTCCCTGCCAGGCTCGGCATCTCCTTCCCCGAATGCCCACCTCCCCATGAAGTGCCGGACTTCAGTCTCCTCGCGCTCGCCGCCCTCGCTGGTTCTCATGGGACGGCTGAGGGTTTCCTAGGTGCTCCGAACAAATCGGCCGCAGGACGCCGCCGAACACACCGTTGTACTAGGCCGGGATTCGAGTGATTCACAGCAGGTGGAACACATACGGGTGGGGGGGTACGCCAGATCTTCTGCAGATCGGTCGCGGGTCGTACCGAGGTACGAGAACAAGATTTATTTTGAACAGCCCTCGCGAGTAGGCTGCCCCCGTCCGAGTCTTACACACCCCTCTCCCCACCCGTAGGCGGATCTCACATAGGCCGACGCAACGCCGAGGTCGTACAGGGATTAATTTGAGCAGCCCCCCGCACATTGGTGCTGCCCGGCGGCGACAACATGCGCTACCGGGACTACTGCGAGCAATATTTGAAAGCCCCCCGTAGGGCTCCCCGGTCGTCGCATGGTCCGAGGACCCGCCACAACCGGCCACCCCGCTCAGCCCCTTGCCGCACCCAGCCGGGCACGGGTCTTAGGGCTTATCAACGCCCACCCACCACGTGGAGGTGGGGGTGGTGCCGCCGGGCCTGCCGCACCAATGATCCTCCGCTTCTGGTGGGCCGCTATTTGGCGGGCGCCGCGTTCTTATTGCGCCGCTTCGTCACCTACAACGATGCAGCGTTCCGGCCGCCCCCCTCCGCCAAGCAACCCGACCGATTCTGGGCGCTCCCCGGCGACAAGGCTACCCCACCCCTGCTCGAGTGGAACGTCGCTACCCTCGGCGACTAGGTCAAGCGGGCTATCGGTCACATCAATCAACCCCCCCCCCCCCCCCCCCCGAAGGTTTCGTGTGAATCACGAACACCTTACGTACGGGCGCGGCGTCGGGCGCAAACGCAGATGGCGTGCCCCTGGACAAAATCTGCCACTGGGGCGGTTGGGCCCGCAATTCTGCGGTAATTCTGCGGTAATCAACGACTGCATCGACCCGACTACGCTTCCTACCCGCGCCGCCGGGTGGCTCTCTCCCACGGTGTTGCTGAGCAGCTTTCTCGGCAGCGCCCCCGCTCCGTCGGACGACGCCCCGCCTCCAACCATGAAGCGGGCATGAAGACCAAGGTGGCTAATCTCCCTTGCCTACCTCCCATTGAAATGTTTAGAGCGGTGTTCTTGGGGTTTCCTTTCCCTCCCTTAACTCTAGCGTATGCGGGTGTCGACACTGATTGCCGGCGGCCTCTGCGCCGCGCCAATTTGACGTGGCGGCCACAAAGCAAGCAATGCAAGTCGCCCGGGCAGTGGTGCTTTAGCACAAAAATGCCGAAGTATGGCACTTTGCGTGCCGCCCTCGGCAAAAAATTAATCGGCCACTCCAATATCCGTCGAATCTTATAAAACCATCATCGTCCGCTAGATGAGACCACTCTTGGTTTTGTGCTGGCCTCCTGCTCGCACAATCCGCCCTCCCTCTTTTTTTGTGGCTCTTTGCCGCAAGTTTCCCGCCCTTTCCCTCCAACTAGCCATGCGCACTTTTCGGCTAATCTCCCTTGCCCACCTCCCGTTGAAATTCCGCTGGTTGGCTGATGTAAGCCCCGGCTGCCAACCAACTAGGGGCGATCGAGTGTCCACGATACGGAAGTCGGTAAAACAACTCATGTCCAAGATGGGCGCGCGATTGCGCGCGCCAAATGCCGTCTGCATCGGCGCGCCCGCGCCGCGCATTACCGCCGCCACTCTCCCCCCCCCCCACCCGCCCTCCCGGGGCAGTGGCGGTACCGGTAGTGAGCCCGCCGTTATCTCCGTTCGTAGCAGCTTGCCCACATCCGTAAGGTTCCACCGCAGCGGTGGGAGCTGCCGGCTGGTCGCCGCCGACAAGTGTAATAACGGGCTCGCTACCGGTACCTCGGTACCGCCATTGGCCGGTCAATGGCGGGGACCGGCTCGCGGCGGGCGACGGGCAGTGATGGGGCGAGGGGGAGGGGGGGGATTAGTGCCGATACAACTACGGCGAAGCGGGACGACTGCGGGGAGAAGAGACCACCGAGAGAGGGAATGGTACGCTTGGAGGGACGGGAGCAAAACATGTGGGATGAGCGGGCTCGCGTTTCTGATGCAGCGGAAACTCTGCGACCGGCGGTCGCAACGTAAAGGTCGGCGGTCGCAGCATAAGGGCCGGCGGCTGCGACTCGCGCCGGCCGTGTCGATCCGTCACATTTCGTAACTTTGGGTCCGGAGTCCGAGTTTTGCTTACTACGAGTAGTTTGGGTTTCCTTCCGCATGGCGCGCACTACGCGCGTTCGCCGACGGCACGCCAATAATCCACATGGCACGCATGCGACGCGCGCAGTTACACATGCAAGCACACACATATGGACCGCTGTACTACGGACGTGCTACAACATCAAATTAAACGTAGAAAACTGCCATGACAACGAGCACGGTCAACTCCAACACATTGATGCGAGTCGACCCCGCTCATCGAGGCAGCATTCTATAAAAACCAGCGGATTCTGTTGTTCTCATCTTCCATCTTCGCGCCGCACCTACCATGTGGCGAGCCTCGCGGGTTCGTCCCGTGCAAGTCGCTTTGGCTTTCGAAAGCGAAAGCTTTGTTCTCATCTTCGTGCTTTCCCGCACGCTAGACCCGCGTGTAAAGACCGCCGTCCCCCGACCGACCGTCAGAAACGTCATCCGGATGCGAATAGCCGGCCTCTGTCGGTCTTGCCAACACCTGTCCACTTTAAATCGATTTTTTCGAAAGGCGAGCGCGAAGACTTCGCGCCTCTCTCTTCTCTCTCTCTCTCTCTCTCTCTCTCTCTCTCGCCCCCCACTCCGATCGCGCCTGCCGCGCGGGTTGGTGGTACTTGTGGCCCTCTTTATTGCGTGCCCTCACCAATATGGCACGCTCCATCTTGGCGCCGACTGCTCGGCGCCTCGGCTAGCTGGTAGACCGGTGAATTTCCTACCCCGTGACTGGTCGCGATTCCGCACCCGATATTATATGGCCGACTCGACCGCCGTAGTCGAACGAGCAACAACCCCGCCTGGTCGCCTACTCCTAGCGCGACGTGCCGCGGTTACGCGTCATGGGGCGGTCGACGTGGCTCGTGAGCGCGGGCGAGCTGCTACGCGCCAACCGCGCAGTCATGCACCATCCAAACCACGCTCGTCTCTTGTACTCCCGAGTATGACTGCATGCGTCACACAGTGCGACGCAAGTGGCAAGCTTGGGCGGACATCGGTGCCAGACGCAAGGTCGTCGACATATTCCGCAACGGCGCACGCACCCCGTTCAAGTAGGACGGGCCGCCCGCCCCCTTTCACCATCGCGTCTCGCCGGTGAACGAGAAGCCCGACCATCTACGCTTCATGGACGACGAGCTGGCCCACTTCTTGGCTAGTGGAGCGTGGGAGGAAGGCTACTGCTCAGCGGGGGTCTTCCGGCTCTTTCTCGTCCCCAAGCCCGGTGCCAACAAGTGGCGGCTCATCATCGACCTGCGACCCCTCAGCCGGTATTGGGAGGAGCGGGACTTGAGCTTCGAGACCCTCACCTGGCTGTGTCATTTGGCTCGGCCCCGCGATTACATATTCCCCATGGACATGCAAGACGGCTTCTACGCCGTCGGTATTGCCCCCGAGGCGGACCGATACTACCTCACCGTCGACTAGCGAGGCAAGCTCTACCGACTAGCGGGGCTCCCCATGGGTTGGAGCCCTTACTACTTCCGCTCCTTCACTGCCGTGTTCAACCGCCACCTGCGTCGCCCCGACTTCACGTTAAACCCCCACGGAGTCCGTCGGTCAAAGTTCAGCACGGGACGACGCCATACACTACGCCGGCACTTCCGCGGTTGTCGCATGCTCCCCTACATGGACGACTTAATGGTCTTCGCGTCAAGTCGAGCGCATTCCTGTGCTATGCGAGACCGCGTCACCTGGCTAGGGGGGAGCTAGGCCTCAACCGACATCCCGACAAGAACCATTGATGGGACCTGGTGCAACGACTAGAGCACCTCGGCCTATAATCCAACTCGCAGAACGATACGATTCGGCACGACATTACAAATGTACCGTAATATACAGTAATCTGTTGTCGCCGCCAATAGAAGACGAACGTACGACAGCTTCACCCACAGCTTGAGTCCGTACTTGGCCGAGGCAGCTTCACCGCAACTTCTTCCGCCCGCCGGCATGACCACTTTCTCAACGATGCTCGTGGGTCGGCAAGCTTCGCCACGGCGGTACACGAGGCGTGGGGCCGCCTCCAGTCGACTATTGCTGGCCAACTCAGCGACGCGGATGCCCAAGTGACGGAGCGGGAGGCGGGGGCTGCGTTGGGCTTGCAAAAGGAGCGGACATCATTTCTAGACTAGGCCAACAACTCTCGGCTTCAGAAAGAGAGCTCCCCCTCCCGGCGTTCAACGTCGTGACATGGAGCTATGATCCCCGGATGAGCTTAAAGCCCACGCTGCTGGCAGTTCAAGATTATGCGGTACGGCTCAAGTACTACATTGCGGTGCCCCGGGCCATGGTTGTGGATCGGTTTGAGCGCTCCCTATTGTGCGACATACAACGGGGGTTGGCGGTGCGGGATGCATCGTGGCAGCACAACACGGAGCCGGGACAGAAGGGCCGCCTTCTTCGAGACATCGTGGATATGTCGGAGTACATGGGCATAGTCTTCGGCACAATGAGTGAGGTGAGCGAGGGAGTGCGCCGCACTGTGCGCGGTGTCGCATGCTTGGCCGCGGATCGGGGCGCCCTCTCATTGCGGGGCACTCAGTGCACCACCCGGGCTCACCAAGAGGCCTTACTCGCAAGAGATTTTCTCGGGGTAGGTCATGAGCTTGGTGGCGGCTCGAGAGCGTGCTCGCTGCCTCTAGACAGCGCAGATTCGTCCGCCATATCCCATTGCCGAAGTTGCACAGCACGTCCGTGGACAACCATCATACACACGTGCACGCGCGTGGCCGGTGGCCCGGACTTTGAACCGTGCGCGCATCACTCATCCATCTTCGTGCGGGATGCGGGCCGATGTCATGCAGCTTGCTGTGTTGATCTTTAAGTACTGCATTTAGCGGTGGATTTATCGTTTACGGCTTTTTATAATTCACGCCAGTGCGACAGCTACCGGTCGCAACTGGTCGCTAGTCGCTAGTAACATTGATAATATCGCTACTGGCGTGAATTATCCGGCGGTAACAAATCCGCCGCTAATAATAATCAATAAAGCAGTTAATAATAAAGCAGTTTAAATAAAGCAGTTTAAATAAAGCTAATAAAGTAATAAGATCAAAAGAAGCCGCCCGCATCCCGCACGAGGCGGATGGATATGGGTGACGTCCGCCCGGTTGAGACTCCGAGCTACGGGGTACCCGATACAGTACCCGGATACTGGTGTGAATTACAAAAGGGCAGGAACAACCCTAAAACCATAAAACCGGGTACTGGTAGTAGCGATATGTCTATCTGCGTGGCCTACCCCAGGGCTTTCTGTAACTGGATCGCTGCCAAAACAGCCGTATGGTAGAGACGGTGCAAAGGGTTTGACTGGTGCCAGTCCTGTCCCGGGCGGGGGCGAAAGAAAATCTATGTGATGACATTATGCGAGATTCTACGGGTATGATGTACATGAGTACCTGTACGAGGTAACAAGAGTACCTCGCATGCCGCCGCATGCTTCTGCGCTGCGCTGCGCCGCCCGTTCCGTCACCTATTCTAACTTTCCTCTTGTCCGTTTCCCGCACTCTGCTGTTTCCGAGCGTTTCAGATGTCAAGCATATCCTGGCAGGTCCCCGTCAGGTAGGCGGAGACTCGGCGATTAGAGACTGCGGGCGTACCTAGTGCCGTGGAGTCGGGCAAGACGTGCGCATGGCAGCTGTATATTCCGCACAGGGCCCACCAGAAGTGCACTCACCAAGAAGCAGCGCCTGGCAGCTGATAACCCGAGGCAGCAAAGTCGCGGTGGCAGTAGGTCGAGGTTTCGCTAACTTGCCTGGCCCGAGCGCATCCTCTCAGCATCCAGCGCTTAAGGTTTGGATTTTATTCCCCTTGCCGAGTCAGGCTGCCCACCAACTCAATGCTAGTACTGTCCTTGCAAGAAGCTGTGCTCCAGGCACAACCGGTTTTCTAGTGGCGCCACAGTGAGGACCTGGTCTGGTTCGCCTCGTCTGACACTCAGGATTCCGTGACTTCCAGGCATGAGTTACCAGGTTCCCCCACGGACTGCCGTAGTCCCAGACTTGTACGAGCCGTTTGGCAAGCTCAAGGTGGACTACGATGTGGACGACCTAAATCTCAAGCTACAGGAATTAAAATCCCGCTTTAAGGCAAGCCTATGCAATAGCGAATGGGTTCACCTGCATCTGAATTCAGCTCCTATTAGTGATGTAGTCAGCGCTCACAACACACCGGACTTCCGCAGGAAATAAACTTTGAGGCAGTTCTCAACACTTCCGAGGAGCTGCAATGGGCGGGCGTCACGGACACAGCAACGAAGCGCCAGACACCAGGTAGTCTGCATTAATGCCCTGGCCGACCTGCGTTCGAGCTGCTCGACTCCATGGACGTCGCTTTTCCTGCCAGGCTACTGACGTTGTGATTTCTGCAGTGCCACGATCCCGCCTCAAGCCAGTCTACACTGACACAGAGGTACATACTAGCCGGAGCGCGCAGGGGTTTGCTTGCGAGCAGCCCGCCGTCGCGGAATGAATGGCCCGGAGTGTGGGGGAAGGCACGCGGTCTGATGAATGGCGTGCTTGCAGGCGAATGAGCAGTATGGGCACGAGCGCACAAGCCACCGCGCAGCAGCAATGCTTTCCATGCAGTCGACGGTGGTGCAGGAGCTCCCGGCCCGAGCACATCGCCGGGTGTCTGATCTTGTGCTTCCGGGCGTTCCCAGAATCACCGGATGGCATCCTTCCCGTACCTGAGGGCGTCAATGAGCTGATCTGTCTACAGGTCTGGCCTAGGCTGCAGCACAGAACGGAAATGCAGCGCGGACGGATGTACTGCTGCTGCCCTGACATTCTGTCTCCATGGCCTGGTGTCCAGGACGCAGTTACCTCTGTTAGCCATGAAAAATTCACGACCCATTACGCTAAGCTGGGCTGGCGAAAATGGGCAATGATGATGGCCAATGCCAACGTCATGGTCGATCTCTTCTGGTGGATCTCTGCGACGTTTTTTTCGCAAGGTGCGCAGCCTGTTGCACTCGGCAAGCTCCAAAGCAGGACTGGCGAGTGAATTGTGTTCAATTAACACGGTTCTGATCTACCCTGCCTTCCCTTACCCGCTCTTGTCTCGAGCACAGGAAGATGCGAACGCGGCAGGGCTGCGCACGTTTCTGTACCATCGGTTTTCACGGCACTTCATCAATCTTTTGATCGTTGACGCCGAGGTACGAGCCTGAAACCTGCCTGCCCCGACCGTTATCACGGTCAGGCTTCAGTGGCCGTGCGTGCTATTGGGGAGTTTCCAGCAGGGGCACAGGCTGTCCGCATGCGTGATTCTGTTATTGTCATATCAGCAATGCTGTCAAGCAACGGCTATGCAATTCCAAACACAACCAAAGTGTGGGTGCAAGCCGCTGAGACTGCGCCCCCCCCCCCCCCCCCCCCCCCGGCTTGGCTTGCTGCAGATGGGCGACTCGAGCTTGCAGAGCAAGCTTCGGGACACGTACCAGCGCAACTTTATCCACATGCTTGCCGTCGCAGCATGCAACCTTTTCCGAGCCGCAGCACCGCGCTCCGCGCCCCTCTTTGACGCTCCCTTCCTGGAGGCTGTGACCAAGCAGCTGCGCATCTGGACGAGCGGCCTGCTGCCTGCGGACTCGCACTCAATGAAGGCTGCCGGTGCGGGTGGGGGCACTGATGCCGCAGAGGTGGCATCCACATCAGGCCACGCGCAGCTGAGGACGTGGAGGAAGCACAAAGCGACAGCAGCCGCGCCTCGGGGGGTCAAAGACGCTGGGAACAGCCAGGCAGAAGCGGCGACGCTTGGCGTTGAGGTCCCTGCGGAGGGCGACCTAGCTCTTCCACAGCTGCGCGGAAAAGCAGCACGTGGCGCCTTCGACATCGCCAAGACGTCGCCGTTCGTGACGCACTTCTTGGAGTACCACAACCTCAAGCCCAACGACCTGAACCGCGGCCTTCTTAACCGTCACGTGTGCGGCAGCCGGCTGCAGCAGCCCTTCATGGATGGAGAGGAAGAGGAGAAGTGCGCCTCCTTTGCCGCGCCTGCGGTTCGAGCAAGCAGGGCCGCGCAGAGCAAGTACGCAAAGAAGGCGCGCGGAGCGGTTGGGCACAAACTCCGAGTGCGCAAGTCGCTGCAGTCTGGGCTGGCGGAGCTCAAGGAATCCCGCTCAAAGGCTCTGAGGGGCGAGGCGGCTCGCGAGATGGCCAATGCGCTTGCCAACTGGGTCGACTTTAGCAAGGAGCAAGCCGCGGAGGAGGAGGCTGAGCGGCGGGACGTTCCTGGGCCCGATGCCGGCGATGGTGACGAGCGAGAGGATACTCCCGAGCTGGCGCTGATGGGCGGGCGCAACAAGGCGCTCAAAGACGGGCGCGACATGATGGCGCACCACCATAGCCTGACAACCCGCCCGCCCGAGCGCACCGGCGGCTACCAGCGGCACTCTCCAAGCACCAGCAGCGTCCGCATTGCCCGCCAGGCCCGGGAGGCGCTTGGGAGCATGTACCGAGATTACGGCTCCATGCCTACGCAGCCCTTTTAGCTCCCCGTGGTGCTGCGCCCCGTACCCATGGATAGCCCCTTTGCGCGTGGGTGCAGCGTGTTGCAAACAAATTGCACCCGTCCCAAACCTGCCGTACCCCGTCCTGATCGCAGTTGGCTAGCTGCAGTCAAACGCCATTAGTTTCTCACTGGTAAGGTGCATGGTAAGTGATGGGGCCACGCCGTCCTTGGGTCCAGCTCTGCTTTTTTATTAAGTCGTTGCTCCCTGCTGCCCAACCGCTCAGAGCGATGGGTGGTCTCGCTTATTTTGAGGGCGCCTTCTGTGCTTATTGGATACGCCGCACGGATGCTGCCTATGGATGCCGGCATACATTTGCCAATGAGTCTGCCAGTACCTGTCGCTTGGGCCGGCTTCTGGTGAAACCAACAGCTGCCATGCCGCCGGGCGCCAGGGTGAAGCAGGCTAGAGCGACAGCAGCCATGCAGCATTCTGCCGCACGTGCGGGTCGTCTGCGCCCGTGAGCTCCCCGAGCACATCCCGCACTTCTGGGGCGCCATCTATCAGGTCGCGCAGCATTGTCGACTCCTGTGCGTGGTTTGGCAGCTGCAGGCGGTTAGCATGACTGTGGCATGAAGGAGTGGTACATTCATCGGCACAATGCCCCTATTGAGCCGCATTGGAATGGAACGTCACGTGTACTGATAACACCCCGACGCAGCAGAGACAATGACACCTGCTGTAAACAACCAGGCGGGATTTGCGCACCTCGCTGTTGCTCTTCCCTCCCCACATGAGGCGGGCAGACTTCTGACCAGCGCCCGCTGGCACCAGGCCGCAGAGTGCCATCAGCGCCACGCGCTGCGTGTCCAGCTGCGGCACGCGCACCGCATCCACTAGGCCTGCCAGCACGTAAGCATGCTCTGCCACGGCTGCGTGCGTTGCTGGTGCAGCGGCAAGTAAGGTGCCGGCGGTGGCCGCGCAATACGCCACGCAGCTGCGCAGTCGCATACCACAACATTATCATGAGAGGAGCATGCACAGCACCATCAACATTCGAATCTAGAGCTGAATTTTCATATCCTCACTTCGGGGATGACTCTCAGAAGGTCGGGACTGCTGCCTCTCACCTGAGCGCCACTTGGTTGGAGCTATCGCTCAGGGCTACCGCAGCAGCGTGGTGCAGCAGCTCCGCCAGCGCGTCGATGGCGAGGCTGCAGGCCGCCACAGAAGCCGCGGTGTCCGCCCCGCTCTGCGACAGGTTCATCAAGCAACCTGACACGCTGGCTGCCGTGAACGCGACGTCGTCTCTGTTTTTCGACATCGAGTCGCCTCTTGTCGGCGAGGGCGTCGTGTCGGGCGAGGGGAACGCTCGACGAGCGGCGGCCTGCAGGGTGCGCGCGAGTGACGCCAGGCAGGTGGGGCTCGCCAGGCGAGGCGCCACCCCAGGGCGCTCGGAAGCCAGGTTGCCGATTGTTGTCGCAGCGTAGGCCTGCACCACCCAAGGGTTGCCTTGGTCGATGAGATTCATGAGCCGGCCGGTAAAGTCGACGTCGTCTTCGAGGAGATCGGCAAGCGCGGTCCGCGCTTCGGGACTGTACGCACTCAGCCCCCCCAACGCAGTGAGCAGACCCTCGACCATGCTTGGCGAGCCAACCGTCGAAACGGCAATGCTAAGCAGGCCGGCGAGGCGTTGCGCGTGTCTCTCCGCGATATCCACGCCGGCCAGTGCCTGCGGGGCGCTGCTTAAGTGGCCCAGGGCCGAGGCAGCTCCCGCGACCAGGAGCATGCGACGGCCGCCGTGCATTCCAGCCTCGCCCAAACTCGCACCCACGGCAGCAGCTATCGCGCCCTCGACCGAGGTGTGTGTATCGACCTCCACTTGTCGCAGGCTGCGGCCCGTTGCGCCGGCTCCCAACTGCAGCGAATCACCTTCGCAGAGCGCAGGGCAGAAAAGCAGGTCGAGCAACAGCTTGCCCAAACCACCACCGTCCGGCGACACGACACCGCTGAAGATCGGTCCAGGTAGATGCCCCGCCGCTGCCATATGCCCCAGGATTGCACCCGCCAGCAGCCGTGCTGGGTGAAAGACCTGTGCCGCGCGGTTCTGCCATGGAGTCGCCAGAGGGCGCATGTGCGCAGGGCCCGAGGGGGGGGGGGGGGGGGGGGGGGGGGTCAGAAACCGAGACACCGCGTGACCTCGAGCGGAACAGCTGGGCGACTACGAGCGGATTCTGGCCGGATGAGGGTTGCGCGCGTGGTTTTGGTTTCGGAGCGAAATGACGATGCGCACGGTATAGTTGCTTTCTGCTCCATCGCGCATTCGGCGGGGGGCGTGTGATTTATGGTTTCGGAGCGTTTTGATAATCGTGGTGAGTAGAGCTTTTGGTTTCTGAGCGAAATGACGATGCGTGGCGGTCATAATTGCGCGAGATGCTGATGTTTTTCGCGCATTCGGGAGCCCTTGCTGTGATCCATGGTTTCGGAGGGTTTTGATAATCAGCAATGGCATATCATGTTTTCACATATTAGTATATTCAATACACGCCGCGTGAATGCTGCTGCGTTGATGTGAACTGATTTGGTTCCGGATCCAGCATCGCGGAACAACATACTTGTAGTAGTGGAATTGCTGACAACACTAAGTTTTCTTAGAAGACGATTTTTTCGATAAAACCCATTTTGATATAGAAGACTAGCGACTAGCGACCATACGCAGAGCGCTGGCAATGCATACCGGTGTGCCGTCTGACTGCCGTATGGCAGTATCTTAGTTTTAGTATTTCAGAACGAGTTGCTCAACGCTTGGCGGAGATAACGCGCGCTTTTTTACTTCATCGGGGCGTCATGATGGCAAAACATCAGTCGAGTTTGTTCTCCAGGGTCCTGCAACGACTAAGTATAGTAAATAACCCCCTGCAAATGGGGTTCGTTTTCACAGTGTCCCGATGCATTTGAACTGCTCCCCTGCAGGGCTGCGATCCCAAATAATATCATCCAGTCAGAGCGCCAGGCGCTGAAAACGGTACTGCCTTCGGAGGGTGGCGGCTTGATGGCGCTATGGAGTGAGTTATTGCGTGTTTGGTACTGTTATAGCCCAGTGATGATAGCCTCATTTGATATTGTGATAGACACAGTGCGTTTTCGAGAACCATCGCCATGCACACGAGATTTTCCGTTGCAATCAATGAGGCATAGCACGCAGCCCGCAAATTTCTGGGTTGTAACAATGCGATTCCAAACCAGCTTTTTGTTGGAAGAAGCATGTGCGGCGGATTATAGATGCGAATTCGTAACTGGGTGCTGGATAAGAATACAAATATAATGTGCAGAAACGACCATGGACGGAGGGGGGGGGGGGGGGGGGGGGCACACCTGCCCCTCGTCGACAGTACCGCGCTGCACAAAGTCGGCCATACTCTGGAGCGCAGCCGGCCGAGCAGCCAGCACGCCGCAGCATTGCTCCTGCGCAGTCTTGTTCTGGCCGGCGCTGCCCTGGCCTGGAACCGTGCAGATTGCCCACAGCGCAAACAGTATCTGCAAGACGCCGGCAAACACATCACCATGAAGTTGGGGTGAGACTATGACTTACAGCGCGTTACCAAGCAGGAGGGCACACCCCCAGAATTGTGCCAGGCCTAGCGGCCGCTGCACCTGAATATGCGCCGACTCCAGGCTTGAGCGCCCAGCAGGCACCGCCTCGCTGATGACGCGTTCAAA
Source organism: Tetraselmis striata (assembly GCA_006384855.1). Lineage (NCBI taxonomy): Eukaryota > Viridiplantae > Chlorophyta > Chlorodendrophyceae > Chlorodendrales > Chlorodendraceae > Tetraselmis > Tetraselmis striata. The sequence goes on along the minus strand of VCJN01002356.1, from coordinate 259,576 downwards.
CTCAAGGAGGTCGAGCAGATTCTCTGTTGCCTCCACAAGGGAGTCCTCGAGGGCGCTAGCCATGTCGCGCAGCTTGTGATCGTTGCTCCGCCTAGTCTCCATCACCAGGTGCACTAGAACACCTGCCGGAACGGCCGACGCACGCAGTGATCCAAATGCAAGTGACAACTGAGCCTTTTACAATAAACACACCACGAGGCGGGTGCGTACTGACAGGAAAGGACGTACTGGGGGGGGAAGGGGGGGGGGGGGGGGGGCGCAGAGCGCAAACCTGCTGAGGCCCCAGCCATGTCAACCTTAGCTTGCAGCTCCTGTCCGCCTCTGAACACCTCCGCCTCTTCCTCCTCCTCCTCCTCCTCCTCCTGTCTTTCAACGTCCATCTCTTCAGCGAGGACAACCGCCGCTGCGCCCTCCCGCAGAACCTCCAGCAGGGCACCTACAAGCTCCATGCCACCAGCAGCAGCCACGCGCCCGGCGCCGCCACGCGCTTCACTTCCGCTGGAACCGCCTGCCAGCTGACGCAATGCCTCCAAATAGCACACCTCCGCAATGAAGCTGCCGCTGGCAACCGCGCCCGGCCCCTTCCCAGCGCCCACAAGCACTGCCGCCACCGAGGCTGCCTGGCGGGACGTGGGTGACGGCTGCAGGGGGTCATCCCCGTCTGTCCCTGACTGCCGGAGCGAAGAAATTGCACTGTGCGTGCCACCTCGCAGCGGAAGGCACGCAATGAAGTTGCCTGGACATGGCGCACGCACAGCATCACATCGCCGTAACAACACTGCGGTCGCTGGCCTCCAATGGGAGGGGCTACCTCGCAGCCTACTGGTCTAGAGTGGTGTCCCACGTGCAAACAGAAGCCAAGCAGACCCATGATGCGGGTGGCCAACCAAGGGTCCATGCCCGGGCCCGACTGACAGCCCCCGGGGGGATAGGGGGGGAAGGGAGGGGGGCGTCTCACCAACAAATACGGGCACAGAGGTAGGGTTCTCCAGCATTGCGGAAGCAATCGAAGGGTGCGACGCGCCGTTGGATAGTGCCACCAGCGCATATCTTGCCAGCTTCTTGTTGACCTGTAGTTGGTCAGGCGCAGCGCGGGTCAATGCGTTGCAGGGTAGCGGCGGGGTGGTCCGCATTGTGCTCCGCTCATGCCGGCGGCCTCGTGTGCCTCTGCTCAGCCACAACAGTGGGGAACGCATAGGTATTGGCTGAACAACCCCCGCATGGGCCCACCTGCCGCGACACCAGTAGCTTCATCAGACTCGCCACGTAGCCGCTAGCGTCCTTGGCCATGGCTTCCAGCCCCATGCGGTCTGCGCTCAGGTTGCCCAGTGCGCCAGCAGCCTGCGCATGAAACACAGACCGTGAGGGGCTTCCGCGGAGCGGCCTGTGCAAAGCGGGGCGCAGTGCAGGCGCCATGGGCGACAGGAACTGCCGCCTGAACATGCGACTTCTGACCTTCAGCTGCGCTTGCAGGTGTGTCTCGCGCCCATGGTCATCCTGCTTGCTCACAAGGGCCACCTGGTGCCGCGCATAGCAGTGCAAACGGAGTGCGAAAAGGATCAGACCGCTTCGAGGGAACACTGAGCTCTGCACGCAAAGCGGGCGCAAGGAGAGCGGGGGATTCTGTGGGCATCCAGCATGAGACAAGCAAGCAATTGTGTTGCCCCACCAGGGTGTGGATGACCGCCGCCTCTTTGGCCAGCTCCTCTCGCCCCCTGAAGGGCGAGCACGGCGTTTTAGAATCGCACTCTACACCCGCGTGTTTCGAAGCAACCTCCACCCCGTGACCCCGTCCAATACCGATCAACAATCTCCCTACCGCACCCCTTCTTCAACGCATCCTCCGGCTCCCGAACGTGAGGCAACACTGATAGTGGAGGATGTTTTAGTACAAACACCTTCGTCGGTTCGTCCGCGCTTATTGCGAAAGCCATCAGCAACCGTACGACGCAGCCGTTAGCGACAAATAATGCGCACGTCAGCAGGCGCTCCAAAACCATGCATGCATGGTGGCTTGCAGGTTTAGGGTTTAATTAAAGCCGCGCATGGGCTTTAGGGCGACCATGCAAGGGTATTATTCGAGGTAATCCAATACAAAATAATTGAGTGGTACTTATTTGTTGTCTGTGATGATATCATATAGCCGTGTGCCGTCCAGCATGTCTATACTCACCGCCCCAGACCTTGGGCCATAATAGATACTCGTTAATAATATACATAATATACTAAGAAGTTACATTACTAACTCCTAATACACTCTACCTTCGCCATTGCATACAGCCAGCGAAGTGGCGAGTGATTTTAGAAGAAGCTTGATAAGGAAAGAGGAGGGCGGAGGGGAGGGGGGTGGGCACCTGTGCGAGGCCGCCAGGTTGCGAACTGCCCCTGCCGCTGTCTCCACTACCTGCGCGCTCTTCCCGTGGCTGGCTAGCCGCACCACGGCGCGCACAAGGCCGCGTGCCGCCGTAACAACCGCCAGGCTGGCGGTGTGATTGGCTAGATTCCCCATGGCGCCCGCCGCGTACAGCTGCACCATCTCCGACTGCGACCGCAGCGACATGGCAAGCCCCTGCGGACGGGGCCGCCATCAGCAGAGAGTATTGCGGGGCCAGCATGTTATCAGCCAATACAGCGCAGCTGGTCTGTGTGGTGCCAGGCCACGGTGGAGCAACTTGCTGGGAAATATTACCGGCGGAAGGGGCCCGGAGGGGGGGGGTAGGGGGGGAGCCCCACCTGCGTGAGGCCCTTAGTGGAGGCGATCCGGGCGGCGACGGGGCCAGAGCTGCTCATACTGGCGATAGCGGCGGCCGCGCTGACCAGCTGGTCCTCAAGGACCGCCGCATCTGGCCCGGCGTCCTCAACCGAGCTGGGCCACCCGCCGATACTAGGCGGCGCCTGGCGATTCCAGAGCAACAACACCACTCAGTGACCAGTGCCACGGACGCATCCTTGCCGGGGGGGGGGGGGGGGGGGGCTACCGGGAAAGTGGTCTAAGCATCCAACTAGTGCATAACAACTCGAAACTCGAGCCGCTGCTCGCACAGCGCCGGAACCAATGCAGAAGTTAGGGGTTGGAAGGGGGGAGGGGCATCGGCCGCCGCACCTGCGCAATGTCCTCCAGCGCCTGTGCTGCTGTTTGCATGAGCGCCACTAGGCCAGAGGTGCAGCCCTCCAGGGTCCCCATCCGCTCCAGGTTCACATCCAGTCGAGCCAGCGAGGCCAGGCAGCCCTGCGAAATACGGCGAGGGCCGCAGCGGAGCCGGCGCTGAGCCAGGTTCCCCTCCCATGATGGACTCGCCGCGCTCAGGGGGGCAAACAGAGACGCGCCCAGGGGCGGCCCACCGCTGCGTTGGCCTGAGCTGCCGGGAACCGCTTGACCTTCAGCAGCTTGACGAGGTGCTGTAGAATCTCGCGCTTGTCGGATCCCACCGCGGCAGCCCCCTGCACCCGCCGGCACAACAAAGCAAGACGGGCAGCCGCCGCCGCGTCACCTCCCCATTCTCAACAACCCCCCCTCCGAGGCAGAAAGCGCCCCTCGCGGGTGCATGTTGGATTTCGGCGAGGAAAGGCTGGAGGTTATATTATACCCCGCCCCGTATCCCCGCAGCACATGCAACGTTCCTGCTGAGGCGTGAATTGGCAGCGGCGCCGGTAGAGGTGCACACCGCACGGACGCCACACGTTGCTAGCGAGGAGGGTCACGGATGCCCCGCTACTGCTGCACCCCTAACAGTGCAGTCCAGACCCAGATGTCCCCTGGTAGCACAGCTGCGCAACAAGCCGCAGGCGGTGCTGACAGGCGGCCGCACCTCGTCCGTGCTGGAGAGGGCCCAGAGCGCGGCGGTGGCGATCGTTGCGGCGTGCACATCCGACATCTTCATCAGCCCCAGCAGCGGCGTGAGGATGGAATACTTGGGGTTGAGGAGCTCCTGCGCAGACGCCAGAGCAGCCGGCGGTGTCTCAGCACAGCGGCGGCGCCGCCCCCGCCGCCAGCCAACACACCCGGTGCCGGCTAGGCGTCAAGAAGGCGGCGGAGCGGAACCGCAGAGGCGGCGGGGAGCAGCCGCCGGCGGTATCATCCCAGAGCATGCTGTCCGGCTCTTGCCTTTGACCCCGCGCCCTCGATGGCAGCAACCTTGGCAATGATCTCCGCCACGATGATGCGAACGTCCTTCACCTCGGCGGGACCAGCCTCCCCATTCTCAAAGTCCCCGGAGTCGAGCAGGCTGCTGCCCAGCCCGCTAGCCTGCAAAGCAACCGGCAACCCATGAGTGCAAATCGTCTCCTTGCAGCAGATAGAGAAGGGACAGCGCGGTCATGCACACGGCCGGGGGAGGGGGGGGGGGGGGGGGGGGGCATGACGGCGTCCAGGGCTGGCTGGGTGAACCTGCATGGCCACGGAGCGGACGGAGCCCATGATGCTCCCGGAGAAGGACAGCCGACTGCTCCGCCGCGCAATGGAGCCCTTGCCGCCCTTATTGCCGCCCTTGCGGTCGCCCAAGGAGGTGTTGCCCTCACCCGCGCTGCCGTCCTCTGCATCAAACAACCCACGGGGGAGGGGGGGTCAATCCCCAAGCATGTCGTGGGGGCGGGTTTAGGGTTTATATTTAGGTTTTTCAAGCCCTGAACCTGCCAGCCACTTGAACCCCCACAGCCATTCCCTCAAGTTCTGGAGCATGGTTTAGGATTTTAGGGTGCCTGCTGGGCGCCCATGTGTAAAGTGTGCGGCTTGTCGGCGAGTCGCGGTCAAATGCCACCGGGCAGCTGATTTCCGGCCGTGAGGACAGACGCCATCCCCGCAGTGAGCTGCCCTGCTACACCTGACGGAGGCCGTGGAGTCCCTGTGCCGATGGGCCAACCGCAGGGCTGCAATCCTGCTGGTGCGACAGCGACTGTCGCTGCTGCGTGTGGATTACGGCGCGTGCGCCACACCACAGCAAGCCAGTCGCAAGGCATGGGTCGGAGGGAGGGGGGCAGAGCCTGGACCAGTCGCATGGCATTCAAGGTGGGACCGCCCTGATGCTGACGGGCCTTCTGGCGTACCAGCGGTGGTGGCCTCGTGAAGGCCGGGGAAGAGCTGGCGCAGGCGCACGTAGGAGCACTCCTCCAGCATGATGGCACACGCCTTGCCCAGCCGACTGTCGCCGGCTATCTGCTCCTGCATGCGGCGCGAGCCGGCACGGCTGGCGATGCACAGCGTCTTGGTCGCCGCCGCCGCTGCCACCGCGACAGCGTTCACCTGCGCCGCCGGGGCATTCTCGGCATCAGCCCCCCCCCCCCCCCCCCCCGCCCCCCCGGGGCAGCGCGAAACCCACCTGCCCTGATCCCGCTACCCAGCCACAACACTCTGCCGTTGTTACTGTAAAAATGCCAATCGAGAATTGATACTTCAATTCCCTGTGTACCGGTGTCTGCAAAAGACGATGGACCATTGCGCATAACTGATTGAAAAATCAGATGCTTCCTGTGCTCCCTTTGTTCGTAGATATTTTGTTTAATTCAAGAGACAAACTACTGACATTCAGACGCAATGACCCTCGGCGGGGACGTATTCGCTGCGCTATGGCTGACCAGCGTGCCCGGCAGCAGGGAATCGTATATTCAGTCAGGCAGAAACCTTCTCGAGAATATCTAAAACACTTCCTACCCAATTCTAAATTGATTAAGCTGCTATGTTTAGGAATAGAACAACGCCAAAAGTATTTTCAAAGGTGCTTTAGATGTATACTTGGATCTAAAACCTTTCTTGGAATCCCCTGGACAATATCTCCCATACCAAAAAAGTGGGAAAGTGCGCCCCGCCCCCCCCCCCCCCCCCCCTCCTCCAACACAACAACAAGTACACAGGAGCAGTACAACCCAGTGAAGGAGGGCAATAGTTTGATAGGGTGTGTACGCAATGCCGAGCGGCACTTCTGCGTAGAAGTTGTCCAGTGAAGCAGTGGGTGACGTGAGGGGGCCAGACTCGAGGCTGGGGCGGGCGCTTCGTTGCAATGGGGTTGGCACTACTAAGAGCGCCGTCACTGTAGGGCTGTGGTCCGCTCTCACCTTGTCGGGCGCAATGCCGCGCTTCCCAGCCGCCAGCATCACCTGCGCCAGGGTGGCGTCAAGCTCGGCTCAGCGGACGGGCCAGGAACCCGGAGGCCCGGCGACGGCAGCGGGGAAAAAGGGGGGCGGCAGGCGCGCGTGTGCCGGGTTCCAACCTTCAGGCAGCTCTCCGCGCTTCCAGGCGTGGCGCCAAACATGTCTGCCATGCAGGGTGAGGCCGCAACCAGGCATGACAGAGCGTAGATGGCCTCCGCTTGCAGGTTGGGGTTCTGTCCGGGAGGAAAAGGGCAGTTTGGGGCCGGGAAGGGGGGGGGGGGGGGGGGGATCAGCCCCACAATGGTGTGATTCCCGCCGCTGCAATGCCCCCCCAGCTAGCAGATACGTTGGTCATGTTGGCGCCTTTGGCAGCAATTTCCCTTCAGCTCCTGGCACCAGTACCTCCACTTGTCAATCTCACCTCAAATATACACCCCTCCACATAAATCCCAGGCCCATTCTCGCCAATTATGAGCTTACAAATACATGGCCAGCTGAGTATAGGGTTTATAACGTAAAACCCTATAACATAGCACATTATGATTAGCCTTTCTCATCATAGAGTTTGATCAAACCCTATTACCCTAACAACCGCGCCACACGAATTATCATGGCGCCACTAAAAGCTGGAGCTAGTGAGATTCATCGGCATTAACGACCCAAGAGAGGGGCAGACGCCACGTCTTCACTTGCACACATACTTTCCTGCAAAGCCCCGCCACGCCTGCGACCGCTGGGATCAACACCTTTCAAAGGGTTTGCTCCCTGGGGCGCCTGGGTCAAATGCAATGGTATAAGGGGACGGCGGGCAGGGTTCCAGGGTGGCGCGGGTTGCCTTTTCTTTGTCTGTCAGCTTGACGCACGCTCCGACCATGGCTTGGCCATGCGCCTCCAGGCTGCCCTTGATGCGCTCGTGGATCTCCGGCTGTCGCTGCTGCGCGCCCTCGCCCGCGGCCGCCCTGCCCAACAAGCGGGAGATGTGCAGGCAACAGATGCCCGGTGCTGAGGGGCTGAACCGCAGCGCAGGAGGTTGGAAGTATTGATACCTGCATGTGAGACTGAAAGAGAGAGAGGGAAGGGGGTCTGACCTGCTCTCTTTCTGTGTGGCTGCCGCTTGGGATGGCTCCTCCGGGTTGGCCTGCAGCGGTGGGCATGGTGGCATGAGAGTGGGTGCAGCACAACACCTCCAGAAAGCACCGCAAGGTATCGTGACACGGGATGCGGAGCCGTCTTTGCAGCAGGTGGCGGGTGACTGGTGATGCACTGGCGACGCATTGGATCGAGTCGCTGATGGCGCTGCTGCGTGACTTCCGCTACGCACTTGCACTTCCACCCGGGGGGTAGGGGGGGGGGGGAGGGGGGGCATATGCATAACCGCTGGCCAACCTCGAGCATACACTGCGCGAGTGCGCCCAGCAGCCGCGTGGCGCACATCCGCATCTCCAGCACCGCCTGCTGCCGCCGCTCCAGCTCTGTAGGCAGCAACGCAGAGCAGCAGAGTCAGCGCCATGAGAGTTGAGGACACTCAGCGGGAGATATCAAGTCAGCAAACAATATCATGCACGTGCAGATGCATGAGCATCCAGGCAATCACTGCCCCCCGCATTCCCGTTCCTCGTCCTCCTGTACTTTGTTAACCACTCTGATACAGCCACCCTCAGCTCTCATCATAGCTCGCTTCTGCAAGCACCGGGTGTGAGTCTCTGCACGATGGCAGTCCCTGAGTATAGACATCCAGACGGATGGCAGCCGGGCAGGAGAGCGCCCCCCACCGGACACTCCGTCCTCGAGCCCATCGGAGGCGTCTTCCCGCCGTGCCGGCAGCAGGCAGCCGCCCTGCAGCACGCGCACCAGACCCTCCACCACCGACGGCCCCGTCGACACGGTGTACCCGGCGGCATCGCTGACCAGCGTCATGTCTGCGAGCGCGCTGGCCAGGTGCGCCATCGCCCAGAGCTCCTCCTCGCCCACGGCGCACGTGGAGCCGCTGCCGCCGGGCGGTGTCGTGCAGGCGGCCACAAGACCGCCGGCCCGCCCGCCCGAGCCCAGGACCGACACCAGCTGGCTCACCAGTCCCTCCGACTCGGCGAGATTCCGGCACAGCTTGCGCTCAGACGCCAGCTGCTTGGTGGCCCATGCGATGTGGAGCCTGGGGGCAAGGGCAGCCGAGGGGGAAGCGCAACACTCAATAACCGCATTTTGCAGGACCTACGGTTCCCCGGTAGTTGCTCCGACATATAGCCACCAAACCACTCCAGCAACGCGACCAGCTTGGGCAGAGGCGAGCCGGAAATCTGCATGTTGCAATAAATCTCACCGTGAGTGCCGCCGCACTTACTAAAAGGCATTTACAAGAAAGCGCCCGAGCTTTGCCCACGTCGTAAAATCTAACGAATGTTTTCCGAACATGTCTTACGAAGCTGTGAAAGTGCCATCAAGCACCCCCCAAAAGTCGTCTCTTATTCCCAGGTTCTTATTCACAAGCGGCCGTACCACCTGTAGCTCAGTTTGGAGTTCAAAGTCCGCAAAATGCGCAGCTACATGTAAGTAAGAAAGCTTCTCAACTCTTGCACAGCCATGCTTGGAAACCAGCACACGACGGTACTCTATCTATCTGACAACTAGGCGTGCTTCCCCTGGCAGGGGTATAGGTTGCCATGGCATGAGAACACTGCTAGCGGGAGAGGCGGGCGGCAGCAGTATTGCCAACGCAACCAGCAGTACTGCCGAGCTAGTCTCCGCCTGGTGCAGCGACCCACAGTGACCCTGCATGGATACATCTCAGCGGCGTCGCTACAAGTGTGGCTATGGCACCCAGACAGCGCATGTGAGACAGCGTCGCGTTGCTGCAAAGTGGGGCACTTTCGTGGTGGGGGCTCCGTTGGCAGGGTTGACGCTGGCAGGGGCAGAGTCTGGAGGGTGACATCCGTGTGAGCGCTGGCGGCAGGCAGCTCACCGTTTGTGCAGCGCCACGGAGGCACGGTATGCCGCGGGGCTCAGTTGCGCGCCCAGGGCGGACGCAGAGGCATCCCCCTCGCTCGCTGGGCGGTCAAACTGGTCAATGAGCGCCTGAGAGCCAATGCGTGCCACACGCTAGTCAGCCCGGGCGCGGAGCTTCGAGCATTATCGCTGCAGGGTGCATGTGTTGCGTGACAGCTGCTGGTTGATGCAAAGGAGGAGCACTGTGGTGGTTGGTTCGGTAGAGTAGAGCGGCAATCGATACAAACAGCATGGCAGTAGGTCAAGGAGACAGCGCGCTTGGATATAAATGAGAAGGGGGGGTTGGGCGGCGGGGGGGGGGGGGGGGGGGCACCTTGATGAGGGCGCTGCCATAGCGGGAGAACACTGGTGCGGCCTTGGTGATTGTTGGGATTGGCGCCCCCAGCTTCAACCTGTTGAGTGATATCTGCTGCCTGGCCGGCTGCACGAGCAGCAGCTGCTGGAAGGCCCCCAGGCCGGTCAGGCTGGAACAGGAGAGGCACATTGTGAGAGTGAGTTCTCACCCAATTTCAGGAAGGGCTCAGTCCAGCCGGGGGACCGAGAAGGCGCCAAGCGGGTATCGGGGCAGCGGGGGGCCGGGCGGTCCGCAGCACTCACCCTGACACTGCCAGCACCGCAGATGCTGCCGCGGTGGGATCCTGGCTCTCCAATGCGCTGAGCAGCGCGTCCATGACAAACGGAACTGCCAGCACCTCCTGCCTGTCCGACAGCTGCGGCGATCAGCAGCACCACACGCGAGTAAGCTGGCAGCGGGACTGCGGAGAGTTGCACCGCTCACGGCATCGGAGGCTGGCTGGCACACATTGACGGAGGGTTGTGGAGAGTACAACGTGTCCGCAGCACAGCTTGGCGCTCAGTTGGCGCTCACCTCAAGAGTGGTCAGAGCCAGATGCACAATCGCTATGGCCAGAGTTGGCGCCGGCATGTCGTCGTTGTTGCTGACGATGGCAGCAGCTTTCTCTGCCGTCTTTGCAGTGTTATCTCTGCAAGCATGATCAGAGCGTGTCGCGCATACCGGGTTCGTGTTAATCCACCCGCTGTACACCGGGGTGCGGCCATTCACACGTGGGCAGTGGCAGTCACAAATGCAGGGGGAAGCACCCAATGATACTTTGCACCGGGCAGCTAATTGCTTGCCAATCAGCTTCGTCCTTGTGCCCCTTTCCACGATTACGTGCTGCTAGAACAAGCATTGCCGTATCCTTCTGCTACTCAGGGGGGGGGGGGGGGGGGGGGCTTGCCTTGCCAAGCATGCCCACAGCAGCGGCGGGAAGAGGTCCACCTCATCGGCCATCACCAGCGCAACGTCCGGAACCATCGCCAGCATGTGCAGCAGGCGGAGCACCGCCAGCCCCCCGCCCTCAAATGCGGCCAGGGATGGCACCGCGCCGTTCTTCCAGTCTGCAGGATCAGCCATCGTGACATCGTGACACGTTAGCAACACTCTTGAGCTCTTGAACATGACGGGACCCCTACTGCCACGCCGTAGGACACCCTCCCCCCCCCCCCCCCCCCCCCCCTCCCCACCCACTTAGACGTGGCATAGCTTTGATAGACGCAAATTGTGTAGTTGAGCTAAATACAAAAGTCACATTCAGTGCAAACACAAATATTCTGCGGATAAATAACGTTTTCGACTCCCCCCCCCCCCCCCCCCTCCCCCCCCGGTCCGCCCAGAGGAGAAAATAACTATTCTAACGGAAAAGTAAGTCAGAATGTATCACGAATATATCACGGATATTCCGACGCCACGAGGAACAACAATTCATTGTTTTTTGGCCCCGCAAACCCTATTTAAGTCCACGGCAACAGCTAGAAAGTAGTTCGCAATTCAGTTCAGCTGGTAGTTCCACCACCAGGGGAGCTTCAACATATATTAGAGCAGTGGATGAAGCGTGCCAGCAGCGGCAGATCAACGTAATGCGCTGACTCCCTGAATTCCATGGCACCGTTGAGAACGTCGCTCCATGCTACCGGATGTGTGACGAATACCGCAGTCTAGGGACAACAAGGCGGGTTCAATGAAGACGTGCGGGCATTGCCGCTGTGCCGGGGGTGTTGTGTGGCGCGGATGACACGGATCCACAGAGTGCGACCCTGGGCGGAGAGGGGGGAGAATCACGCCATAGGCGGGCGGGCAGAGTGCTGCTTTTTAACCTGCGTCAGGCTGGACGGAGCCTGTGGTGACGGGCGGCTGCGGTAGCATGGCCACCAGAGCCTCCAGCGCGCCAGCGCAGTCGAGGACGGCATCCGCAACGCTCAGCAATGCGTCTTTTCCTGCGACTGTCGCCACGGCCGCCAGCAGTGCCGCCACGTGCTCCGCCCCCCCGCGGGCACCGCCGCCAAAGGGGCCCTTCTGACCTGCGCGCGGAGGGGCAGGGGATCCCGCGGCCAGGGAGCCGTAATGGTGTTCAGCCATGTACAGGCGCGGTTACTGCAGGGGGAAAGGTGAGCATTTACTTGACGATGCAGTGTCCCTCAGAGATCTGGAAGGCAAGCCAGCACAGGGACATGTGTGGCATGGCTGTCCAGGGCCACGGAGGCGGATGGCGCAGAGCAGCCGATCAACCCAGCATCTCACCTGGCGCATGGATGACCGGCAAGACCAGGACGAGGCGGCACAGGCACTTGAGCAGGTCGTAGCTTGGTAGAGCAGCGGCGGCCGGCGCTGCTCGGCAGTTGCCGGCGCGGAGGAGCCCACCCAGTGCGCCTGCTGATGCGGCGCATGCGCCAGAGGCGGCTGCCTGTACCTGCGCGTCCATACGCCCGGGCAGGAGCTGCGGCCGATGCGCATGCCGCCGGTCATCAGAGGAGGGGCGTCTACCTCCGCACAGGCCCTCAGCTGGCGGTGCAATATCCTGACACCGAAGATGTTCAATTGCAGGGATCGGGCGGCTTTGGCTACTCGCCCTGAAAGGATGGCCTACGCGGACAAATTGGGCTGCGGTGCTCACCTTGGCACTGGACACACTAGACAACACTTTCCCAACAAGCGCCTCGTCTGCCGCCAGCGTCCGCGCTGCCTGCAGTCGCAGGACCGGGCGCAGCGGCAGCGCTCTCACGCAGTTCCTCTTCGGGTATTGACTGTGTAATAGACCGGAAGGGGGAAGGGGGGGGGGGGGGGTCCACACCGGCGCATGCGCATTCGCGAGGCTGGCAAGAAAGAGGGCTTGTGCCTCCGCTACCTCGATGGCCAAAACAGCCTCGTCCAGCGTAGACGCTGCCGGCTGCTCCGCTTCCCGGTCACCTGACAGTGCGACTATGGCGGCAGCGCCGCGCTCTAGCCCCGCTGAGATGGAGGCGGCTAGCGAAGGGCTCCCCGCCATTGCCTCTGCCGCCTGGCAAGCATAAGCGCAAGGTGCGGCAGTGTCAGTTCAAAGCATACCAGCAGCCAGCCCATCCGAGCACATTGCGGATAAGCTGTGCCCATGTGAAAGCTTCTTGGGGCAGTGTAAAGGGAGGCTGTGACGGTAATACTTGTTGATGCATGTCAGAGAGAGGTGAGCACGCGGGCTTGCGCAGGTACCTCTGCGCCCCCAGTCGCGACAGCTTGCCGCAGCGAGTGGGCCAGCAAGACAGAAGCCCGGTAGCCCTTCTTATTGGCCATCAGCGTCACTGCATTCTGTAGAAAAGAATCCCAGATCTTGGCGCCGTCCCCAGCGCTGCCTGGCTGCTGGCGGTGCGCTACCCACTTGAGGATCACCTGCGCTAGGAGACCCGCCACGAGGTCCACCTGCGACTCCCTCAGATCCGCCACAAGGCCTGACATGATGGCTGACAGATGCCCGTAAAACTCCCCGGCGGCAGAGGCATCTGCGTCGATCACACACGGCATGTCAAGGCTGCGTCCCAGGATGCGCGAGGATAACAGAATCAAGCGAGTAGCCGGGGCCAGCGGTGAGTGCAAATAGCTCCGCTGGGAAGTTGGCGAGGCGGATAGCTCGGCGACAGAGCGCAGCGTCCGCGCAAACGGCGCCGGTGAGCCGAAGCAGTGCTCCGAAACCAAAGCAACAAAAACCCGCCTAACATGTCTCGGTGTGCATCCCGGCTCGACTCGACGACATTTCGGCCGATACGCCAACCAGTCGCTCATCAACGGTGTCAACTGAACGGTACACTGGTTGCTGGGCATAAATGCGATTGTTTAATCTTCCCGACCCATCGGGCTCAAGAATGCGGATGCTGGTAAGTTTGCCGTCAAGCGTGAGAGGCCTGACAAACCCCATGGGATCTGGCAGCGCAGCTTCGCCACTCGTGTGCTCTTATGGTCATAATGTCTCTCTCACACCCTTCACATAGGTATAAAACTGGAGCCAGGCTTGATACCCCCCCCCCCCCCCCCTCGCCCATTCTCTTGTCCACGAGAGCATGTAAAACTGGGAATAGGGGGGGTGTTGTCAGCTTGGCTGCGTACCGGCCGCCATCCACTCCCCGCTGTTGAGCACCTCCCGCAGGCATTGAGCCACCGCCCGGCGCAGCGCGCTGCCTGGCGTCCCAGCCAGCAGCCGCGCCAACACCGCCATCACCGGTTCCCGAGTGCTGCTCCCCTTGCCACCGCCCCGGAGTATCTTGCCGCACATCTTGGCGTCCTGCACCACCTGTCAGCCGCCCGAAAGACACGGCCCAGGCTCAGAAGGCAGGAGCATCAGCGAGCCGGACACCAGGACCTTGCACTGATGCCACTGCGGCGCAGAGCGCCCAGCAAGGCCATCCCGAGCCCGAGCCCCATCCGTGTGCCTGACTTCACGCTGCCACGAGTGACCAATAGCTACAGCTCATGATCAGGAACACCACGACATGGCCACCTGAAGAAGCCGTGATTCAATGTGAACACGCTGGACACAGTGGGCAAAGCAGCAAAGGGTGGTGCAGCAGGGTAGCACCTGTGAGAGGAGGCCCACCGCCGCCGCCAATGTCTCTGCGCCACCAGCGCCTCTGGCGCAATGACCGACGTCGTCGCTGACGAAGCGCAGTAGAGCCGCGATGAAGCCGGGTTCGCGCCCGACGGCCGTACGGCAGGCACTGGACTCGCTCGCCAGCTGCGCGGCCAGCTGCAACAATCCAGGCAGGCGGATGGTCAGCCCCAGCGCTGGCAACCAGATGCACCTGAGGGTGCAACATCTCGAGGCTGCCATCCTCACGCGTCATCCCGCTTACGACGTTCCCCTCCCTGCCAATCTCGCTCTGCCAAGCAGGGGGGTGCGGAAGCCCCGTACCTTGCAGAGCGCCGTGCAGAGCTGCGACGACACGCCGTCTAGCGAGTCCCGTCTGTCGTCAGTCCCCCCAGCCTGCGCCACCTCCATTTGCCGCGCCAGCAGCCGCGCAGCGCTCGCCACAATCTCTGCATGCAGGTGCGCTGATCAGCGGTCACATAGACATGGGAACCCGCGGGATTGGACCAGCGCTACAGCCCTGGCAAGATAAAGGAGAGGGTAGCGTGGCGCACCGGTGGAAGAGGGCAGCGGGGCAGCTGCGGCTCCCCGCACGACTGCAGCCGCCACCGCGCTGACGCATCTGGCGTGCATGGCCAGCAGTTGCCGGTCCAGCGCGGGCGTCGGGGAAGCCCCACCCTCGGCGCCCGGCATCCACGCGGCCTGCGCGGTGGCCGCAGGCGCCATGAGCGCTGATGTGGTGTTCGCAGAGAAGCTGGAGACATGCCTGTATGTAATTCTCATAGTATGGCCTGTTAGTACCGAGTTCCGGGCGCCCTTTGTCTAAGTATTCTGTGGCTGGAAAGGGGGTCCTACTAGCGCTGGTGCTCCCCGGCATGAAGCGCCAGATCACAGGTAGAGCATGCCAAGGAAAAACAAGACTCTCAGCTATGAGACACCTCCCCCCCCCCCCCCCCCTTCCCCTTCCCCCACCAACCCCCCAGCGTCTGATGCAACCGCTTCCTGTTGGCGCATTGAGCTCCCGGGCCCCGCCAGCAACATCACTAACTTGCGCATCTAACACTTAAAGCCGCGGCACTGGACTAGCTTCATGTCCAGCTAGTGTGGCGGTGAATGTACCCGCGTCATACTGCCGGCAGCCCGCAATGGGCGTCGCGCGAGGGCCTACCTCAGACAGAAGGGAGAGGAGGACGCGAGACAGTGCCTCCCTGCTTGACGCGCTGTCTGATAGCGCCCGGGCGCCGCTGCTCCGCTGCTGCAGGGCCGAGCTCTCCAGGGAGGAGGCGAGCACCTGCATGCCGTGGATGCGCATGTATGCGCCGTCCTGCTGGCCGCTGCCCGGTTGCGGCTGGCTCCCGGGCCCCGAGCCCAGGCTGCACAGGAAGCTGGCAATGGAAGGTAGCGCGGAGGGGAGCGCATTGAGGTGCGCGCACACGGATGTGCAGGCCATCATATGCGCCAGGGCGCCGGACGTTGCCGCCTGCCAGCGGAAGCAAGACACATGCCACACATGTTTTGACCCCATGATGCTACATGCCACACACCATCCCCCTGTGGCATGGAGCGAATGTGTTGGCAACGGAAGGAAAGAGGGTAGCGGGGGGAGGGAAGGCTGACGGGCGCACCCGGATGCCACTGTCCAGCTGCGGGCTGAGACTGTTCAGCAGCGTGTCTGTCACGCCATCAATCTCCCCCAGCAAGCCCACCACCGCGGGGTCCGCGGCTGCAGTCCAGAGAAGCGCCGCCGCCAGGTGCTGGCAGGCGGCAACGCAGGAGCCCGTGCCGCAGCGCAGCACCGACAGCAGGGCAGGCAGGCACCTGGGGTCCTTTGCTAGCTCCGGGATGTCCTGCGGCGCCATCGTGCACAACACAACAACGCAGAGGTGGGCCTGGAGCCACATGCACGCAGCCACAGCCAGCTCATGCGCCCATATTTACTCCTCCCCTGCCGCCCACGATGCCTTCACGACAGCGCGCTCCCTGTGACCTGGGGGTGCCCATCCGCCGGTGCGCTGCATCTGCGGCTCCTATACCACTTACTCTGCCATCAGTTTCTGCGCATGCTGATGTGTGCGGCGAAGAATGTATACAGCCCCCTGATAATCATCCGGAAAGAGTGACGCATCCGACAATTGGTGGTATACTGCTCGCTTGCGATCGAGCGGAGTGTTTGGAAGCCGCTGGGAGGTGAGAGACGGGAGGGGCAGAGTGGTAGGGGGGGGGGGGGGGGGGGGGCGAGAGCTGGTAATGTACGGAGCTTTCAAATTCGGGATGGTGGTACAAGACAGTAAGACAGTAAGACGAGGTACGTTCGTCACCCCGGCTGCGAGCGACCAAGGCTGTGGAGACGAAAGCCTCAGCCTCTGCCTCACCTTCTTCGCATTGCCCACGGCACCGAACATCGCCCTCAGTGCGTAGTATGTGGCGTCGTTGCAGGAGTCGCCCTGCAGTAGCTTCGCCAGCTCCGGCAGCAGCCCCTGACGCCATCCGGCATGCCGCCCGTCAGAGCCGCTACGCAGCCCGTGGCGCACCGCCGACTGCGATTTAGGGAGGTCGAGGGGTACCCGTGTGCAGGAGTTTTCAGGCAAGGCTGGGTGCCCACCTGCTCCGCGAGGGCCCCCAGGCCCAGCCCCTTGGCGGCCACCGCCTCGCCCACGCTGAACGCCGCATAGCTTGCGCTATCCGCGGCTTGCAGCAGCCGACGCAGTTCCGCGACCTTCTCGCCCGGCATCCTCTGCCTGCAGCCAGCTGCGCTTCGCGCGCTCGAGGGGTTAGGAGGCCCAGCTAGAGCGCTATAGCCGACGGTCTGGGCGGCGGGTGACGCACCGCGCAGACGGCAGACGCTCCCGAGTGTCAGCAACAGAACAGCACACTCGTGGAAATGTTTCGTTTCATCCCGCCCGCGGTCGCTGGCGATGTACTGGTACCGGTGGGTCGCTAAAGGTAGCGAGTACGGTAGCGACCAGCTAGCGCTGGCGATATGTCGCTTCTTTGGAGGGGCTGGGCCACAAGCCCACAATTGCTGAGTTAGATGTACAGTAACCACAGTATACTACAGTGCTTGCTCGAAGTGGCCCCTGCCGCACAGGCGGACGGCACTTACCGGATAAATGGGCCGACGCCGAAACGGGTGGGGCGGCCCTTTCGTGGGGTATTTTGATGGCAGTGTTTTAGACGGTGATCCAACAGTGATGGAAATTCCGTGAGTGGCCTTCAATTAGTCTTGCAGAATGCTTCGGCAATTTGCTTCTTGACTAGAAGGGAGCGGCGCCTAGCTAGGGCTTTCCGTAACTCGATCGCTGCCTGAACGGCCGGCGTAGAGACGTTGCTGCAAGGGTTTCACGGGTGCCAGTCATGTCCCGGGAGCGGGAAAAAGTAGAACGGCACGATGCGCGCTGATGGTACCCGTACATGTAGCACAACCGCGACCCCATGACAGCGGAGGTGGCTACCTTGAGCGAGGATGCGGTGGCCAAAGCGCGCATCACGCTTCACCTCCCCACTCGGTTGAAGGGCGTTGGCATCCGCCGCATGGCTACCGTTCGTGATGCCGCCTTTATCGGCTGCATGAATGCCATCCTCCCAAGGTTCCTGACTAGGAACTCCGGCACCAACACCCCCACGACCCCTGGTTTCAACAAACGTTCACAGAAAGTGCTATGTTGTTCACTTGTGAAAGTAGCCTTTTTTGAGCCATTTTGCGCGAAATTCTCAAAACGCATGTTTTGAACGCACAATTGCACTTAATCCCCTTGTTTGCACTCATTTTCGCGGTTTGCCCGCCAAAACGTGCAAAATTGGGCATGCGCAGAGCGGATGCGAGGAAAAACCGAAGTCGGGCCGCGCGCCACCCCGCCATCAAAATTCCTTGCGTTTGACGTCGTATGATTGTGGGGCAAGCGTGCGAGGGAAAATACTTTAAGTTTCTCATTGTTAGAGTGCTCAAATCTCATTGTCTAACCGGCATGAGTAGCCAACAGTCGCATACCCCCCCCCCCCCCCCCCCCCGCAAGGCCCCTACATATACGTACAGCACCACTATCTATCATTATATTGTCAACATGTCCAAAACGCACTTCTCGTCTGCATTGAAGCGGTGGTCGTTGAACCACCTGCGTTTGTTGTCGACATAGAGTTTGTGGACGTTGAGCGCGGCACGGAGGCTTGCAAAGCTCGTAAGTGATCTCCATGTGCCTGATGCCGTCGAGGGGCAACGAAGCACCGCACTCCCTATTCGCCTCTTCCTGCAATTGCATGGTGTAGCGAAGCTTTGCCAAGGGCCGGCGCACAACAAGGTTCTTGTGTTTGGAGTCCTTGGTCTCCGAGACGCCCTTCATGCTTGTCGGTCACGGCAGTTAGCTTGGTGCCACGGAAGTCGTGCTCGCACTGGCGGGCAGTCCGGCCGACGTTCGGGAAACGCAAGCCAAAGAGCGATAGAGGTATATTGGTGATCGGCAACCATTTCACCTTCTTTGCAGCCTCCCAAGATGAGTCCGGTTATGGGTTGCGACTCTGTCGGGCCGCCGCGATGGCAAAGGTGAGCGGGATGTATGGCGTCCCTTGCAGCGTCGATAACCAAGGCTCGCACATGGTGACGTCCAACTCGTCAACTTCGGTCGGTGTGGTCGTTCTCGGGCAAGCCATCCAAATCATGGACGTCATTTGACCCACAGCTCGGGTCCGTACTTGGCCGAGACAGCTTCAACGCAAATTCTTCCGCCCGCCGGTATGACCACTTCCTCCACGATGCTCATGGGTCGGACAGATACGCCGCGGAGATGCGCGAGGCGTGGGGCCGCCTCCAAGCGGCTACCTACCGCTGGCCATCGCAGCGACGCAGATGCACGCGTGATGGAGCGGGAAGTGGAGGCTGCGTCGGGCTCGCAAATGGAGCTGACGGCATTTCTAGACCATGCCAACAACTCTCGGCTTCGAAATGAGGCGTGCGCTCTCCCTCTCACATGTAGGGAATGGATATTGTTCAAGTAGCTCGACGCGGCGTCGGGCATGTGGACAGTGGCCATCCCCACCGCGCGGACGGTCATGACTCCGCATGAGCTGCGGGAGGTCGCTGCCGGGTACTTCTTTCTGCCTAGCCCGTGCTTGGCCCCGGTGGTTGCTTGGGAGCAGGATCATTCTGCCCTCGACATAGCACAACCCCGTCACTGTTGACCTATACGGCGACGCGCTCATGGACCTCCCGGTGCCCGGAGACGCCCACTGGCGTGTACAGCACGACGCTATCGCATATGCCTTCCGCGATCACTGTGTTCACGACCTAGGTAATGCTGTATGTACGGCGGGAGGTGGATGACTTGTTCCAGCAGGCAGTGCCTCTCGGCAACACCGTACCCATGGATAAACTCAAGGACCTAGTGCCGGACGCAGAGCTCTCCCTTCCGGCGCTCAACGTCGTGACCGGGAGCTATGATCCCCGGAGCTTGAAGTCCACGCTGCTGGAGTTCAATACTATGCGGTATGGGGTCAAGTACACTGCAGTACCCCGGGTCACGGCTGTGGATCGGTTTGAGCGCTCCCTGTTGGGCGACATACAACGGGGGTTGGCAGCGCGGGATGCGGCGTGGCACAACACGGAGCCCGGACAGAAGGGTCCTCTTTGAGACATCCTGGATATGTCGGAGTACACGGGCATGGTCTTCGGCACTGTGGGTGAGGTGAACAAGGGGGTGCGCCGCACATACAGTGCGCGGTATCGCATGCTTGGCTACGAATCGGGTTTGCCCTCTCATCGCGGTGCACTCGGAGCACCACCCGGGCTCACTAGGAGGCCTTGCTCGCAAGAGATTTCCTCGGGGTCCTGAGCTTGGTGGCCGCTCGAGAGCGCGCTCGCTGCCTCATCAGAGGGCGCAGATTCGTCTGCTATCCCGTTGCTGAAGCTGCACAGCACGTCCGAGGATCACCCACACACACACACACGTGCACGCGTGGCCCGGACTCTGAACCGTGTGCGCATCACTCATCCATCCCGCCTCATGCGGGATGCGGGCCGCTTTTAGGCGGCTTGCTGTGTTGAATTTTTATTACGACTTTTAGTACACCCCTCCACATAAGTAAGTTTGGGTTTTGCAGTTTTGGTCGACATGCGCATGTCATGTAGAAAATACGGCGTGGGCAATAGCATGCAAGTGACTAAGGGCGAGGTCGACTTGGGAAAAAATGCGGGCGCGCTCTAGGCCTAACCGTGCGACATGGCATGCGTCGTTCTGCCGCCCCTCGAGAAATGGCAAATCAATGCGTGTAAAACTTGCACTGGAAAATAACAAGTTGCGCCATCCCTTCGTACGCATACATCCAACGCGCAAATCCACGCCGTACTGACATGCTGCCATCTTTAATGCAAGGTTCACCTACAACATGTGTGGGGCACCAAGATTAGGTCACTAAGGGTATTGCACAAGCCCTAGATTACAGTTTCACCACTACATGGCGTGATTGTCGGCCAAATTTGGTGTTGTTATTGTTGCCTACTCACGCATGAAAGGCTTATTGAGCCCTCCTTGGCTTAGGCGAGAGCGCATCAATGGGGGTCACGTGCACGCATGGCAATTGCGCCGAATCACAAGTAGAATGCCACATAGCAGCGCGCTATTAAATGCTCGAATATCAGCAAAAATAATATGTTGAAAAACCGCACAATGCTGTTGGGCATCGAGGACATGGCTAGAGAGGGAGCATGTGGCAAGTTTGCGCCGCCCGTGTGCATCTACATTCATAACACTGTCACACAAATGCGTATGGAGTACAGTAAGGGGACACACATAGCGCAAAGCTAGGCCCCCATGTTGAGGCGGAGTGTTAGTTGCGAAATGATGCCGTGATTGATGTATTTTATGTTCATCGCTAGAAAGTGGTCAAAACGTGCAAATTAGGTGCTCATCAAAATTCGTAAATTACCTTCCAGCGTTTGACGCAAGGATATTTTTTGCTCATGTTTTCAGATTTTTTGGAGAACTCCCTGAGCCGCTATAAGCGTTTGAAGTCAAGGGGGTGTCGCTTGCAGTGGGCAAAACTGCACTGGTCCGAGCATCGTCACACGCACGTGTGCCCACTCTGCCTTACGTGACTATGCCCACCCAAACCCACCCAACCCGCGAGCTACTATGTTTCCTCGCATATCTACGGCCATTGCACCATACAATGCTCTATGCATGTGGGCCATCATATATGTGCCAATAACATGTATCGTTGTGCAGCACTGCGTCATGCCCTTTGAGCGCCGCGCCAGATCGCAATACCCTATTCTTAGGGTACTAGGTTATAATTAATACCCTATCAAGCAAAAGGTTTATAACAACATAAAAAATTCCCGGGTTCCAGCCCTAAAGCCCTACGTTTAGGTACCCTAGTATTTTTAATTTCATATTCAGCCAAAAAGGACCCCAAACTTATGTGGATGGGTGTAGTAGGTGGATTTGTTACTGCCCTTTTTGTAATTCACACCAGTAGTCGTCTCACGTCGGCATCAGCAGCAGCAGGTGCCGGATGATGACGGTGACCGCGCGCACGCCCGCGAGAAGCATTAAAAGGCCGGTGGACCTGGCGAGGTGTGACCCTTACACCTGCAGAGGGACATTCCAGCTGGTCGTCAGCCCTGGAGGAACAAACCATTCTGCCAGGTAGGTGGAATAGGATATAAAGCATGCCGAATTTTGCATCGAGCGTGGGCTGGGCTGCCGTTGCGGTTATGCTTCTGGGGCTCGCTGCGCCCGGGAGGTCCCTGGCGGACGCGGGAGTGCAGGCCGGGATTCCCCCGGCGGACGCTTTGAACGGGGGCTCCGCCGGAGCGTCATGGACTGCGCCGCCTTCCGTGAGCGATGAAGTGCCCGCTCAACCGTCCCCGCCGACTAACCCCCCGCCGACTGGAGACGGCGGAGTCGAAGCCACGGAGCCTGCAGGCGCGGCGGCGCTGGCGGCGGCGGCAGAGTCGGCCGACGCTGGGGCGGCGCTCAGTTTTTCGGATCTGCTTAATCACCTGCTTCGTGGCGGCAGCCCCAGCGGTGCGCGTGGGGAGGACAGCGCGACCGACGTGTCGCCGGCAGCCACCCTCAGCCCCGAGCCCACGCCCGACGTAGACGCCGAGGCAACCACGCCAGCGCCGAAGTCTCTACCGTCCCGCTCGACTGGCCCCGCGGATCAGGGTGCGGAGCAGCTGGCGTCGGTCAAACCCGTTGGTGCCGAGCACGACGCGCCGGGCGAAATAACGATCAATGCGGACGGCAGCACCCGGGACTGCCGCAGCTCCTGCGGGACCGTTTTCCGGGAGCATAACCTGTGCAACAGCGGGTGGGAGGGGCAGTCAGCACTCTGCGGGCGCGGATTCCGGGGTATCCCAGGCCTAGAGCCGAGGGACAGCCACTGCCTAAGGTGCGCCCATCCCCCCTTCCCCGCCTTTGCTCTCCCTCACGCGCACCGCATCACGTGTTCGAATATTCTGAAACATGGCTGGATGATCCTAAAACCCTGAGAACGTTCATAAACTCTACCAGTCTGTGGCGATTACCGCTTCGTTCACACCTGTATGGACTGCGCTGTATTCTCTACTGTGGGGGTTTCCTGCAGGTGTATCTCTGGCGTGTGCGGGGACTGCCCGGAGGGGTACCAGACAGTCGAAGAGATGGGCGTGTGCCGCGCCCACGGGGAGTGCGCATGGGGGCAGTGCTCGCGGCAGAGCAGCTGCAGCATCGGGTATACCGCCACGGAGAGCAGCGTCTGCCGCGTCGGCTCGTACTTCCTGACCAAGAACTACTGCTGCGAGGACAAGCCCAAGAAGCGCTGCTGCCAGGTGAGCTGGCATGCAAGGCTTGCCCGCCTTGGGTTCTGATGGCGACAGGTCGCGCACTTTGCATTGGCCGCTGAGACCCTCACCGCCTGACGGCCTGCGCACCCCTCCCCGGCAGGCTCTGCCCTGCCAGCAGTACTCGGAGGACTGCAAGTACTGGGGCTGCGACCCCGCGTGCCGCTTCGCGGTCTACTCCCTCCCGCAGAGCTGCGAGAACCCGTACAATCCGGACCTGCGCTGCGGGAGCGGCATCGAGGTGGATGGCCTGAATGTGAGCAATGCGCAGCTTATGGCGCTCAAGCCGGAGGTGGGCACGTGCCTGGAGATGATGGAGGTGCGGCATCCGCCCCCCCCCCCCCCCCCCCCCCCCCCCCCCCCCTCCCCCCCCTCCCCCCTCCCCACCTGGCTGCCTCTCTCGCTCAGGCCTGACAGCCCGGGAATGTACCCGCGCACATTGCTTGCTGGCCTGTGCCTGCCATGCCTGTGCCGGCAGTGCGGGGCTCTCACGCGGCTTCAACCATCTCCCGCAACAGGTGTGCGGAGCAGGCTGCCCGGATGGCTACACGGAGGCAGAGTGCCCCTGGCCACGCTGCGAGACCGCCAAGGCCAACACCTGCTCCCACCTGGCCGGCACGTACAACAATCAGACCAACTCCTTCACGAAGCAGGTCACCCACTGCTGGCGGCGGCAGTCGTGCGGGGTGTCCAACGCGCCGTCGGAGTGCCAGCGGCCAGTTGAGCCGCTGAGGCAGGATGCACCGCCCACTATCTACGACGTTGTCACAGGTGCCCCCCCCCCTCCCCTGCCGCGGCGTGCATGCAAAGCCGCGGCTCTAATCAGGGCTTAGTAAAACCCCCAGACACTGTCACGATGAATTTGAATGCTGCATACTATGGTTGCTTCTGTGGTGGAAAAAACAAGTATGGGAAAGCATATATGTACGATTGTGGGCATTGTGTCTTGTGTGTGCGGTTGTGGACATGCGCGGTATAGTGGATACTACATGCGAGACCGCCACCCTCTGCTTGTGGCTGCTCCTGTGCTCATATCATGCCCCTGTCCATGAAATCGCACATGCGTTTTGTGGCGAACTTACTCTTGTATTCTGAAGGCAAAGCACAACAGTGCACTTCCAGGCTTGCGGCATCAGTGCTGATGTTACAATACAACCACTGCACGGAGCCTGCCTTGTTCATAGTCCGTGTTTCATCACCACGCGGAATGAACTGGCCTGATGATTAGATTATGTCCCTCCCATGCGCCCCACAGGCGAGAACCAGAACAACTGCCCGCTGTTCTGGAGCGAGAACGCAAAGTGCACCACGTGGAACGGGCGTGTGAACGAGTGCGGCGACCCCATTGCGGGTGCTTCGACCGACACCAGGGAGCTGCGCGGGCAGCAGGGCACCTGCTTCCAGGAGCTGGAGGTACACCACCTCTGCTGCTCAGTCATGACCGTTCTGCTCCGCGGCCCAGACCTGCGAGGGCTGAGTGCAATGCCGGCAGCCGTATCGCGTGTGCATGGTGGTCGCCATGCCGACGGCTGCGAGGCGTCGATGAGAGGCTCTGCCGGTTGCAATGGGACGAAATTGACGAGATGGTTGCTGTTCGCGCAGGTGTGCGGCCAGTCGTGCCCCGACGGGTACGTGCAGCTGCCATGCGGCCCAGAAGGTTGCCCGAGCTGCCACTGGGACGGCCGGCTCGGGCTCAAATGCGTCAAGCGCCACGCCTGCATCCCCAGCTTCTCCCAGTGCGATGCCCCGGATGAGACCCCACCGCCCGCGGATGACGACGAGGGCGGACTGCGGACCGTGACGGAGCCTGAGGAGGCTGGGCCCCCGGCGCCGCCCCCAATACCGGAGCCTCCACGGCAACAGGTGTCTGCACCGGATGCGGCTGTGGTCGAGCTGCCGAGTTCAATCAACCTCTTGGCGTCGCCCAGGGGATTCGAAGGGCTCGAGCTCGACTTTTTCTTCCTCGACCTCGACATTGAGCTCCTTCAGGTGCGTGTTGTTCGGCGTCGCAATGAACTGGCTCAAACCGCTGCTGCTGGGCATCGCTGTGTGCGACTTGCGTGAAAGGTCGACGGGTGTCCAAGGCTTGATTTTCCGCGCTGATTTTCCTCCGCTTTTTCACCAGGAATCCGGGTCGCGGTTCACCTCCTCGTTCCTCAGTCGGATCCTTCGCGAGTCGTCGGCAGCCGCAGGGCAGGTCGTGTCCATCGAGCCCGGCAGTGCCGTCGTAACCATCTGGCTGGAATTTTCCGCCGGGCGCATCCCCTCCGACAATTTCATCCAGACGCTGATGGACGAGCCTGGAAGCCTTCTGATGTTCATCAACTGGCACGACACGCTGCGCAGCCTGGGCCGCGTGGTCATGTCGCGCATCGAGTACATCTTCCAGCGCAACCCACCCCCTCCGCCATCCCCTGTGCCACCTTCCCCGCCGCCGTCACCACCGCAGCCACTTGTCGCTGCTCGCGATGAGGTGCGCCACCTGCCACTTTATGAGGTGCCGCAGACGATTCCGTCATCAAATTCAGATCGTATATGCACAGAGTCGCGGGGCTAGAGGAATTATCGGGCTAGGGAACTCTGGATATAACGGAGTGTTTCGAGTAGTCACCGCCACTTGTAATCGTGTGTAAGACCATCTCAGTGCGTGTGTCCCCCACCCACCCCCAGGACGCTCGAGCCGGCGCAAACTTCAGCGATCTGCAGCCCGTTGACGGTGTCGACGGTGTCGATGGACTTGACGGAAGCATCGGCCGACCGCCGAGCGAGGACCTGGAGTCGCCCCAGTCCGGCGCGGCAGGAGCGGACCAGCCCGCCATCCCGAACAAGACCGGCCTGAGCATCGGCGTCTTGACGGCATGCGTTGTAGTCGGCTGCATAGTCGTCGCCGCTGTCGCCATAGGCGCCTTTGTTATTGTCACTCGCCGAGACCGCCGCCGGGAACTCAGGCGGCGCCGGGAGCAAACGACACTGGGTGCTGGAACCCAGGATCCGGCCTCCGGCGTGCCGCGGCTGGGTCTTGGGACGACGCGCAACCAGCATACTCCAGCGCAGCACTCCTCTCAGCCGCACGGCGGCCTGTCGACCGTGAGGTCGCACACCTTTGAATTCGCGACTGGCGAGGAGGATGTTGTCATCATCGACGACGCCACCTGCGTGGAAGACTGCGAGGCGTCGCATCCAAGCACCAACGCCAACGGGTCGTCGACTGTCGTCGTCAACGCCACGGGTCGTCCGATATCGATGTCAGGGAGTGTAGCAGCCAGCAGGTACGAGTCTCACAACGGCTCCCAGGTTGCACGGGCGCAAACTTCAATTTTGCCCCGTTGTCGCTTAGCGCGCCCCTACCCGCGCTTTCTCGCTAGCATCATGGGACACTGATTGTTCCATTCACTCTGGATAATTGCGCAGCGTGGCGGCGACATCTCGGAGCGGCTCCTACATTGCCGACGCGCCGACTGCGGAGCACGTGTCGAGCGTGCTGACGCTGGAGCAGCAGCAGCAGCAGCGGCTCAACACGCTGCTAGTGCCCTTCAGCTCCATGGTAATTCAGCAGCAGCTGGCGCGTGGCTCTCTCAAGAGCGTCTTCCGTGGCTTTTGGAACGGCTACATCCCCGTCGCGATCCACAAGGTACTCCCTGCGCCCGGTGTCCCCACGCACCGCGCGCGTCATGGTCTGCACTGCTACACGGACTGAATACTTTATCGACTTTGGCCTTTGCGCATTCGCCGCCTGCCTGTTCGCGCAGGTCAATGCCATGGCGGGTCACCAGGCAGCACCCAACTCGCCCGCGGCGGTCCTCGCCAACATCCAACCTCACCCCCATCTGGTGCAGCTCTTTGGCGTCTCTCATGATGCAGAGGTGGGTGCCGCAGTAGCGCCCACTACAACACTCAGGCCGCATCCCCTCGCTGCCACACGCTGCGTTGAGCGCAACGCGTATCTTATCTTGCCTGCCGACGCCGTGCGCCTCCGCTGAAGCTGCTTCCCAGTCGCATCTGAATGGCCCCCGCCCACACCTGCGCCCGTCCTGCTCACGCAGGGAACAGAGCACCTGGTGATGGAGTACGTGCGGCAAGGCCCGCTAGACGCCTTTTTGCTGGACAACCCGCTCACCTACCAGACCAAGATCGAGATTGCGATGCAGATATGCCTCGCCATGCGGCACCTGGCAGACGCGGGCGTTGTGCACGGCAACCTGGCGGCCCGAAACGTCCTGGTGGGGTGCCCCCCCACCTCCCCCCTCCTCCCGCACAGCCTTGGCTTCTCACCGTTGGCTACTTTCCAGCTTTGTTTTATGTCGCCTTGCCTCTCTGCCTTGCGGCGGCGTCAGGCGCGCAGCGGTCTTGCTCTGCTTGCGTTGATGCTTTGGCACTGCCCGCATCGCCTCTTTTCTGAGTCCCTGCCTTGCGCGCACGCCGCACTCGCTCCTCGGCTACTGCGGGCGGATGCTCAGCGTGCACCCGCACCGCCCGCGTGACGCTGTCGCTATTACAGCGCCACGGCAACGAGCTGACCTGGTGCCGCGGGGCTGCGCCGCAGGTGGAGAGCGCGGACCCGGTCCTTGTCAAGGTGGCGGACTTTGGCCTGGTGCCGCAGGCGTTGCCCCATGTGTCTTCGCCCACCGCAGAGGCGCTGCCGCTGCGTTGGGTGCCGCCGGAGGTGCGCCCTGGGGCTGGGGGGCGGTAGGCTGTGCCGGCTCTGCTGCTTGCCGGTGCTGCGAGTGGCTATCAGTCCAGCAAGGGCTTTAAATAAACTAGTGCGTAGGTGGCGGCAAAGGCGGGGCCTGGCCGCCGTGTCTAATTTGCCACCCTTCTAGCGTTTTCCTTTTCTATTAGATTCTTCTATTCTATATTCTTTTACCCGTATTATTTGCTTATATTGCTGAAGTTGTTTCATGGCGGTATATTGTTTCGACGCGGTGCTAAGCCTTATGTGCATGATCATGGATGTCTACCACAGCGCTCGCTGTGTCATCGATCTCACGCGACACGCCGAATTGTGGGCATGTCATGCTTTGCGGTGGCGCTGACTGGCGCTGTCCGGCGGTGCAGGTTTGGGCCGGCGGGCAGTGGTCCGAGAAGTCCGACGTCTGGGCCTTCGCCATCACGCTGTGGGAGCTGCACAGCTTCACCATCCCCTACGGCCGGCTCACCTCGGACGCGGAGGTGGTCAAGTTTCTGGAGGCGGGCGGGCGGCTGCCCAAGCCCAACTCCTGCCCCGAGGCGCTCTACGACATCATGCGCGCCTGCTGGCTGCCCAGCCCGCGCGACCGGCCCAGCTTCAGCCAGCTACTGGAGATCCTCACCAACCTGCGGCTGCTCATGTGAGGCAGCTCCAGGGCGCACTACCCCCCCCCCCCCCCCCCCCCCGCGACTCAAGCAAGAGACAACGAACGGCAGAGGGCCTTTCGACACTGACGGCGCACTGAGCGAGCGAGTAATGTAATGGACATGGCACGATGCAGACGAATCCCAGCCCAGTGGCCTCCGCCCAAAGCGACCCTGTTGCCCCATGGCCGTCACAACATAGCCCGCAGTGCAACCCATGCGATTCCCCTACTCCAGTGACCCGCCGCCGGGCAGTGGGCCAGGCGGAGTGGAAGACGCATGAGCCGGGGCGGAGGCCACTGCGGCCTTGGGTTTGGGCGGCTACCTACCACAAGACCCTCCCCCGCCCCCCTGCCGTGCGGATATAAGTGTGAATGCTCTGCGTGCACGTGGATGTGATCGAGGAATAATGAGCAGCGAATCCGATGGCGAAGGCACCGTTCCATGTAATTGGGTTCGCAGCTCCAATAGCAATGAATTGTTCTGCGAGTGTCCAAAAACTGTCGGAATATCCGTGTCGTATCGGCGGTGTATTCTGATGTCTACTTCTTAAAAGATAATCACACTTCTTCTCTCTTCGCGGGGGTCAAAACACATACCGCGATAATGCACTGCAAACCCAAAGTGTGGTAGCGGCATAGACCACTGCGAAGGGGGTGTGCTGGTACGCCCGCCTGGCAGGAAATCAGACTCCAATCATCCGTGCCTATCCACAGGTACGACGGCGGAGGATGTTGCAGGATGCCAGCGCACCTCCTTCCCGGTGATATTATTCTCACTCAGTCTCCAACCAACACAAAATGCACGCTCAGATGCGGGGGTGGTATCGCGCACGGCTGCACGTGATACACACCGTGTGAGGGGGAAGGCAGCAGCGGAGCGGCAGAGCAACCTGCAGCGGGGGGGGGGGGGGGGGGGGGGGGGCTCTGCTGGAGCGGAGGAGGGGGAGCTGGCAGTGTCCGGCCTCGGGGAGGACGCAGACATAACTTGAAATTTCTCACCACTTTGTTCCCGCTTAGTCTTTGGTGCTACACAGGCCAGCTGCCTTACGGCCCGGCAGCACGAACCCGCATAGGGTCCACTAATGAAAGCGCGTAGCATGCATCCCTCTGAAGGCCACGTCGGGGACATAATAGAGGAGTGGGAGGCGGGAGAGGAGGAGGAGCTGCCCACCCGCGCCGAGGGGAAGGCAGCCCTGCGGGCGGCTGCGGAGGAGGCCGGCGCGGAGAGGACAGCGGCTGGCACGGGGCACAGGGGCAGGAGGGGCGAGAAATGGGCGCAGCTGGTGCCTAGATGAAGGGGGAATGTACCGGCGTACCATGACATTCTGCCGCGACTTGCTGGATGCTGCTTGATGGCAGCGGCAGGCGATGCAGGGGCGATGGGGGTGGGCGCCCATCGCATGAAACGGGTTGCGCCCCCCCCCCCCCCCCCTTTTAACTTCCCACCCCGCCAGGGCAGGCAGCTGGCACTCGGGGAAACACACCGGTGGAGGAGGGCCTGGGGCCAGGGCGGCCTGCTGTAGGTGACGGAAACGCGCTGCCATGATTGCTAGAAAGGGGGGGGGGGTTCAGGGACTTGGCCTTCAGACGGCTGCATACAGCGGGCGCAGCCGACGCTATGCGGGCTCATGTTGCTGGGTCGTGAGACAGCTGGCCTGTGCGGGGTTCCACTGGCCAGGAGCAAATTTGTTAGAGAACAACGAATTTCAGATGTGCACCAGATGGCAGTGCAGGGGGGGGGGTATCCAGAGGGCGATCCACCGGGGACAGTGGAGAGCATGGCATCGACCGCCACCGCCGGGGTTCCGGCCGAGTGGCATGCAGTCAAAGGCGAGTCGGCGGGGTAGGGTTCCCCGGATGGTGCACGCGCAGCCGCCAGAGAAGGGCGAGACCGCATGGCACTCCCGAGCACACGCCCAGTGGCGGGTACCAAAACATACCACAAAAACACGCTTCGATGCCTGTCCGCTCGGTAGAGCGGTGGTGTCTTGTAAAAGAGGTCCCGGTTCGATTCCCCGCTCTCCGAACTGCGGGCAATATCGCCCCGGTGTCCTGGGGTTCCCCGGATGCATTAGCCCCTCGGGGTTCGGATGGGGCAATGGACTAAGGGCTATGCCGGACCTAGGACTGCAGTCGTTGGCGAAATAAGAGGTCAAGTGCCACTGGGGCGGCTTCAGCCGATGTCCCGGGGCGAACTTTACTTTACTTTTACCACAAAAAAAAGGGGGACACACGCCATGAGTGGTCCGGGGGAGGACAGTCGTGAGAGGGGGCCCGGACGCTCGGCTGATGGGATGGCATGCAATCCGACGGCCCGGCGGCGTGGGTCTGCCGTGTGCGCCATGCTTACATCGCTGCCGCCGAAGTCCAGCGGCAGGGGTGGCTGCGGCTGCTCCGCCTCCCGCCCTTGGTGGCACCGCCCCCCTTTGCCCCCTCCGCCCCGGCACCGCCCCGCAGCACGGTCCCGCCCCTCAGCCATCCCAACGAGCGCGTCCTCCCCCGCTCGAGGGTGCCCGATTCCCCGCTGGCTGGTGCGCGTGGGCCTGTGGGTGGCAATCCTTTGGTTTGGTTCTGCAGGCCGATCCCGGGAAATCGCCGGCGGCAGCGCTAGTCGGTGGGCTCCTCGCGGAAGGCGCGCCCGCGGTGGTTGAAGGTCATGAAGCCCACGCGGTGAGTGTTGACCCGCAAGCTCTGCTCGCTGGCGAGGAAGGTGATGGGGCGCAGCTCGCCCGCCATGCCTAGCCCGCCCACGCACGCCGCCACCGTGCCCAGCACCAGCTCCAGCAGGATGTCCGCCGGCAGCCCCGCGTACGCCTCGTGCGACAGCTTCACCATCTCGCGGTAGCTGACCACGCGCCACGCGCTGTACGCCATCATCAGGAATCCTGCCGTGGCCACCAGGGTGCTGGTCGCCACCATCTTGTGCCTTGCCCTGCCCTTCCCGCCTGGTGGTCGCGGGACCTTGCTGTCGGGGGCTGCCTGTCGGATTTCCCCCCTTCCTGCGAGCTCAACTCCCGCCGCTGCCCACCTGCCGCTGCGTTCCGTGGAATGGAACGCGCATACATGACCTCAGGTTGTTGTTGGTGTGTGTGGGGGGGAAGGGTGGGGGGTGGGGATGTGTGGTGGTGGAGGGGGGGGGGGGGGGGGGGGAATCTGGGGGGGGGGAGATCACCGAGCGACGCCGGAGAAGTCGCGGCTGGGCAAGAAGTGGCCCGTGGCAGCGAGTTCCCGCCTGAGTGAGGGGTGGTGCCGGAGCGAGGAACACAGAAGCTTGCGGAGCAATTCGGATGGGGATCACAGCCTGCTGCTAGTCGTTGCCTGATGACCGCTGATGGCTGCGGCGCCGTTGAGAGCGGCTTAGCAGAAGGCGCAGCGAACGTCGTCGTTCTCGGCGCGGCGACGACGGGATGCTTGGTTCGCCCCGCCCGCCCAGCGCCAAGAGCACGGCGGCATGTGTACCTGGGTACCTGACTATTGGTACGGCTGCTCGAACGTGTGTACAGCAATATAGGCGGTTCGGGGCCGGACAATATGGTACGTGCACGCATTTATATTTATCATATTTGATGGTTATATACCTACATATAAATATACATGATGCGGATTTCCATTTATGTACTATTTATTAGGTGGTATGTAGTCCGTAGTCGCCAAATTTAGTACACGAGTACCGGTACCGTAATCCGGATTCATCATGCATTTGTGTTTTACGGAGTACACTGTGCCAATGGAGAGGGGCTCTGCCGGAGGAAGGCTGTTATCCCCTGTGCGCAACTCTGATGCCCTGCGCTGGGAACTAATGATAACTACATGTTCCACTTAGCTTCCATGTGGTCCTTACCGACAGTTGCCTAGTGAGACATGCTGATGATGCGATTCGAGTGCAGAGAGCATATATGACTGCTAATGTTACTAGTCAGATGCTTTTTTCAATGTATCTCCCATATTGAAAACTGCTGCATAATATAAATGGCTAGCAGGAAAGAAGCCCCCTTCTGACCCCCCTGAGTATGGATTTGTCGACCCCCCCCCCCCCCCCCCCCCCCCCCCCCGCCTCTTCTCACATGCACATACTACATGTTTCCATGGTACAGGAGACATTGATTTGACGAGATTTCGAGAGGACAACGCCGGAGGGAGGGGCTTCGACAGTGGAACATGGCAGCCAACTTATAAACCAATAACACTCACAGTGCTGCGTGACGTTTTGGCCCCGCCCGCCTCCCCCAGATGTTCGAGTGTCCTCACCAGGGGGGAGCTTGGGAAGACGCAATCAAGTCACGGCATGCGCACAGCCCTTGTACTCAGAAGACCTACGCTCATCCACTGTCGCAGGCCTCCTGCGCCCCGCCGCCTCAGGAGCATGCTCTGCTGACCATAGCCAGGAACCAGCCAGCAGTTACGGTGGGGGCATGGGAGGGCTGCGCTGCCTGTCAAGGTGCAGTCGAAGCAAGTCATCCACTCATCCCCGCAGCTGCGGCAGCTCAAACTTCCGGAATTGCCGCCAGTGCCTTCCCCTATGCCACTGCCTAGCACTGTTGGGGGATCACCGATTTCTGCGTTGGGTCACAAAGGGCAGCCGGGCTGTCTTGGAATGCCGGGTCTGGTCTGCCGGGTCAACCTACAGACCGGTCAGCATGCCATCACGGAGCGATTGATTGCGCCACGACATGCTGCACCGCTGTGGCAGCGCCGCTGAAGCACAGTTGTCTGCAGGGAAGGCGCAGTGCGGTCAACGCCGCCTGTTGCAATGCCTTGCGGTGTATGTACAGCATCGGAATATGCGCCCACGGATCATGCGCGACACCGAGGGTGGCTTCCAGGCCAGCAGTAACCAGCAGCCGCCTCGCAGCTCCTGGCCCTTATAGCTCTGCCAATCTATAGTGATATAAAGGGAAGCGCACTCCCCAGTACGCATGTACAGTTGCGAGCCGGCAAACGCTGCAGGTGCTTTACCGAGGGTGCGTCTGCCCCCCCCCCCCCCCCCCCCTGCGTCTCAGTCTCCTCGAGGCGCCTGGCATTCGTCCACGCACTGCCGCAGCACCGTCCTATCGCTCGTGTAGTGGTAGACCACCTGCTGCTCGTCGTACTCCCAGGGGTGCGGCCCGTCATGCAAGCAGCGCCGCACGTCCAGCCACTTGCGCCACTGATCCCGCACGCCCGCGTAGGTGGCGCCGCCGCCTGCCACACACCAACAGGGTCAGGATGCATGCCGTCCGGAGCTCCCACTCAAGCTCCCCTCAACCCCCACGCTCTTGTCCCAGCACCCGCCTTGCCTTCCGGGTGCGCCTCCGGCGGCTTCATGGCCTCTGTCAGGGCGTCCGCCACCGCGCGCTCCAGCTCGGGCGTGAGCGGGCTAGGCACGCTCGGGTACCCTCCCGGCGCGTCAAAGGTCATCCCGTCCATGAGCACAAAGCCTGCCGCCCATGGCGACGCCACTCGTCAGGTTGTGCGGTGCCATCCAGCTGTGAGCGTGCAACATGCTTTGGTTGGCGCAGTAGGGGCGGGGGCCGGGGGGCCGGGGGGGGGGAGGGGCGGGGGGCACCTCTGAGGGACCACCAGGAGCCGTAGACCGGGTGCAGGCACAGGTGGCTGTGGGAGTCCAGGTAGCAGAGGCCGAGCCCCGCCGCCAGGCGCTGCACTGACACGTAGCCCGTGCCCCCTTGCAGCCCCTCGTGCTTATCGTTGCTCCAGAACACTTTGTACGGCTGCCTGCGCATGCATGTGGCACACACGCCATTACGGTACTGGTACTGGTACTCGCTGCCCGCCGTGCAGCCCGCGCCGTTGTCGGGGAACTAATGTGGGCGCTCGGCTACCGACCAAAGCCGCCAGAATGGGAAGGGAAAGAAGGCCCTCTCCCCCCCCCCCCCCCCCCCCCCCCCCCCTTCCCCCAGCCAGCGTGGGCGTCGCCCACACAACGCAATCGTTGCGAGGATGGCGCGCGTTCGTCGCTTCTATTTAGCGCGACCAGCAGCGCCGGGCAGCATCGTTCTCGCTGCTCTGGCCGCGCCCACCGGCAGCGGTCAGCGGTGGCGCAACGTCGAGCGTCCCCCCCCCCCCCCCCCCCCCCCCCCCCGCCCCCATCCCCTCGTTATTGGCGCTTCGGCATGTGGCAGGCTTCACCAGATAGACACCCACCTACCCGTCTCCCCCTCCTCCATATCGCCGGCGATCTTGCATGCATCGCTCGGGCTTTTGAATGTCACACGCCTGCCAACGGCCGTCCTCTGCGGCCCTCACCTGGGGGCGGCCTCCTCAAGGCACCGCGTCACCGAGGCCTTCACGTAGCTATCCAGCGGGTTCGCATCCTCCAGCAGCGCCCTGCCGCCCTTGCACGCCGCGAGGAAGTGCGGCCACATGCGCCGATTGTTCCCAAACAGAAAGCCCAGAGTGCAGTCCCCGGCTGCGGAAGCGCGCCGCGGCACAGCACAGCTCTCAAGCGGGGCACCCCCCTCTGGCGCAGTGACGATGGATGAGTGGCGCAAGGTCCCGGCAGTGGGGGGACCGCCATATGAGTTGCTGACATTACCCGACCTCGTCGATAAGCCAACGCAGGGAGCAGGGGAAACAGCAAGCAAGGGGTAGCAGGAGCTGACACATACAGGGGGGGGGGGGGGGGGGGGGTTACTCACCGGCAAAGCTGTCTAGCGTGACTTTCGCCGCCTCGGGCGCAACCTCATTGTACCTGCGTTCAAAAAGCGATTGGCAGCGACGATGACCAAGCCGACGGCTCGAAAATTCGCTGTGCGATATCGAAGAAGGAGATGGCGGAGAATGGGGTTCGGCCAGGTAGCAAGCGGCGGAGGAGGAGAGGGGTTTGTGTGGATGGGGGTGGGTCCGGGGGGGGGGTGGGGGGGGGGGGGGGGGGGGTCAAGGGTTGAAGCGCGCTCTCGCTATGCATCGGCGCTGATGGGCGTAAGATGTTGCCCCCAGGCACATGCGCACCTCTTGAGGGCAAACGGCACGCAGATGTCGAAGCCGGCGGCGTTCAGTGCCTCCGTCAGGCGCGCGTGCAGTCCCGCCACTGTCGGGTCGGCGGCGGCCAGGGACTTCATACGTGCCTTCCTGCAGCCGCACCTCGTCCAGCGGAATTTGGAAGTTATCTGCCACCTGACCTTCTCACGATCTGCTCACGATCGGCGCGACATGATGATGCAGCGGCAACGCTGGCGTTCTATTCTATACATACGTTCATCACCTTCGCGCGTCGTCGTCATCTTTGGTCGTGAACTTTTTGGTTACAGGGAAAGCGTCCGGAGAATGCACGCAAAGTCATCTTTGGTCGTCGTCGCCAGCAGCGCGCAGCCCTCGACGGACGAGCATCATCTGCTGCGCTGCTGATCAATCGGCACGGCGCGCGGGCGCGCGACGGTCGCGTAAGAACCGCCGCACGCGCGGGCGTCGCGCGCCTGCTGTTTCTCGCCGGCGATAATACAGGCATAAGTACAGGGCGTAGTAATTACATGAGCTAGCGGCAGAAGGCGATTATATCAGGAAATCAGCACCACAATAGGATTATCAGAAAGGTCCTAGTACTACAGGGCGTAGTAGTATATATTACAACAGCGCGGCGCAGCGTGATTTGTATATACTACTCCACATAACTCCACCACAAATCGACTGTCTACTTCTTGCCGCCAGTCATCGCGTGGCGGTGACGCGCGCACTGCCTTTCTGATGGGCTGGAGTGTCGTCGCGGTGCGACGCGAGCGGCCAAGCGCCGCCGTACCGCTCCGCCACGCTGCTCTGCGCCGCCGCTCCGCCGCCGTAGTGGCCGATACCACTAGACGGCGTGGCTCCGGATACCACTATAACGCCGACCATTGCACCTTCCCAGTCGGCGGGCGGGTATATCGGCTCCACTCTTCAGCCAGCAGTACATCCGTGTAAGGCATATCGAGCGGGCGGTAGCAGAACATCAGCCGGCTCGGCCTCACCTACTGCTCTTGCGAGCGCGCTGATGGCCGCCGCCGGGGGTTTCCCGTTGGAGTGCCGCTCGGTGCCGGGGCGCGGACGCGGGCTATTCGCGACGCGCGACATCCTGCCGGGCGAGACGGTGCTCGTGGAGGCGCCTCTGCTGCTCATCCCCCTGCCCGAATTCCGCGACCAGGTGTGCGCACAATGTCTGAGGGCGCTGACAGCGGCGTCGTCAGGTGACCCCCCTCCCCCCCCCCCTGCCCCGCCTCCTGCCCCACCAACGCACCCCTGATCAGGATGGCGCTGTGACTTGCACCCCCTATCCACGACATCTACCAGCCGCTATTCACGAGAAACTCATGAATGAGTTGTTGAACACTTTTCATGCTGTTTCAGTTTTTACCGCAGGTTTACCATTGCCATTCTAAGCATCCCACCCCACACAGGCAGGCAAGCAGAGAGCAGCAAGTAAATCTCCCCCCCTTCTCGCCTCCCTATCTGCACCATGACCGCCACGCGCAGGGCTGCAATGCACGCAGTGCCAGCAGGCGCGCTTCTGCTCCGCGGAGTGCGGCCAACTGGCGCAAGCCAGCACCGGCAACCACACGCCGCTGCTGTGCCGCTGCCTCGCAGCGTCGCAGCCCTACGTTGGTGGCTGCAGCAGCGAGGAGGTGGCGCAGCTACACTTTCTCCTGCGCGCGCTGACCCTCAAGCTCGCGGCGGCGCAATGCCCTGGTGCGCTCCCCCCCCCCCACCCCACACTCCCCTCCCCCTTCTTCGCACTCCACCCTGGCGCTGGCGGCCTGGTGACACATCCAACGCACACCACCGGTGCAGAGGCGTCTGCCGCCTTCCAGGCACTCGTATCCGTCGTGGGCGATATCACGCCACAGATGGTGCCGCCCGTCAAGGTCCACCAGGCGCTGTGCGCGACCACCGCTGCGGCGGGCCTCTCGCCCGGGCCGCCCATGACGATAGAGGAGGTGCCTCCGCCGCGCCCCCCCCCCCCCCCCCCGGCTAAGGCCTGCTCGCCTGCTCCATGCACGTCACTTTGACTCTTCCCCCCCTCCCAACCTCCCCCCCCACACACCCACCCACCACCCCTGGTGCTACCGGGACGCCATCTCGGCCAGGCGGCTGTGCTGCTGCGTAAGGAGGAACTCAACTCGTACGGCGTGATGGCGCCTTCGGCAGCCGGCGGTGAGCGCCGCATCCGTGGCTCGGGGATGTATGTCCACGCGTCCCTCCTCAACCACGAGGTGCTGCGGCGCCCCGTTTCCTCCCTGCCGCCCCCCTCCCCCCTCTCCCCCATCAGCCGCCCTTTGCCTTCTGCCCTGTGCCTGTGCAGCGGCTCTAAAGGTGGCCAATGGGCCATTCCCCTTGCAGTGCCTGCCCAACGTGGTGCGCTATGACGACTTCGACTCGCCCGGCCCCGGCAACACGCGCATCTCCATGCGCGCCCTCGCCGGCATTCCCGCCGGTGAGCCCCTCCAGCCGGCTACCCCGCCCTCACGATCCTGCCTCGCTGCCTCCTAAAGGGTCCCCCCCCTCCCTCCCCTTACCCCCTGGGGCACCCTTTCCCTCACGCCTGCTTTGATCCCTGTGGTACCGCCAGGCTCCGAGGTGCTGCAGAGCTACTTTCCCCTGAACTGGAGCTTCAGGTAAGGCGCTGCTGCGGGAGCCGCGTGCGGTAGCGGGCGGGCGGCTGGGTGGCGGGCGGCTGGGTGGCTTCCAGGCGCGGCGTGCACAAGCTCGGCTCAGCTCCCCGCTTGGCGCTGCCGCGTGGGGACAGGGAGCGCCAGGAGCGGTGCCAGGAGCAGTACGGCTTTCAGTGCGGCTGCCCTCGCTGCCAGCTGGAGCAGCACTGGGAGGAGGGGGAGGTGCGGCGCGCACGTCGGCCTGCGTAACGCGATCGGTGCTGCCTTGAAAGCTGGAGCAGTGTGTGCTGAGGGGTGATGGCATGCGCGGCGCAGTCGGATATGGATGGGTCCGAGGCGGATGAGGGCAGCATGGAGGAGGAGGAGGAGGAGGAGGAGGAAGAGGCAGCGCCGCAGGCCGGCCCCTCTGCGGCGGAGAAGGGGAAGGCAGTGATGCAGACGGTCGAGGTGTGGCGCCCCTTATGCCCCCCCCCCCCCCCCCCCCCACACACACACACACGTACACATCCAACCGGCGGCCCCCACATGCAGGCAAGATTCAGTGCTGACATGTGCTGGCTGCACGCAGAGCGCCTCCATGGGGGACGCGGCGGCGGAGGACGACGTGCAGGACACCTACCAGTACATGTTCATCACAAAGCACCTGTGCCAGCACGTGAGTGGCTGCAACCCGCCCCCATCCCCGCCGCCCACCAACTCCATAGCCAAGCGCCTGGAAGACGGCCCATCAACTCCATAGCGTCCTGATCACACGAAAACACGCCCTGCCGCCAACCGCCCTGACCTGCTTCCCCCGCCTCCAGAATGAATGCTTTGGGACGATGGCGCCCACTGCGCCCAACAGCGAGGTGCTGCAGTGCAACATGTGCGGCAGCACCAAGACGGAGGCGGAGTTTCTGGCGGAGCTTGAGCTGCAGCAGCGGGATGGCGAGGAGGACATGGAGTGAGGGTTTCTCCCCTGTGTGCCATGCCGCCTCGTTCCATCCGTGATGGCCGTTAGCCTGCTGCCTTGGCCGGAGCCCATTGGCTGCCTGGCCTGGAGGCTGCCTCGTGTCCCACTGATTCGGGATGGCGACACAGTCCCCCCTCTCACCTCCACCACCTCCACCACCGCCACCACCACCACCACCTCCACCACCGCCACCACCACCACCACCATTGCATGTATAAGGGTGCACCTTGCGCAGTTAAAGGGGGGCTCCATCGCGCAGTCCGCCGGAATTTGACGTTTCCGATGGTACCTGTAGTGATGTCTTGCTCTTTTAAATGGTAAATTAAAGTCTGGCCCGGGGCATCGGCCGAAGCCGCCCCAGCACTTGACCTCTTGCGCCAGCTGCAGTCGTAGGTCTGTCATAGCCTTTAGGCCATTGCCTCATTCGAACCCCGAAGTTCGAATAAGATAATGTTCGGTTAATGAATCAGACAACCAAGTAAACTCGGGACACGCCCGGTCCAAATTGCCCTCACTGGGAGAACCGGGAATCGAACAGGGAACCTCTTGCCTAAGAGACCACCGCTCTACCAAGCGGACGGCCAACGAGGCCTTGCTGATGCCCTGAGTGCTGTGATGGTGTCACATCATATTTCTGCACGAGCACCTCGTGTCACGTCACGTCACGTCACGTCATGGCCCTCGCGCTGTGGTGTGGCTTCCGGAACAGATAACTGAGGTCATTGGGTGCAGGGTCTTCCCATTGATGAGTTCCCAAATCTGCCGCAATCGTCCCTGTGTGCCAGGAAGTCCAATGACCTGCTACTAATGGCAGCAGAATCGGGGATCGGATGGCGTGGTGGCATCTTGCCCAAACTGACCCAGCTCTGAACAGGCAATCAAGTAATAGTCTGGCTGATCACCAGCGCTTTGACAAATCGGATAATTACGACTGGATGTTTCGGCGTATCTTTTCAGGCAGTAGTGGATAGGACGCATGTTACCCTACGTATGTATCACGGGTGTATATTTACAACATGTATCATTAGATACGCCACATAGTGACCACG
The DNA here is from genome assembly GCA_006384855.1 of Tetraselmis striata. NCBI lineage: Eukaryota > Viridiplantae > Chlorophyta > Chlorodendrophyceae > Chlorodendrales > Chlorodendraceae > Tetraselmis > Tetraselmis striata. Next base: position 219,873 of record VCJN01002356.1, on the reverse strand, counting down.
GCGACACTCATGTATTCTGCTGGCATTGGCGAGTCAGAGCGGCGGCGCAGTGGGGCATTGGGGACGGTAACCTACTTGATACTGATGCCAGGTAGATCGCGCGGCGTATATAAGCATTATGGATCGCTGTATCTGGCATGCATCAAAGGGCAGTCGGCTAATCGCGCTGTTGGCTGGTGCGCGGCGCAGCATGCTGACGAACAAATCGAGACAGGGCTTTTGTGGTCTGGTATAAAGACACGCCGAAATAACTACAGGTACATCATACCTGATGGTGCCTTGATGTATGATGTCATAAGCGTTGCTGCGGCTATATTATTGTTATTATATCAATGACGTCATAATAACTAGTGATTAAATACGGTTGCTGATTGCTAGTAGGGCCAATAATTGCGCGGCTTCGGCTTTGTGGCTCGCGCGAGAACAGCACGGTGACACAAAATCGGGCTTCATACGGCGGGGATGCCTAATGGTTGGCAACGAATGCTGTCACATAAGTCAGCCGCCGCGGTGTCGACATCATGGACATGCATTGAAACGACAGGGCGTGCGGCGGCAGCAGAGGCGAAGGGGACCTGCAGCGCGCGGAGGTGCGTCGTCCTGCGGCAGCCGCGCTTTCACCGACATATACATCGCTTGTCTGACTAGTACTCTGTCCTAAAATTTCCCCGGTGAACGAGCTCAGTAGAGCCACATAGGGTATATTTCCAGGTGACTGGCGACACCGGTGCGGCGCCACATCGCCTAGCATAGTGATGCGATACCAAACCTCCGTGATTCCGTCTGCGGTGCGGCAGACGGCGCAGGGGGACGGAGGGGCGGGGGGTAACCACTCGGCGCGGGAACTGTAACTACGAGGCGTGAGCTGCAGAAGCACGATGGCGTGACGATGCGTTACGATCGGCGAGGAGTGCTGTGACAGCTGGCCATCGTACAGCCGCGATGAGATGCCCACAGGCGCGCCGGGTCGGGGGCGGGGTAGGTCGCAGGTGGTATCATAGCGTTCGATATCTGAACGGGATGAACTCTAATGTCAGACAGTTTTGGTTTCGGAGCAATTTCCGTCCCAGAAAGTGACACTTCTGTAACCGCCACTACCGCGCTAGCTGCCAAATAGTTTATTCCTTGCTGAATATATAGCGCTGCCGATGGTGTGGCTAGCAGCCCGGTAGTCTTACGCCTACAAGTACAGCATAACTGGTTGGTATCTCGGCAACGGGTAGCGCACTACCACGGTTGCTCCAGCAGAAGCTTTCCCGGTACTTTGGTGTGTCCACAAGCTGGCACCGCTCACAGCCCCCGCCCCGTGCCCGGCTGCTATAGCTCCCGCTATAAATCGCAGGCTGCATGAACGCAGGCAGGGTGAGCAAGATGGTGGTGCAGGAAGGTGCTGTAGCGCGCATTGCCATGCTGGCACATGCGCAGTGCTAGCGTAGAGAGCAGAACTGCAGAACAAAGGTACGAAGCCGGCGTGGCAGGGGCTATGCACTACGCACAGCAGGTGGTAGCAGGTGGTGCGGGAGCCGGCGGCACAATACAGGACCACAAGCTGCATTGCCGCGTAGTTTGGCGTCGAGGTATGCCTAGGCCTAGCAGCGGAAACACCACATAACCTCCTTTTCATTCCACCCCGACGCGCAACTGGCCACGAGCTGCACCGCAGCAGCATGGCGGTATGAAACCATGCGACAGATGCATGGAATAGCTTATATCGTGGAGTTGTGGGCGCAGTTACTGTTGACAAAGTCAGAATTCGAGGCCGCAATCCGCACAGGTCGCATATTAAGTTGACCTGCAGGCGGGAAACAGGATGTGCAGAGCGGCAGTTGTATACGTGTTGGTCCGCGCTTGGCAAAGAAGGCTAATTTCCCTTGAGGAACCAAGCACAAAGCAGCACAGCATAGCAATGCCACGCCGGACAATGCCGCGTGTGGGCGCGTTCAACAGCCGGCGCACATGAGCAGGGTGCTGTGGGCAAAGCCAGCCACGGCGGCGCTGGCAGAATGTAGGCGAGCCTATTTTTGGAAGCGACTGGTGTCAGAAATAACGCGGATGTAAGGCGAGTTTACTGTTGATTTCCGGATTCGCAGCGCACGCGAAATGGCGTCGTTGGCCTGTCGCCCCTGGCGGCAAAAGACACGGCAACATTGCTTGGTACCATAGGATTATTTAGACGAAAACGCCAAATATCGTATTGTCTGCAGTAGTGATCAACAGAGCCACACCTGTGTGCCTCCCTTCCGTGGTAATGTAAGCGCCAATTGGATGGGAATCATTGCGGCGCAGAGGACGCTTTTGCTCTTAAAGCCACCGCGTTGTCAAACTACCCGCGCGCCCTACTGACCGCGCAGACCAGAACAGACAGTGTACTACTACGACACCTCCGGATGGCGCGCAGGTCTGATGACCAAATACCTGCCGTGTAGTGAGCTCCCGCACCTGGTATAAGGCATTGGTTTCGGAGCATTTACGCCGCAGACGGCATCCGCACATTGGGGTTTATATGTCCGGCCCGCAGCCGCTAAAGGTACACAATATTGCGCCTCTACGCTATATGTGCATATGATATACATTACGAAAGGCCCTTGGAATTCTCAATGTCCCTGCGTATACGATGGATAAGCCTGCGCCCTTTTGCATGATGCATCATTGGTGCACTAAAACAACAGTATGGGCGGGCATGTTGCAGTTTGCAGCATTTCCCGTTTCCCCGGCATGAAGGAGCAACAAATGCAACATATCACTTTCAACAGCGGACAGTAATATCAGAATATTTAGTGTGGAGATATTTATCAGCAGCACATATATGTTGATGAGCAGATGACCTGTATCTCACAGCACGGTCTGGTGCGCCTATATACCTTGTTCACATAGGTCATCACCACAGCACGAAGCTCAAGTGGGAAGAGCCCTGCTTTATATGCGAAGTGCGTCGACCAGAGCGACTGAAACTGTAAAACCGGCCTACGCAGACGCAGCAGCACTTCCACTACGACCGACCTCAAGCTGCATTGCGATGTGTGTGTGTAATTATATAGCAATGGTGCGTACGCGGGCAGCATTTATGGCAGAGTAGCTACACAGTGCCCAAACGTTTTGGGGCGGCGCATGCCGCGCCAGAAGCGAGCAAAGTTACTCTGAAGGATAGACACCAAGGAGAAAGCTGACACCATATCCGAAATTGGCGTCCGCCGCACCCCAGCTTTTGTTACACATGCTTTGGGTAGTGCGCGAGAATTATAATTGCCTCCCATATGTATTCAATTGAAGAATATAATTACCCCGGCATGTTGTGCTACAAAGTCATTCAAATAAGAGTTTGCATACCGATAAGTACGCACACGCGTCTCCAATAATTAGCCCAGGCGACTGTTTGCAGTCCAATACGTGAATATACATATACCTATATGTACATGTATTTGCTGGAGCTATAAGTGCTGTAGTAACTATCCTCACAATCTATCGCGCCCATTCTATTACTATTCTACCGCCAGTCATGAGTACTTTCCCGTCTGGTACGACTACAGTAATTAGAGCATATTACCCGTGGTGCAAAATGAGCACATCACCATCTATCATATTGCTGTCAGTCATACAGCCAGCGAATGGCACACAGCGGAGTCATACCATATTGGGTCCCAGGCAGCATGAGCAAGGGGCTATGGGTATGTCACATATGCTGCTGCGCTAGAGATGTCGAAGACCTCATGGTGTCCCTGCTACAAAGGGCCAGAATCATACATGGATGCCTCCCCTTCGCTTTTGGTCTCTACACTTTTGTCACATTGTATGAGCCGTGCCGCAGGGAGGAGCAGGATGAGGTAGAACGGCGATGTATGCCTATGTAAGCCTTGCGGGAGGCAGATCAACAAGTCATGGCAACCCGCTTTGATGGGTGTCAGTATGTGGCAGTGACTTTAGATGATCAAATTTGTTGTGGATAAAGGCGGATCGGAAGTGAAAGTCCGTCGTATTTATATCAATCCCGGTGAGTATCCATGGGACGCGCAGGGACATATTGACAAGCTGTCTGCATTGCGTGCACATTTTTGGAAAATTCCCAGGCCAAAGAGACAGACGATGCCATCTGCTAGCTCTAAATTTGACAAGGGGCTGGAGGTAGGTGTGCTGATGAGCGCTTTTTTCAAGACCATGCAAGTTGACGGCAACGAGCCAGCGACGACATGCATCTCTATGTTGTGGCGGCGATAGCTGCCGCTGCGCCCTTGTCCCTGGCTGCATTGTGTCACCGAGAAAAGGCAGGGAGCACTCTGCCTTGCGACAGAAATTCGATGCAGAGGCCAGCCGCCCAACATGGGCGCGGCAGTAAGGCGCCCGCTCACAACAACAAGCCACCTCAATCCACCGGCGTCTCCAACTCTGCCCGACTGGCATCCAATGGTCGTGCCTTATCACAAGGTTGCTGTTAAAGAATGCACTTCCCTGCTGATGCTGCTCTGGCGCTTCCAGCACTGGAATGATGCCTCTCGCGGGCATGACTCGGCCCACTTGGCTAAAGGCACGCACTGTCAGCGTGTCCATAACGGCCTTTCTTTAAGTTATTGAGCTTCTTTAAGGTCCTGCCTACATTCCTTTATACGCTACACGTTGACTGCTCCCCAGCTCTGTTTATCCTACAGCAGCTTCGCGACTTGCGGAAGCAGGGTTAAGCGCGGACACCTGCCGCATGTCTTGAAAAGCTGTCAAGAGTTTGGCCGCGTAGTCGCTACGGCTGGGGCCCCCGAGCGCCCGAGGGCTGAAGGGCGCCAATGGCCCGCAGCGCCGCCTCTCGGTGCGGCTCCAGCAGGCCGCTGGCCGCGTACTTGCGCTGCTGGTATAGCCACATGCCGAGCCGTGGGTTCGCACTGTAATGGAGCGGCACGTCACAGTGGCCGTTGGCGGACAGATACTCATTTAGGCTGTCGCAGTGTCGCTGCCACGCCGCCTCCGCAGCTCCGCACGTCGCAAACCCAAGGCGCTCCAGCTTGTGCTTCTGCACCGGCCGGAGGTCACCCCTGCGCAGCGCCGCCCGTTGCGACGCCACCCAGCCGCCCAGGTCCGGGAACGCCGCGTGACCTATCGGCACATCACAGTGGCCGTTCCGCGAATGCCACTCTTGCAGCTGCGCGAAGCTGCGGTTCCAGGCGAAACTCGCTGCGTCGTCGTCGCTATCGGCCAGCCACTCTCGGCGCGCCTGCAGGTCGGCCGCCCAAAGCGCCGAGCGCGCCGCCAACACCCGCGCGGCCAGCTCTTCGCGCTTGGCTTCCAGCGGCTTTGAGCTCTGACCGGCTTCGAGAAATATTTCTGTATAATCGCTGCCGCCGCTGCTGCTTTGGAGGGAATTCACTCCATCTGTCCGCCGAGCGCCCACTTCGCCTCGGGCGACAGAGCGATTTATCGGAGGCGCGCAACTGCCCCGCCGAGGATGGGCAGCGCCGGTCGGCCGCGGAAACGTCACCCGAGGTGCCATTCCGGCGATACAACGCTTCTCACCGTGCTAGCACTCGCAACTGAATACGGCTATCTGAGTACGGATCTGTCTTCCAAGACGTACGTCGCACGGGGTAGTCGCTAAGGAATAGACGACTAAGGAATTGTCGCAACACGAGTGGTATGCCATAGCACAGGAATGTTCCCTCTGCGCGGCCGCCGCCCGATGAGGGCGCTGCTCCTGAGAGTCATCAGGTGGCCGGTCATCGGCCGCCCGGCGCGGACAGATAATCCTTGTACTGTATAGTCGCTATATGTATGAAAATACATTTATAAATGCATCATCATGACGAGCAGCCGATGACCGGGGTGTATTATAACAATCAGACGGCCTTATTGCGGCGTGAAGCGCGAAAATTAAACGCGTTATATGGAATGTATATATCGTAGATGAAAACGTATAGATTCGGTATGTTACTGTAAGAGTCTATTCCACCCGCCGCGCGCCGTGAGCCAGCAGCCACCATATCCATATCTTTCTTATTGCCCTTTATTTTGGTGATTTCCGATATCGCCTTCTGCTGCTAGCTCATGTAATTATAATATCCAGTAGTACCCGTAGTCGCGAGAGCGCAGGCCGCAGCAAGTGAAGCAAGCGACCAGTAAGGCTCTACCTCTCATGTAAGTATATAGTAAGGCTCTACCCGTAGGTACAGGTACAGTACAGGTAAGGATTAAGGACCGGTGGCCATAGTGCCTCGGGGATATTTGTTAGATATATCCAACATTTGTTGTACATATCACACAAACTTGAGAGGCCCCGATGGGATCATGCCAAACATAGTTAGAGCATTTCAACTGGCCTACGGGGGGCCTAAAGGGCCTGTCTCAATATCCCCCGGGATACATGAAGCATACCGGCCGCCAAAAAGTGGTCAACACCGTTTTGCCGTTTCCAAACTTTTAAAAATATTCAAACTCGCTCACCCACCTGTTCAGCCACCCACACGACGCTATGAGGACCTCCGTCACCAAAGGCGCTCGTGTATCAGCCTGCCGAGGCCACATTTTAACCCCTGAGTGGCGACCAGCGTCGGTGCCAGCATGCTCAGCTGTTCGGCAACGTTACCGAGTCCGTCGGTGATGGCAAATGGAGGGTCCGCTGGGACCATGCCCCGGCCGATGTCCAAGAGCCCGACCAGACACTCCGCCGCGAGCAAGCTACTGATGGTCGCACCCCTCCTTCGGCTGCCTCTGCGCCACGAGGTCAAGTGACTGCCGTCGGCCCTTTCGTGCCGCCCCGCCCTGCCGCTGCTGCTGATGCGAGTGCGAGTGCGCTGGGTGGCAGTCGCGTTACAGCCAATGTCGTTCCCGACACCCGCACCCACACAGAGATCCCATCCATCCTTGCGAACTCTTCCCCAGCCTCTATCCCAGCCACCGAGCCCCTGCCTGCCGACAACCTTGACATGTCTGCCGAGTCGCAAGGCAGCCAGCCAGGGCTGGAGGGAGACCTGGCGCCATCCCGTCCCGCCGGCCACCGCCTCGCCATCGCGCCCAAGTGCTACCTGGACACCGACGGCCAGCACGCCCCTGGCAACCACGGGCGATACGCGAACGGCCGCAGCAAGCAGTCAAGGTGCTGCCGTTGCTACCGTGACGAGGGCGAGGAGCACTGGAGCTCGTGCTACTGCGTGCAGTGCAACATCACCTTGTGCATGCCCAGCTCGTTGCACAGCCGGGACTGCTGGGAGCACCATCTCCACTGCGACGAGACCGCCATCGGCCGCCTGAAGCACGCCCGCGCCGGCTAGGGCGGCACACCCCAAGTCCGCCGCCCCGGCTACCGCCCGTAGACCCCCCTCCCCGTAGTTGACCCGGGCCTCTGGCCGCGGGATGGTGTATGAGCTTATATCCTGCCAGTTGAGCTGGCTGATGTGGTGGGCGGGTGCGCTCTGTAGGTCCCGCCCGCAGCGCGCTCTTATCGGTACCGGTGCAGTCGCGTACCTACCTTTAGACAGAGTGCGAGTCACGTTGCCAGAAGCGAGTGTCTTGTCTTACAAGCCCCTCGCCACACCAAACAAGATGGGTGGGACGGGTGGGTGCGTGAAGCGCAACAGCAAAAGGGATGAGCGCTATGGTCTAGACAGTTGGCTAAGTAGTAGCTGCAGGCAGGCAGGGAAACAGGTCGGGAGCTGGTGCGGTCGCGAGTCCGCTGCTCACTGTCCCATCCTGGAAGATTCTAGACAGAGCCGATGACTGGCTACTGTGCTATATTTTCCAGGTGGTAGTCGTTCGACCGCACAACTCGGTCCGTCGTCTGACTAAACTCAGTTAAGTACTTAACAACGATTAGACAGAGTGCGAGTCACGTTGCCAGGCAAAACCGGAAGGCCACAGTTACCGGTGAAAACCAGTCACTGTGAAAGATTAGCAGCGGAACGCTGCGGTGCCAGGGAGCCGAAGAAGTAGCGGGCCCCAGCGGAGTCCAGGATGCCTGGCACGATGTAATTGAGGACCACGCCGCTGCCCACTTTCCAGCCGCCAAGCCAGCGAATCGTAGGCATAGGGACGCCCGTGGCCGAGGCCGCGGACGCCCCGCCACTGCGAAGGCTGTGCGACGACCAGCAGAAACCAGCAGGCGGGGTAGCGTCAACTGCCAAGGCAGCGGCAGTTACCCATTCGGAGACAGTAGCCGCGGTCCACGTGCCGGGATCATCATCAGGGAGCTGCCAAAACCGAGTAGCACCGGGCAGCACGTGATCGCGGCAGCTGACGAATAACTCCAAAAGCTCCGCGATTTCGGGGTGCGCCTCGCGGGAAGTTTGCAGCTCCGGACGAGGCGCCCCGGAAGGCTTGCCCTTAAGTACTCGACGGTACAGCGTAATGCTGCGGGAATCAACCGCCAAATCGCGCACGCCGCACCCCGTACTGGTACCCGCGCGGTGACAAAAAAGGAAATTGACCGCGGTAACGAGCAGGGCACGGAATGTGGGCAGGTCGCACGCGATGGACCTGTGAGAAACCAGCCGCTGCGCACGCCGAACACAGGCGAGGGCGACGTCCGCAGGCAGAGGCACCCGGTAGTCCGGGGCGTCCAGCACCTGCTGAGCCAGCTCCCAACCGCGCATCGCCTGGTTGACGAAAGGCCCAAGCGCCGGCGGCTCCTTGAAATTATCGGTGAAAAAGGCGTTGATCGCTGAAAGGTAGGGTCCAAAGGCACCAGCCTTGTTGCGGCCACGTGCCGCAACCCAAGAGATGTACCGAACGATGAGCGGCGGATCCGCCGTGTCCGGCAGTCTCCCATTTTGCGCGCAGAACTCGCAGAATAGGTTGAATTCAGATCCGTAAGACTGCACGGTACGTTCCGCGCGCGAAGACATCAAGAAATTCGCGGCACGGCGCCCAACCTCGTCGTCGCCGAGTAACCGCAGTAGCCCAGGTCGCATAATCGCTGCCCATGGTGCAGACGGTACGTTCGATTTCAACCCGTACCGCACAGCCGGGTGTTGTCTGCTGTGAGCATCTGTACGGGAGATCTGAAAAGCGTCCGCGGAAACGTCCAAGGTAGCAGCCGCAGCACTTAACGCCCCGTAACCGGCGCGTCGCGACCGGTAGAAGAAGGACGGAAGGGAAGGCGGAAGAGCATCACGCTCCAGGGCGGCGGCCCGACGCCCGCGCGGCGCCCGAGCAGCCCGGGAAAGAACAGATCGCGGGAAGGAGGGTAGTGCAGTACCTCGGTAGCCATCTCGTGTAGCTGCTGGAGCCAAGGGCGGCCGTGCCAGGCCGGGGCGACCACGGTCGCCGCGGCCCCCGATTGCTGCAGCTTTAGCACCAGATCGTCCAGCAGCTGCCAGGGGGGATTGCACCAGTTCACTTCGGCGCGCCACGTGGCGTCCGACTGGGCCAAGGAGTCCACCGCCTCGGTACCTGGGACCGTCCACCGGGAGTTGTACCGAGGTAACAAGGCGTTCTCCATAGTTGCGAATCGGTCGACCGTATGAGGTCCCCAGATGCGATCGACGTACCGGAATATACGAGGATTGATCATCCAATCGGAAAAGTCCTTCTCTCGCGAAAGCTTGTCCGCCCATGCGTTCGCCGCAGACCGAATGTACCGTACTCGTAAACGAATATCGTGTACATCCAGCAAATACCATAGCTTGCGAAGTTCCGCCATAAGCACCGGTGACCGAGTAGTCAAATTGGACAGGATATGCACCACCGCCTGATTGTCCTCGTACAAAAGTACGCGGCGCCCCATCAGCCGTGGCAAAAATGACTGTATGGCGAGACGTACCGCTTTGAGCTCCTTGTACGTTATATGACGTCGACGATCCTCCTCGTACCAATATCCGCGTGCCTCCGTAGTTTCGCACAGTACCGCACCCCAGCCGTACTGGCTGGAGTCCGTGTGCAGATAGGCTGTCTCCACCGGGCGCAGAATCGGTGCGCCGTTGTGGCGCGTGGGAACATCGCGCCACCACTCCAAATCGCGAATGAGCTGACGCGTCAGAACGACCTTGCCGCTCGGAGAGGAGCATCGGCCCAGGACGGTGTGCGCCTCGCGGAGGTAGAAACGTGCCGGAGGCATCGCGAGGTAGAGGAACTGGCCCTGCCCGGCGAGAGACGCAAGGAGTTTGGCCGGCGCGTGGCGGCGGCGGCGCGCAGCGATGCACAGGAGGTCGCGGGCCAGGTTGGAGAGCCGACGCAGTTTCGCCGCTGGGGCGCGGAACTGCATAGTGACCAGGTCCAAGTCCATGCCTAAGTGCTGCAGCTGCTGGGTGGGCTCGGGGTGCGCCTTGGTGGGGTGCTTGGCCAGGCCCAGGCGCCCCCAGACTCGCTCGACCTCGGCCCGTAGGCGTAGAGCCAGCTGGCGCGACGGTGCCAGAAACATGAAGTCGTCGATGAACGGTAGGAGGCAAACGCCGCGCGCCTTGCGGCGACGCAAGCGTCGACGGAAGGGCCGGCCGTAGCTGCTGTAGGTCGCGAAGTCTGGTTGACGCAGGTAGCGCACCATGACCGCCATCAGAGTGCAGAAGTAGTAAGGGCTTAGCGACCAACCCATGGGGAGGGCCGCGAAGCGCCACAGGGTGCCACGTACGTTGATTGTAAAGAAGTCGCGGACGTCCTCCCGCAAGCCCAGGGCGTAGTAGCCGTCCTGCAGGTCGAAGGAAAACGCCCAGTCGCCGCGTTTCGCCAGGTACCGCAGGCGACGCAAAGTTTCGAATCGCATGGAATAGACCGCGCAGTAAGAGTTTAGATGGCGCAGGTCTATTACAAGGCGCCACTGGTTGCAGCCCGGCTTTGGTACTAGGAAGACTCGCGACACGTAGTGCTCGCGCACGCCAGGTTCTAGCGCGCCGACTGTTACTAGTCGCTGGCTCTCCCGCTCCCACCACTCGAGCTGCTGAGGCGTAGCGTCCTGTAGAGAGACGCCCCGGTGGAAAGGCGTGGGCGCCGCGCCAGAGAAAGGTAGCGGCACTCCCTCGCGAACCCACCGGAGCACGCGCCCGCTCGCCCCGATTCGCCGCCACTCCCGCCAGTTCTGCCGCACGCGATGGCGCAGAAACGTGGAGGGGCGTGGTAACGAAGCGGAACGGCGGGCCGCACCGTCAGGCCTTGCCCTTGCCCTTGCCCTTGTCGGCGTCGTCGGCTGTGGGGCGGAAGTCTGGGCGTGGGCGGCGTCCGGAGGGCCGGCGCCGTCGCGCTCTGGATGGTGGCTCGTCGTCGTTGTCCTCCTCCTCGTTGGGGTCTGGTCCCACGCCGAAGCGCTGTTGTACGGCTGCCTTTGCCGCCGCCGTGACGCTGTACTCGGCCTCGCGGCGCAAAAGCTCGTCGCTGAGCTGCGCCACTGCTTCCGAACCATAGTCCGCGAAACCGGGCTTGAGGAGGCTGCGGCGAACCACCTGTGCGACTGTCTTGGTCCGCGCATCCGCATCGTTCGACGCGTTGAGGCGGATAAACGCCAGGAAGTCGCGCCGGTGTTTATTTGAGGCGTCGTAGGCCGCCACGCCCGCTTCAAGGAGGCGAAGGTCCTCCTCACCAGGGGGCTGCGCCGCGCTTGCCGCTCTCTTAATCGACGCGAGCGCCTCGCAGAGAGCCGCGTGGGCCACCGCATCGTAGAAGCCAAAGCAGTACAGAGAGCGGTACTGATCCAAAGTGGCCCAGTGCCGACGCGCGATGAGCTGGCGGTGCGTCTCGTCAGATGAGATGTCGTACAGTTGGGGAATCGGAGAGAGGCCGGGACTGGGCTGGACGGAAAAGCCGGGGCCAATTAAATGAGCCCACTCCTCCCAGACTAAGGAAGGGGCAGCGGCACTAGGGCCACCGCGCTGGGGCTGGGGCACGGAAACCTGCTCTGCGCGAGCCGGTGCGTCGTGCTGGGAGCTCGCCGCGGCAGCGCTACTAGCGGGCGCGCGGGGCTCGGTAGGAGTAGAACCACTAGGCCGCTGAAGGTCACTTCGTAGGGCTTCCAGAAGCTCCGTAAGCCCCGCGAAACCGGCCTCCAGCGCGGCGATGCGGTCTTCGGCTAGGCCACTAGGGGCGTCACCGGAGTTGTCAGGCATACTGAGCCCTGACAATGCCGTGCGCAGGGCGTCGTGCTAGCGCAGGCGGATAATATCGACAAGGATCGCTTCCCCTCGCGGCACAGGTGCCGCGCGATTGCTGGTGCGTGAAGCGCAACAGCAAAAGGGATGAGCGCTATGGTCTAGACAGTTGGCTAAGTAGTAGCTGCAGGCAGGCAGGGAAACAGGTCGGGAGCTGGTGCGGTCGCGAGTCCGCTGCTCACTGTCCCATCCTGGAAGATTCTAGACAGAGCCGATGACTGGCTACTGTGCTATATTTTCCAGGTGGTAGTCGTTCGACCGCACAACTCGGTCCGTCGTCTGACTAAACTCAGTTAAGTACTTAACAACGATTAACAGAAATTTCCCTAATTACCGTACCGGTCCCGGAATGACGATACAACAAAACCATGATGTTGGATTTATCCTCACACACAAAAGTCCCCGAGGCAATAGGTAGTGACGACTTTAGTAGTCCGCGCCGGAATTGAGCGGGCGCAAATTGACCCGCGGTCCGCCGCGATGACGAAGAAGAGGCGAAGAGTGCCACTCCAGCACCCCGGACGGCCACACCCATAGTCCTTATCCTTATTGGTAGTCCCGGTACAATCCTTAGTCGCTAATAAGCTACTAGCCCGCGGCACGCCGGCGCGGCAGTCAACCCTCACCTCCGCCTCTACAGCGACCGAAGCTTCTCAACTTGCAGAGTAACTCGCTGCATCCGGTGCGCAGCTCCGTGCCTCCGCTACGTTCTCCGCGCCCACGAAGGCCCGCTTCCGCACGCAGCAGCGCATATCCCCCGCAGCCCGCCCTTCTCCTCTTGTGCGACCCCGCCCGGGGAGATGGCGTCACTGGACGACTACGAGGAGGCGCTGCGCGTGCGCAACGAGGAGTTGCAGGCACGCGCGGAGGCATCCGTCGCCGCGGCCGACGCGGCCATCCAGCACAAGGTGCGGCGCGGCGCGGCGCTGTGCTGACCGCCTACGCTGGACCACTCCCCAGGGCGGGGGCATAGCTGTACGGGAGTATGACCTTGCTCTGCGCGATTGTTCAGTATGTATGGCAATTTCTGCGTGGTGGCAGCCGAGTGTATTTCGTTCTGCAGGAGGAGGGGGGGGGGGGGGGGGGGGGGGGGGGGGGGGGGGCAGCCCACGGGGGTCGGGGGAGTCGGACAGGCTCTGGGCAGGCAGGCGAGCGGGACCTGAAGCCGCTCGTCGTGCTACAGACGGCGGAGCAGCACCGGCAGAGCGAGGGCATGCAGTCGCTGGTGCAGCAGAACATTAACGCCGTGCTGGCGGGCCTGGACGACACGCCGGAGATGGGCGACTCGGGAGGTGCGGCTGCCGGCTGGTAGGTGTCGACACCGGATCCACCCGCAAGTGGTGGTTCCGGCCCTATTCTGCGTCACTCAATGCCCTGTCCCCACCCGTGAAGCGCAGAGGACGTTTTCTTGACGAGACCTGAAGGCCTTCAAGCGGCCGAGGGTGAGCCCGCCCCCTCCCCCCCCCCCCCCCCCCCCCCCCCACACCCCTTCTTGCCATGAAGCAGCTTCACATGGGCATTTGGGCGCTATGCGTATTTGCGGCAAAGCTCCCGCAGGGTCAGGAGAAATGACCTGACCACAGGCACACATTTGATTCACAGGGTATGAGGATGCAGCGGCCGAGGCGGCGGCGCGCGATCGTAGAGACAGTGCCGGTAGCAGGTGTGCCCCCCCCCCCCCCCCCCCCCCCCCCCCCCACGTTATGTAAGGTACCTGTGCAAGCAGTGGTGACATGCCGGCCTGGCGCAAGTGTTCATCATAGGATTCATCAATCACCGGAACCATCGATACTGAAATACTCAGTTATGCAACTAATCCTAGTGGCAAGCAGTTGACAAGGTAATGTAACTTCAGCCCAGCCCATCTTACTCTGTGGTCTTATTAGAGTTGGCTCAGGGGCATCACCCGGTCCTCCAGGATGGATCCTAGCGGAACTCCCATGCAACTGTGATCACATCTTCCTAACTCTCTCTCACACACAGTGAAACGTATCAGCCGGTGGGTGAGGCAGTGACACGCGGGTTGGCGGCTACAGGGTGGGGGAGTGTGGATGCCGAGAGGTGCAGAGCGGTGACAGCGGCAGCAACTCCCCCCCCCCCCCCCCCCCCCCCCCCCCCTCTTCTTTTAGCTTTCGATCGCTGCCCCAATTACCCTGCCCGCCCGCCAGCTTCCCTCCGCTCCTGAGAACGCCTCATGTGCCGCCGCAGGGCTCGCCCCACTGCCGCCCCCGCCGCCCCGCGCTCTCGCCGCGACTCCGAGTCCGGCCAGACAGACACGAGCGAGCTGGACGTGCCCGGCCACGTGCCCGCCAGCGTGCGGCTGCACAAAGCCAAGATCCGCGCGCTGGAGCAGGACGTGGCGGCGCTGAAGGCCACCGTGCATGACAAAGACAAGAAGCTCACGTCGTACCAGCAACAGATCAAGGTGAGCAGAGAGGAGGGGGGGGGGGGGGGGGGGGGGGGGGGGCTCATGCCGCTCCCTAGGGAGGTCGGGGCGAGGACCTTTGCTCTCCCTTAGAGTCCTCACCTGCAGCTGGGCTAACGATTGCCGCGGTTGGCGCCGGCGGCAGGAGCTGCACACCGAGAAGTCGCGCTGGCAGAAAGAGAAGAAGTCGTTGGAGACAGAGGCCGCCAAGGCCAAGAAGAACTACGACGCGGTGCGGGGCGAGCTGACCCAGAAGGAGGGCCTCATCAAGGAGCTCAACAGCAATGCCGTGCGCGGTGCGTGGCGCCGGGCGGCCCGTCTTCCCCGCTGCCTGCTAGTCTGCGCGAGCTGACGTGTGTGCGTGTGTGTGTGTGTGTGTGTGTGTGTGTGTGTGTGTGTGTGTGTGTGTATGTGTTTGCTGCCTGTTCAGACGCCGGCAGAGAGAAGCGCGGCGTGGAGGCGGAGCAGCGCGGCCGCGAGGTGCGCCACCGGCCACACCGAGTCCCAGGACCTTGTTCACGCTCTCCAGTGCCATCTGAGAGTAAACAAGCCGACATGCGCGCCTCGTGTCTGCAGCATTCCGCGCCATTGACATGGACCAGCGGGTTGCACTGGCGGCTTGTAGGACATTGTCGTGGAACCACCCAGTCGCATATGTTGAGCGATATTTGTTATGTGCCCCAGGTGTAGTGTTACAATTCCTTGTTATAGATTCCCAGATAAACATGTTCCCCTCGTTTAGCACCCCTCATTCCCTTCTTCGCGAGGGGTTTACATATACAGTAAACATATGTACTATATACAGCGAACCCCACGTGTGGTTAAGGCCGCAGTAGCTTTTTGGGTTGCTATTCTTTCGTGTTTACTTCCTCGGGGTGGCTTGGATCCTCCCGACACTCGCGACTCACTCCCGCGTGGTATCCAATCGGTGTTGCGCCCATCGGCTTGGCGCCGCCGCTCCTGGTAGGTGCGCCTCAACCGCGCGCTGGAGGAGGTGGAGAAGTACAAGCAGCTGCTGGAGGAGGTCAAGGCCAACGACCGCGACGGCCGGCAGGTCGCCAAGTCGGACTACAACCGCGTGGTGTCGGGTGCGACCCCCCCCCCCCCCCCCCCCCCCCCCCCCCTCCCTTCGGGGGGCTCCAAGCGTTTTACCCCCTGGATAGAAATGATGGTTGATGGTGTGCCCCGGTGTGCCCCAGAGAACAAAAAGCTGGAGCGGCAGAAGCAGGAGCTGATCATTGCGTTCAAGAAGCAGATGAAGCTGATCGACGTGCTGCGCCGGCAGAAGCTGCACATGGAGGCGGCCCGCCAGATTGCGTTCACCGAGGAGGAGTTCATGCGCACGCTAGACATCACCGCCTGATGGGCAAGCGGCGTCTTCCGCACTGTTGGCCAGCTGGACATGGGGACGTGAGCGCAGCGGCGGTGTCCATGGGGATCCTGACCTGCAGGAGCCTTGGCAAACCCTAAAACCCAGTCACGACCCAACAATTGTATCTGTAGTAATGCTGGAGCGCCCAGGAGTTGCCAGACCAGTGGCAATAGTAGGCGAAGGCGCAATTTGGGCTTTATCTTTTAAAACAATGTTTTAATTTGTACACACATTATTCCTCAAGCACATTGATGCAGCCAGTCCGTGTCTCGTGCCTTTCCACCTTCAGAAGGCTTTCCTCCGGGCGGCTGTTTCGGCAAATCGTTCCTGAATGCCCATGGCCTTTTGGGTCCCAGATGAGACCCCCCCCCCGCCAGGGGCACTGAATTGCACTGCTGTGGCAGGATGGACGTCACGTTGCCGGCTGAATTGTTTCTGAGGACGGGCGCTGCGAGTAGTGTCGATCAGGCATTTATAGGGTGTCCGGACTATCTGTTTAGGGGGCAGCTCCCAGGGTTATTCAATTTTGGCGACCCCTTCACCCGCTATCGAAGTTTGCTCACTTGGTGTGACATTCGACCTCCGGGGCCGCAGCAGATTGCTTATGAGCCTTGCTGGCATGTACCGCCGGTTGCACGATGGTGCATATGTGGTCGTCTCACACGCACCTCGCCATGGGTGTTTCGGGGTGTGCTTAGCAGCGTGTCTCATATGCGCGCATGTGTGGTTGCGCGATGCTGCGCGCGGGGGGGTGCACTGCAGCCGGGCCCGGATCGAGCAGCAAGCATTACTTGAGCTGGGCCCTGGAAATGGATGCCAGGGTGTGCTGTGGAGGCGGCGGAGAAGGGCATTTCTGGAGGGTTTGTGAGATCCCACGGTTACAATGAGCCAGCGCGCAGCGGGGACGTTTACTTCTTGGCGGGCTTGGCTGCCTTGGTGGGCTTGACGCCCGCGGTCTTGGCGGCTGCGGTCTTGGCGGCCGCGGGCTCGGCGGTCGCACCTCCACCCTGATGCATGAGGGCGTGACAGGGTCAGAAGATGGCCACTTGCAACAAAAAGGCATTGCAGCAGCGGGGAGGGCCAAGGGGGGGCAACAGGGAGGCACTTGATGACGGCGACAGGGGAGCGTGGGGGAGGTGTGGCGCACCATGATGCGCTCCTCGCGGCGGGCGGTCTTGCGCTCGCGGGTGGCCTTGTTCTTGGCGCGGCGGGCCTCGAACTGGTCGGCGATCGCCTTGTCGCGCGCCTTCTCTGCCTTCTGCTTGTGGATGGCCTCCATCAGGACGCGCTTGTTCTTGTACACGTTACCCTTGCACTTGCAGTACAGCTCGTGGTAGAGGTGCCTGTCGATCTTCTTGGAGTCGCGGTACTTGCGCAGCAGTCGGCGCAGCACGCGCAGGCGGCGCATCCACAGCAGCTTGGTGGGCAGGCGGGCCTCGCGGGTTCCCCTGCGCTTACCTACAAGCACGGGCCAACGACGCAGCGGCCTCGCCGCGTCAAACCACCTGCCGCCCATCTCCCACTGAGCAATGAACTGCCGAAGTCGTAGGAGACCCATTGAACACATCCAAAATGTTTAAGTACATATTCTTGGGGGGAACGAAAGGGGGGGGGGGGGGGGGTACCGTAGCCAGTGTGGCGACCCTTGGCCTTGGCCTCAGCGGCGCGGCGAGCACGGGCGCGCGAGTGGATCTTTGTGGGCTTCTTGATGACAAAGCCATCCTTCACCAGCTTGCGGATCACCTGCCCTGTTGGCAGAGGGGACAGCATGAAGGGCACAGGGGATCAGTAGCTGGACCAGCCAACCAGCGCAGATACCGGCCGGCCAGCAAGCCATGGCAGGCTGCCACAACCCATGCGGCAGGCCTCGTGCTGATAACAGCGACCCCAACCCTCGCGTGTGAAGATGCACCACGAAACACCCAAAACAATTGCACTATGCTAGCTAGCAGAGGGCACTGCAGGTGAGCTGTCCTGCAGCCCAAAACGCCGACGCCACGCACATCAAGCCCAACACTGCTTTCCATAGCGCTGGCGGAGCTCTCCCGCAGAGTGTCGAGACATGAGCAGCGGGGATGGGGGTGATAAACCCTCAGGGCTGAGCTGTTTGGTTCTTACTAACTCTCTCCAGAGCACCTTGAAGGCGGTACGATCAGCGCTGCCTCAAGAGATGCCTCTCTGATAGGATGCCCTGCCAACCCGTGCTGTGGCCCGACCAGGCGACCGGGCGCTGTGCCGGTAGCCAGGTGACTCGAAGGGGGGAATAACGCGACAACATAGCGCCGATCTGGAACATTGAGCCGGAAGACGGAGGTGGGGCAGGGGGCGGCTGGCGGTAGCCGGGAGGGGCGGCGGGAAGCGTCAGGGGGCAAGCGGCAGCTCCGACCGAAAGTCTCGTCCGCAATGCCCTACGAGACAGGCACCCGAGAATTCTCGATATTGTGCGCGCGCGCACTGGCGGAGCGTGTCATGGCCGTGCGCTGCCCGGTGAGGGCGGCGGCGGCGGGCGGCGGGCGGCGGGCGGCGGGCGGCGGCGGCATAGGAAGTGCAGAAAAAACATTTTTCGGTATTTTCATGCATTTTTGCCTCTCCGCGCTCCGCGCCGAGCTCAGCACCACGACACCTGGCGCCTGTGCCGCGCCGCTGGCCACCCATGCTTGTGCAGCTATGTGCTATAGCCCCAGTTCGGAAAGTAGGGATGTGTGGACACGCTGAGCGAGGTGGAAGCGCCTGGTGCGGATGGCCTGGTGGTACGACAAAAGAGTATGCAGAGGGTTGCTGGGAGCGTTTGTACGTCCGCCGCCAACTATACCATTCCAGCTAAAGGGGGGCACTCACGAGAGTTGGCCATGGAGATTTCGTTGACCTCATTGGGATCCAGCCAGACCTTGCGCAGGCCACACTTCAGCACGGAAGCGGCAAGGCGCTTCTGCAGCTTGAGGGCCACCATGGTGACGAAACTCGGCCGCGCGTATGCGGCAGAGGTTGCGGGGAGGGGCAGAAAGGGGACTTCGACGTAGCGGCAGGGCCGTACTTGGGGCCGCTTGCCGCCTGCAGATACCACCGCCCGGGGGCAGCCGCCGCCACCTGCCGCCATCTAGCGCCTGATCAGCCCGCCACGGGTATGAGCACTTGTACCAAGGTACTAAATACAGTAAACGAACCTCGGCATTATAATGGCGCGCGTGGCGCACGGACGGAGCCTTCAGTCAGAACAGAAAAATATAATTACATGAGCCAGCAGCAGAATAAGTCAGAACACAAATCATCCTCACGAGCCGTACTCGTACCAGCACATTAGTCGCTACCGACACACGAACTGTACTACTCATCAGCAGCATAATTATAAGCAGTACAAGCGCATGGTGACATCCAAAAAGGCAGGTCCGATTTGATGTGATTGCATGAGGTCCGATTTAATGTTATGTTTTAGTACTCTACTTTCCGGAGAAACAGAAGGGGGGGGGGGGGGGGGGGGGGGAGGTTCACTTTGCAAGTGGCCTCAACTTTTTGTTCACGTACTTAAGCAGGTGGAAGCAGTAACAGGAGAAGACGCAGAATGGGCACGAGCCCACGCATCCGACTTGGGCACACACATCAAAGTCTTTAATATCCATGCCAGGCATACAACAGCTTAGCAGCATCATAGCACTACATGGAGGGGTGGATAGGCCACCGTATGCATGGTTTGTTTGTCATGATGCTGACTGTAATATGTTGATGCATGGTTCCAAAAAGTGCCCCACCCCCTCTCCATTTTATGCTTGCATATGGCAGGGAACACCTACCCTTCTGCACACAACCATGCATTGAAACCATTAAAAAAGTCATGCCAGTGGTATGTAGTTATTATGCAACTTTGGGCATGTTCTGCTAAGTACTGTGAGATCAACATCAATAAAGTAGAGGGGGGTGGAAGCAGAAGGGGGGGGGTTCTAAAACATAAATTAAATCGGACCTGCCTAAACAATAATACAACCAGCAGCATCAGACATCAGACCCCGAGCATACTGATGCCCCACGTTTGCGCGGTATCCCTGCTCATCGGCCAAACCCTACTAAGGATTACTATCTGCTGCCCTTTCCGGTGAAGGTGAAGGGAGTTCTACAGGTTCACAGGCTGATACACCAGGTAGGATTCTCAGAAATGTAGGGGTTATTAGGGCCATTCTAGGGTTTAAAATATTGTATTTTATTCAATGTTGTCAGCTGTCGTACGTTGCAGTCGTGGGTTGCTGACCTGCCATCAGATGTGACTCGATCCTTAATATATCAGGTTTTGGACTAGGGTATCTCCGCTAGTACATACAATGATATAAAGGATTGCTTGTTTGTAGGCTAATTGCTGCAGGATACATGGTCGCTACAGGTACACCAATATAAATGCTTTTTGACATTGAAACTGGCATGAACGCTAGTCATCACTAACATATATAGCCCGCACACATCTACATTTATTAGACATGTATAGGTACACACATCTTTGTATACATATAGATGTGGATATATGTATGTATACATATATATATGCGCCATGTATATAAAATGTAGCTAAGTTCTAGCTGCTCGGTCCATATCGTTCATCCAGCGCCGGACAACTGAGAACTACACAGGCACCGCCCATATCGCCCATCATGCATCTACTTGACCGAGTCGAAGGCGTCAGAATTCAAGTTGAGCAGCAGCCCGCCAGGCGACCAGCAGTTACGCTACCTCGCTGGCCGGACAGAAGTGGGCGCTTGCTAGCGCACGCGGCTCTGTTCAGTATGCGGGTCCCGTGCGAGCAGCGCGGGAAGCACGAGCCGCTGCCGGCGTGGTGAGGCGCGATGGGTCGGCAGGCTCGCCTGCTGCTGCTGCTTCTGCTGCCCTCGGCGCTGCTGCTGCTGGGCCCCGCCACGCGGCGGCTCCCGTGCGTTTCGCGACGCTGCGAGTCCTCCTCGGACACTGCACTCGCAGATGATGCATGGATGGAAAAAAACGAAGGCAAGGGCAAGGGCGAGGGCGAGGGCGAGGGCGAGGACGGGCGCGCAGGCAGCTCGCTACCGATTAGCCCTCGCGAGGAGGCGAGACGCTCTGGGCACGGTGTGGCCGCTTATTTGCAACCCATCAGTCTACTGAACTTAGGAACACGCCATCCCGCCATTTTTAGCTCAGCGAATGATATAACAGTCTCCACCCGCAGCGGCGCCTTCTGGGTGCGCTGCTATGTCCCTGGCTAACACATTCACCAGGTATCATTATCCTAACATAGTGGAAGGTGGCACTGTCATCCCTGGTGTTTATATGTTAATTATCCTTAAGTGGTAGTATGTGATATAGCGACAAAGAGCCAACTATGTAGTAAAAAGTGATAATACCCTGGCTGGCGTATTGTATGCTAGCCTGGTTCTATGCTTTGCACTAGGACACTGGAACAGGTGATTGGCAAGACAACTTGGCAAGGCAATCTTGGCAAGACAACAGGCAGCATGAACATTGTCCCTGCACTGTTGCCAATACAGGCTCCAGGCGGCGGGGGCAAGCGGAGGTTCTTGGGGTGCGGCAAGAGCGGCATGGCCACAGCTGCGAGCGCCGAGCCTGACTCCGATGAGCAGCTGCGACTTTGGCTCGTGACGCCCCTCCACTTGTTTCCGCCACATCTACGCATGGCATCCCAGCGCAGCGCAAAGCATGCTGGCCTACTAGCCTGAAAGCAAAGCCTGTTAGCCTGAAAGCCTGCTCGCCTCCTGACCCGACCCCCCCCCTTCTGCCACCCCTCTCGCCAGGCGCTGCAAGCCAACAGCGCAGAGTTCCTCGTGTCGCACCAGAACAGCAAGCTCCCAGCCGGGCACCGGGCCACCTCGCTCGTGCTGCACCGCAGAATGTGCGGCCTCTCCCGACCCCCACACGGTGCCCCCAGAGCTCCCATCCCCACGTGGGAAAAGGTCCAGGAGAGCCTGAGCGCCAGTGCTGCGCCACGCAGGTTTGAGCACACCAACAGCGACGGCGTGAAGGGGTTTGTGGAGGTGCGGCAGCGGCGATGTGTCATGCCCCGGAGCATTTGTGCGCAGCAGCCGAGCCATGACTGCATAGCCTCCGTGCTGAGACGTTATTGGCAAGGGGTGTGGGGCGCACGCCGGCTCGCGCGGGCTGACGAGCACGCTTCGCAGGGGCTGCGGGTGGCGCCGCTCGCGCCGGCATGCCGCGTCAAGCCGCAGACGCTGCACGTGGAGGAGCAGCTGATGAGCGCGCTGCCGCACGAAGACGCGGCCTGGAGCTTTGCGCGCTGCGCGGTGGTGGGAAACTCGGGCCGGCTGCTGCACTCTGCGCGGGGGTGAGTGCTGCCCATTTGTCAGGGGACGAGAGGGGGCTAACATGACAGGGACCTTAACGCCAGCGAGGCTCCCAGGCCACAGCCCCTGGACCTGGTGCTTGGTGCTCCCTCATCATAGGCCCTTGGAGGATATGTTCGCGAGCCGGTCTCGTCTGAGGGGGGTGTGAGAGAATACGGAGGCGGCCCCAAGGCGCTGACATGCCGCCGCCGCTGGACAGGGCTGAGATCGACGCCCACGATGCAGTGTTTAGAATAAACTACGCGCCGTTGGAGGGCTACGAGCGCTACGTCGGCTCCCGCACCACCTTTGATGTCATCAATGCTGTGCACTCTCGGGTGGGGCTGCCGTTGATGGCCGCGCTTCCCGCTGCCTGCCCGCCTGCCTGCCGTTGCTGCTGCTGGCAGTGCATTTATCAGAATCAGCCAAGTTGGGATGAAGTACACTTGGTATAGCCATTGGTATCGTTTTCCGAGTAGTTAGCATGAGGGCATGGCTGACCAAAGCTGCGTGTGTCCCGCATCCTCAGAGGCTGGTTCATCAGCTGAGGAACCAGACGCAGGAGCACGGCAGCGCCCCGGCGGCGCAGGAGGCCGCCAGGCGAGAGTCGGTGTTAGTTGTGTTCGAGGTTCTGAATAAGTGGGTGCCTTTGACCCCACCACGTGCTCGCAATGCGCTCCCAGCGCCCTGGTGGTCTGCCCGCTCAGTCGTTGATGCCTGCGCGTAGAAGCGCAAAGGCGCTGTATGCTCGCCTCCTGTCTGCGTTTAGCAATGGGCAGCCGGACGGCCATCATGCGGTCGTGATGGCGCCGGAGCTGGTGGTCCACAGCGAGTGGCTGCTCCAGCTCATGCGGAGGCAGATTGAGGTGTGTTGGTGCGTGTCAGTTCAGCAATGCCGATCTTGCCACCGCACGCATTCAGTGGCGGCGCCCCGCACATGATAGCCATGCGGCTTTACCTCAGGAATCTACCAAACAGGCCTACCACAGCAAAGCCATGTCGGGCTGGTACGCCACTATGCTGGCCATGCAGGCGAGTGCCCCACTTCCCCATCCAGAGGCAGGCCCACTTATGTCGAACCCTCACCATGTAGCTGTCCGGCCAGAGCGACCCACCATCGCCGTCCCCAGCACCATCTCGGCACCTCCGCTGACACTCCCCGCTCGCCTGTGGTGCCTCTCCAGGTGTGCAAACACACGGATGTGTATGGCTTCAGTCCCTTTGTGGCGGACGAGGGGCATTGGCACGGCAGGTATCATTACTTCGACACTGACGTCCAACCTGCGCTGCAGTCGCACTCCTTCGACATGGCCTATGCAGCACTTCGAGAGGTGCGCCGCCATGCGCTCGTTGCTTGGGTGGGTAGCTGTGTCGACATCCACCTCCAAGGGTGCCGACGCACCTACGCTAGTCCTTTCTGTGATACACCTATAATTGGGCTCGCATGCAATCTATGAATATTGACATTCGGTATAGTTCCGGCATACTTCCGTCTTCACTTGACCTCTGACAGGCATGCAGGTTATTATTCTTTTATTCGCAGTGATTTCGCAGTATTCCCGTTTTGGCCTCGTGGATATCTGCTCGTACGAGTGCGCGCATTTATATTGCGATGATTTTTTTCTTCCTTATTCTTCGAGTACGCGCTCGCTTGCAGCATTATTTCCTGCTCTGCCTGAATCCCCTAGTCGCTACCTGCCGGCTTCTCGACTTGAGCTGTGTCTGCTGCTGGCATGGGCGCAGATCAGCCTCTACCCATGCTCCAAGACCAGTCTGACTGTCCACCTCGACAACTAGCGCAGCTCCGCCGTTCCCGCTCACTCTCTGAGATGCGGACAACCGCTTGCCGCTGCTCCACTTGAAGCTGCGACTGTCGCTCCATCCCAGTTCTAGTCCGTAACAGTCCAGCGGCGTGTAGGGAGCGCGAGCGCGAGAGGCGGAAGCACAGCCAGTCCAGTTTCTGCTCAGGACGGCTACAGGTGTCGAACAGTAGGATTCACTTTCGAGTTTCGACCCGGGGCCGCTGTGTGAATCCCGGAAGTCGAGTGCGTCGCTAAGGGCAGCGAGAAGCCTCGTACGCCGCATAAGTCTGTGGACACCCGTACCAGGGGTAGAGGACTACTCTGCCCGTACGAGGCTTCGCTGTCCTTTGCGACGCATGCGACTTATGTGCCGGGGTTCCCTCAGCGGCCCTGTATCAAAGGCGACTGCTGCTGTTCAGCATCTGTGGCCCTCCTGACCAGGTTGGGGAGTGAACTGGCTGTGCTAGAGCTCCCTTTTGCTTGAAGCGGCGGTTCGGGTGTAGTTGCGGTAGCGAGGCTAGGCATGGCGCCTTTCACACCACGGGGGCACTGCTGGGGGCAGTTTCAGATGAGAGCACGGACGTGACAGCCGTCATCCAGGCATACTCATCATCAGCATTCCGTCCCTGGATTACCGCGCAGCGGTCATGCAAAGGATGACGAGTACCCATCTGCACGGGGCATTCCAATCCCAAACTATTGCGAACGGCTTATCCCACAGGCAGCAGCAACACCCGGAGAAGACCATCAATGCCACGCATATCGCCGCGCGGTGAACGACGCAGACATCCAGTAGCAGACGACACCGCCCTGATGTTCGCCAAGCACTGAGACTTTTCATACCTGCGGACATCAGAGGCTTCATTCAAGGGTGGCAATAACAAAGTGCATCAGCTGGGCAGGACATCGCCGCTGCTTGATGGTGCACTGCTACGCCCTATTTTCACACAGAATGCCCCGAATCATCCTGACGTCCCATTGCCGATACTCTTCTCATTGCACATATAGCCGCGCATTCCATTAAGGCGTGCATGTATAGATGGCTGCTAATGTATTCCGGATAGGTTCGACGTGCTGAAATAACGGTGATGTTTACATATGTCATCCTCTTTATATATGTGCTGCCAGCGCACGGGGCTTGCTTTGCATTGTGAGTCCCTGCTTGAGGTATTCCATGTATGGACATTGCTGCGGCCTTACGGGCAGCATGCGGCTTGGCCACTGGCAGGCGCCCCCGGGTGACTGCTCACCGCACGTGAGTGAGCAGTGGAGATGGCTCTGTATCAGGCAGCCGTTTCGCCAGGTGCGTGCTCTCAAAGTTGCAGTACCAGTGGCGATGCCCATAAAAGAGCATTGATGCTGTGTATACTGGCGCAACGCACAGAACCAGCACAAACCGCGCCTTATTATTGTCACAGCTGCTTTCCCAGAATAACCATTCCGTCTTGTAATATATGTGGGACCATTATTGCAATGTGATTCTGGTTATCTGGTAGGTACGCTTACTCCCATGTATGAAGTCTGCATGCAAATCAGAGAAGGCTAACAACTACTGGGTAAATGTAACCAGTGATAGAACACGCTGCTACTAGGCACTATACAGGCAGATCAGTTAAAATCTCAACAAGTAGAAGTACATCTACCTTGCACCTACATTGCTTGGGCGAACCAATCGTTGCCGGAATGGCAATAATGCATCGCCAGGTTTCACTGTTATTGTCAGTCTTGCCCCGTGGATGAAAACAATGCACCGCCGTTGTTACGATGGGCGAACATGAGGGGTTTTGACGTAACTTGTCTGGGTTAATTCCACACATGACAGACATAAAATGCACCGAAATGATGTCGAAACAGGCAGCCAGCGCAGTACAGTATTGAGGTCCTTAAGTACACATTTCCATTGAAGTAGATGAACTGAGTAACATAGTGCGATCTCAACGTTGCAATGTCACTGAGTTTCCTAGTGCTAGGAACTAATCGTAGGCGTGGGGGACAGGGATGGTTGGCAACGTTATTGAACAAGTTGAAAGTGCATGGCACATTACACGATGCGGCGCTTCTCTTCTTGATGTTAAAAATGTCACGGCTCTTATTCCATGGAGGGCCCTCCAAACAGGGCCGTAAAGGCAGGAGAATGGGGGACTGTGGCAGTCGCTGGATCGGACAGCGGCTTGCGTACCCTGTCGCGACCCACTATGACCGCCTTCCACAGCTTGGAGCAATCCCTAGGTGGTCAAGTCTAGGCCGAGTATGCATGCCGGTTGCATCGCGTCGAACATGTGCCAGAAAGGCTTGACCTGCGCCGCAGAACTCATCTCATCCAGCGCACACACGCCTTGTAGCAGTAGCCCGTTCCGAGCTTGTAAGCAGCTTCACGGAAGTACAACGGGTGCCAGTGCATTGATAAGAATACTACAAATAAGAACATGCCTTCCAGGGCTCAAATCTAGACAAAGCTATAGCGAAAGATCTTATCGGCCACATGCATGCAATCCCACCCTGAAGCTTACCTTGAGTGTTTTCATACGAAGTGGGCGGGCTGTGATGTTGCGCCGTGGCCCAGCGCATGAGCAAGGCGGTGTGGGAGAGGCATGAACAACACCGCCAGAAGCTAGAGTTGGCAGAAAGCAATCCTGTGCGAGCATCGTTAGGATGCAGGCTGCCTGTGGCCGGCGCAGGCCAACATCACCTCTTCCGAGGACAGAACGGTGTAGCGCAACACACGAGGGCGAGCTGACTCTGCAGGTGGGGAGAGCCACAGGACGGCAAAGGATGCGCAGCTGCACGCAGACGTCCAGGACAAGTTGATGCACACTTAACTATCTGCTATCACCGGAAGGCAGACACAGTCGCAGACACACGAAACATGAAAACATAACAACACAAAGGGGCAGGCGCAGTCCTACGTCGCAATCTCACATGGACGTCCCATGCTATGTTTGCTGGCATAGCACCTGAGGCGACAAGCGAGACACCACGTCAGCACAGGGGCACGGCATCAAGGAAGCGAAATCCACTTTGGCCAAATGATGGATATCATCATAAACTTCCAAGCCTCAAGTGATGATGGGCATGCCACGAGGTGGCCGAGTTCCAGGGGTTCTGAGTGTCAGGAGTGTCCCACACTCCAGTCCTTGCTTGGTGTTCTCAGAAGGTCCTGGCCAGTGGAGGCTGCCTTTGTTGGTCATCAATACGGGTCCCAGAGGAGCATTGCGAAGAATCTGCAGGAGCAGACACACTTTGGCCAGGCTCATGAGGCAGGAGCTGCAGCAATCCACAGGGAAGCAATCCACTTAAGGCCGCCAATGACAGACAGGAGCGCATACTCGATCTGGGAACGGCGCGTTAAATCTGCGACGAGGATGTGACAGGCAGACGAGGCAAGCTTCAGCTGGGATGGGTGGCGGTCCAGGCCGCCTCTGTCATGGTGGAGTTGATGGCTGAGCGGGGCAGCAGCGGGTGCCGAGGAAGATGTAGGCAGAGCAGCCCTGGAAGGAAGGGCTGACCCCGTGGGGGATGCCGGTGATCAAGCTTGGGCGTAGCTGCAGGAGAAGTTTTGAGATATATTTACAAGATGGGCCAGCGTATGGAGCACCGTGATGCCAGGCATCGGCAGCTTCACACAGCATCCGCATGGGCATCAGCACACTGGCAGAGAGACAACTGATAGGTGTTCTCGCCTTTATTGAAGCTCTTCGGTGGCCGGCGTCTTGCGCTGGAGTGTTCTAGACTAGAGGTAGGTTACGATCGGTGGGATTGGGCGTTTCATCAAGACACACCTGTGAAGAAAGCACAACCCCTAGGGTGATAGGAAGGCGTATGCTGCGGTAAACAAGACCGTCACGCACTGCTGCAGAGGAAGCGTAATCACTGGCGGTGGCATGACGGAGAGGGCAAAGGGCGACGATCTCCACCGGCAGCGTAGACAGGGGTGGAGCGAGAGGCACTGGAGCTTGCCGTCTAGTTCTCCTTCTCGGAGGGACGATCGGTGCCGTCCCAGGTCGCCGACCACTGCTTGTCGTAAAACGTAGCCTCGTCGATCAGACCCTTGACCTTGTCGAGGTCGGCGGTCTCGCGGACGAACAGGCAGCCAAAGATGACGACGTGCAGCAGAACCTTGCCCAGGAAGGAGTTCTGCTGGTCGGCGATGCCGGTGCCGGAGAGCTGGTCGACGAACAGGGCCATAACGTAGCCCAGCATGGCAGCCCGTCCGTTCACCTTCTCGGCGACGGGCAGGTGGAACCGCTTCACCCAGGCGGTCCAAGGGATGACACCGGTGTCAAAGAAGACGGGGTCCTCGTTCAGGGAGGCAATGGGCGTGTCCTCCAGCATCTTGCGGCGGGCCATCTCGGCGTCGATGACCACGTCCCAGTCGGTCTCGCCGTCGGAGGTAGTGGGGAACTGGGCAAGATCCCAGGTACCCTCCACCCAGCGGTCGTCAACGAATCGGCCGTCCCGCAGGCTGAGGAACGTTCCGCTGGCCTTAGTGGTCGCCTTGGTGGCAGCCGCGGCGTCCTTGCCGAGGGCGGCCTCGCCCTTAAGGGTGCCGCCCTTCTCCAGGGGGCTCACCCGCTTTGCGGGTTTGGCCTCTGCCTGAGCCGAAGCGCGCACAGAGCGGCGACCCACGCGGCTGCGAGAAAGAGCGGGGGAGACCGCGACACGCGCCATGGAGGCAGTAGCGAAAGCCATCGCCGCAGGATAGGGAAGGGGTAAGGCTGTCGGGTTGGGGGGCGAGGGCGGCGGTCGACTGTCGGAAGTGCATGTGCGCAACAGGCGCTCAAGCTATGGTTCTATCCACGCGGCGCCCGATTCCGAATTGCGGCGCGGCGCTGTCGTATCTCAGTGACGGCTGGTAAACCCTACTTCATCGGTCGCAAAACCTCATCATATTTGGTGCTGATCAACATACTAAATGTTTCAGGGTACGGGAGATCTCCAGGGTTTGACATCGCAGGAGAGGATCGTGCTGGGCCTGCCGTGACACATCTGGCAAAAGACAGAGACGGTGTGACCGCCGGATGCATATCTTGTTGTCTTGCCCAATCTGATCCGGCGGTTAGAAACAACCAAGGATACACAGCTGCAAAAGCGTAGATTCATTTATTCATCACAATACCGTATTTCGTACATCCCAGTTGTAGTACAGTACATCTGTTTCTAGCCAGACTAGCATGGATGAATTTCCAGGCTGGCAAATGACAATCATCCGATACTGCGATGGCACAACATAGCAGAGCGCGCCCGATCGACGCAATGAAGCGACGCGCAGTCGGCGCGCGGCCCGACGATGCTACGAGGGACCAGGGGTATTAGCGTCGGGCTGCCCCATCGCCCGCGAGCCCTGCCTGGGCTCCCGGCAGGGGAGCTACTTAAATCAGCCACCAAAAGCTCCACTGCCATCTTGTAGCTCGCTGCCTTCGGCAGCGGCTTCGCGTACTTGTGCGCGCGAGGGTCACAGAGGCGGAACAAGTCCGCACCGAGGTTTACCACCCGGTAGTGATGAGTCGCCGTGCCGCGCGCACGCGTTACATCAGGTTGCGACAGAGAGCCCCTCGGTATAGTAGTGTGTTTTCCCTACTCGTGCGCCCGAAGTCGTTTTCGGGTAGAGATGCGCACCGCAAGGAATTGGAGCTGGGGGGTCCCCGTTGGGGGGTTTAAACTAGGGTTGGGTTGCAGTATCTACTGCATTGCATGCTGCAGAAAAGCTACTGCACTGCAGCCTGCAGTACTTCCCGAAAAGGGGCTGCAGTGCAATTACCCAAAGTGCCCCAAATATATGCCCTTCACTGTCCCGCCCATCCCTATAATCATCAGTTTCAGTAGTGCTACTGCAGCCTGCGTTGCCGCCTGCCTGCGGACTGCAGTACTGTAGCCTGCAGTAATGCACTGCAGCATGCAGAACTGGAAAGTAGACTGCAGCCCGACCATGGTTTAAACTTCAACACCCGAAGTCGAATCGCAGGACACGCCTTCGGGGCTCCGCAGTGGAGCACCCTCTCGCAGGTAGTAGTCAACTCTTGAGGTTAGGTGGGGTGGACGCGCTCATCACCATGGCCGCTGCTCGTAGTCACGGATATGGTCAACTGCGACAACTACGCCTACCGCAACAAATCGGCGCGGACGGAGGAGGACGTCCGTGTCGTCGGGGCAGCCACTTGCTGTCCCGCAAGACACTTCAACCCGCGGCCCGCGTGTCCTCGCATCATGGCGTCGTGGCATCCACGGTCGCTACACGCTGTGGTTTTCCGTAACTACTCGCGTAATTGGTCCGTTACGGGGGTGGCGCCGCTCATGCGCCGGTGTTTTGAGACACTGTGAGATTCAGATGTGACGTAAATGTGCCCTACTGGTGACGAACGACGACATACGGGGACGATACGGGACGGACGAGGGACGTGGTTTCATACCCAGTAGCGACGACTATCGCGCGCGACCTGTAAAGTACTATATGAATTTCTCGTTTCCATAATTTCATCAAATTGATATGCGCACGCGGGCTCGCGTGTCGCCCGCCGACGCGGAGCACCCGGGCTAAGTACAGGCGGATGTACGCACTCATTGCACATCGCCGCACATCGCGGACCGCACATCGCTGACCGCTGACCCCGCGGTGTGCCGCGATGTGCGGCACGACGGGCGGAGGTGTGGGCGGATGTAGGTGGTACGGTAGGTGGTAGGCGGTAGGTGGTGTTCGTAGGTGCGCGTTTTAATGCAGCCGCCCTAACTGCTGATGATTGTGTAACGCCCCAGCACGCGCATGAAGTACGGGGTCGCCTCACGGTCACCGCCGCTCACCGTTGAATCAAGCGCGGACAGCCGCGCACTCGCATCTGTGTTGCCTGCCGGTGGTGGGTTACATCCACCCCAACTCTCAACCCCCCCCCCCCCCCGCCCCCCGCGCGCGGCAGCAGGCATGCCGGCAAAGGGATGGATAGCGAGTGTGTCGAAGGATGGCGTGTACACATGCAAGCACTGCCACGGCATCGTGACGGGTAGTAGTGAAAGGACGGCGCGAGAGCGGCACTTCCTAAAATTCCCGAACTGTAGCCACTCGTTGAAGCGTGCGGCTAAGTTGCGCCGCAAGGCCGCCTTATCACAAGCAGCAGCAGCAGGGGCGGCAGCAGCAGCAGCAACAACAGCAACAAGCGCGGCAGCAGGAGTAGCTGCATCCGTCGGAAACGGCCCGCCGGCGCCGGTCTCGGACGACGGCGGCTCGAAGGTGGACGATGTGATGGGCGTGGGGGAGGACCCCGTTGGCGAAGACGGTATGGACATCGACGCGCCTGCGTGGCCGCCGGCGGGCGTCGAACCCGCGATGAGGGCGTGATATGGAAAGGCGATCCCGGCGACTTCTACATGAAGGTCATCGCCAAGAAGTTCCGGGGAGTATGGCACTACGGCGTGATAACCGGCGTCGTTACCGAGTGGGTGTTGGAGGACTACGGCGGGGCGACCCAGTGGCGCGCTGTTTTCGAGGACGGTGACATTGTGGACCTTCTGCGTTCAGAGGTGAGTGGGCCCGGCCTGCGTGCTGGTGGCACCACTCAACTGCGGTTGTATGGAATCACACGCACCCGCCCGGTCGGCGTGGCAGGTTGTGGAGGCTATGGCGGCTGCCCAGGAGCACCCCCCTGTGGATGCGGACGGGGAGGCTCGCTTGGTAACCGTCCATCAAGGCGATGACTTGTCCAGTGAATCACGCACCTTGCCCGGCGTGCGTTCAACACAACCCGGCTGGCGGAGGCCAAGCGGAACACTGGCTGCCATGGCGTGTGCCATGTGCATGTGGTCCTGGGCTATGTCAGCATGATCAACCTCTTCCCCCTCGCGCCGTTCCACCTGTTTTTTTTTGGCTTGGGAAGGGACTTCTGGAGGAAATTTGTCACCGTGCAGGGCCACATTGGATTCCGAGCTATGAAGCAGGAAGACCGGCGCCAGGCTTTAGTCCCGATACCCAGCAACTTTGAACGCGGGTTGCGCCCTTCGTTTGCAGTGTCCAAGAATCGAAAGGTAACCCCCCCCCCCCCCCCGGGCGTGGGCGTGGGCGTGGGCGTGGGCGTGGGCGTGACGGCATTACCCTCCATGACTGCAGGGTCAGACAAGGTGACGGTGCAGTCCGGCTGGGTCATGGAGGACTGCTTGCACCACATGGAAACGTTTTCCATTCTTAATGCCGGTCCGCTGCTCGAGGAGGCCCGGGTGAAGGCGATCATGACCGAGAAGGAGCTTCGCGTCCCCAGGCGGTGCTTGGGCACATGTACAAGCGCATGCAAGGAGCTGCGTGGTTCGTCACGCGGTGGGGGTTGCAGAATGTGGTGACGGAGGAGGACGGCCCCGAGCGCAAGGCGCAGGTGGACGCGCTCACTAGGGAGGGGAGGACTCGATACCCAGCGCGGCGCCAAGGCGCGGCGGCCGGGGCGGCGCGGCGCCAAGGCGCGGCGGCCGGGGCGGCGCGGCGCCAAGGCGCGGCGGCCGGGGCGGCGCGGCGCCAAGGCGCGGCGGCCGGGGCGGCGCGGCGCCAAGGCGCGGCGGCCGGGGCGGCGCGGCGCCAAGACAGCGCATACAGCGGAATCGGCGGAAAGGGATGCATTACAAGCTGTGGACGGCAGCCGCTGAAAACTATGCGGTCATGCCGCAACAACCCCAGCACTGGCTTCTGGATACCTCTGATCTGGCTGACGGCGGCGGGCTGCGGGATGCAGGGCCGCATAACTGAGGTGGCGGTGCTGATGAGCCCGCAGAGTCTGCATGCGGCGGAGGCGGCGCAGCCGCATAGGCACTAGACAATGCTCTGAAGCGAGCCCCAATTGTCTGCCCAGCGCCTGCCCCAATGTAACGCACCAGCTTGGCAGCAATTGGCAGCTCTTTTGCCCCCCCTCCACCCCACAGACACACTACCAATACCAGTTTCTCATCCCGGCGGGCAGTTGATGCGTATACCCAGGCTTGTGCGTACGCGGTGCGGGGGGGGGGGGGGGGGGAATCACTATAGCTAAGCTAGTGATGTGAGATATGAGTGCAGCAACAGATATTGTGCAAGATATAATGCGATGGCATGCAAGCGGGTCCCCGCTCTTCCACAATCATTGGCCCTGCTCCCTCTTGCCCCGCCCCCGGTGCCCTTTAGCTGCTCTCAGCATCCCGAGTGGGATGGGCGGGGCAGCGGTTGCTACCGAGTGAGGCGCAGCATCGTTTGCAGTAGCAACGCAGCCTTTCCGGTGTGACGCCGCCTGGATGTAACCCAGCAGTACGCGCAAAGTGCAAGTGCAAGCTGCTGATGGCGGGGATCCCGCGCGGGGGGGGGGGGGGGGGGGCAGCGGCTGTGGGATAGGCGCGGCAGCGGTTGCTACAGAGTGAGGCGTCGCATCGTTTGCAGTAGCAACGCAGCCTTTCCGGTTGCATAGTGTGACGCAGCCTGGATGTAACCCAGCAGTACGCGCAAAGTGCAAGTGTTACACGTCCGTGTGCCCCACCCAATGACATTGCGCCCGACCTCACTGACGGCATGTCTCGCTCTCCTTCAGCTCCTGGGCCGTCCGCCGCCTCACCCTGCGCACCCTACCAGCCGCGCGTGCCTTCTCGGAAGCCTCACACACGGCGGCGCGAGTCGCGTCGTGGAACGCGTCCCTGACATGGCGGAACTCCGCCCTCTTCGTGGCCGTGGTCGGGCAGGGGACTGCCCGCTGATGGGTCGCCATGCATGGGTACTTGGGGCCGCACAAAGCCGGGGTGCCGTCGCAGCAACACTCCCAGTCCGTCCGTTGGCCGCAGTCCACGCATGACGGGCGTCCGGCCAGGACACGCACATGATAGTGCATGTGGCCGCCTCCCGCCACTGCTCGTAGTGCTCCGGTCAACATGGCGACGAGCAAGTCGGCATGTCCCGCAGGTGGCTGCGGGGCGGGTGGCGCGAGCGCAGCCTCGCTCGCCTCGACAACCCCCTCAGCCCGATCAGTCGCCTCGACCACGGCCTCCTCCGCCTCCTGACGCGGCGCACCAGGCGCATCATCGTCGCCTGGCAGGGCGTCCCCCCCCGCAACGGCGCCGTCGGCGGTGGCCGACGCCGTCGTGGCGGGGTGTTGTGAGGAGGTGGCCCTAGACATAGGTGGGGCCGGCACCGCCATGTGTTGCTCCACATGCGGTGCGGTTCCTGACGCGACAGCTCCGTCGCACCAGTACCGGCGCCGGCACCCCACGCACGCCTGCTGGGCTTACCACCAACCGGCATGTTTCCTTTGGGAGGCGGTTCATCCGCGTCGGAGGTGAGCGGCGGTGCCTGTGTGGGTGTGGATACTGCCCGGCCATTAGGGCTCCCGCCGCCTGTCGCTCCGCCGACCCACGCCGCGGCGTGTGCTGCGCCCCGCATAGTCGCCTCGAATATAATATACATGACGCGGGGACGGGGGGGGATTCGTGCGTTTCGTATGTCGGCGGAAAGGCGTGCGAAGCTGCGGCTGGCGAAGGTGGTGGAAGTAAGCGTGGCGGCGTCGGCGGCGTATTACCGTGCGTGCATGCGTGCGCAACCCCGCGGCAGCAAGCGCCGGACTCGGCGTGTGCCAGCGGCAGAGCTGCGAAGCCATGGACACGGTACGGGATGCCAAGTCTGGCTAAGCAACTGCCGAGGCTGGCGGCTTAACCCCCATGTCCGGCGGTTGAGGGACGGAAAGTGCGTAGAAGTTGATCGGGAAAGCGGGCATATAAGCCTGGCTGTGCTAGGTTCCTATTAAGTAATGGCGGTTTGTGCTAAGTAATTCGTAGGGGTAGACCATGCAGCGCAGGTAGGGGGCGGTATAAATGAGGCCGGGCACATATACTGCTCCACGAAACGACACTGTCGCACGTGTGGTTGAATAGACGCCCCCCCCCCCCCCCCCCCCCCCCGCCGGGTCGGCCCGCCGACCCGCCACGGCATGTAATATTTGTCATGCATCGCCGGGGTATGTGTGAGTGGATGCCCCGCCGCCACATCCCCCCCCCAACCCCCCCCCCCCCCCCCATTTACACTTGTGCACTCATTAAGTTTGGGCTGGTTTCGGAGCAGTACATGTACGTATGTATATACATACAATGGAACGTAGGACCTGCGCGGAAAGAGGCGGGGCTGGCGGAGTGCGTTGGGGGTGCGTAGAAGTAGCGTGTTGGTGAGATTCGGGGTGCATCGGACGCCGGATGCCCATCCACCCAGCGTAAAAGACGCCTACGTAATATTCACACTATATATATTCACACGCAAATGTGTGAAAACCGGACATTCCGTGCCGGATGGGTGGGAATACGGCGTCCGATGCAGCCAAAACCCCAGCAACACGCTATTCTGTGCACCGCCAATGCACTCCGCCAGCACCGCCTCATTCTCTGTCGATTTCGAAAACGCCTTCACATTACCCACCGCTAATTGCAATTGCCACCGTGTAATGTTGTCACGATGTGCGCACACAACAACACTTACTACCGGTTCCGACGCGGATGGAGGCGAGGCTTGCGGAGTGCGTTGGGGGTGCGTAGAGTAGCGTGCTGCAAATAATTGGGGTGCATCGGACGCCGGATGCCCACCCACCCGGCGTAAAAGACGCGTAATATTCACACTTTATTAACACACAAATGTGTGAAAACCGGACATTCCGTGCCGGATGGGTGGGAATACGGCGTCCGATGCAGCCAAAACCCCAGCAACACGCTATTCTGTGCACCGCCAATGCACTCCGCCAGCACCGCCACATTCTCTGTCGATTTCGAAAACGCCTTCACATTATCCACCGCTAATTGCAATTGCCACCGTGTAATGTTGTCACGATGTGCGCACACAACAACACTTACTACCGGTTCCGACGCGGATGGAGGCGAGGCTTGCGGAGTGCGTTGGGGGTGCGTAGAGTAGCGTGCTGCAAATAATTGGGGTGCATCGGACGCCGGATGCCCACCCACCCGGCGTAAAAGACGCGTAATATTCACACTTTATTAACACACAAATGTGTGAAAACCGGACATTCCGTGCCGGATGGGTGGGAATACGGCGTCCGATGCAGCCAAAACCCCAGCAACACGCTATTCTGTGCACCGCCAATGCACTCCGCCAGCACCGCCACATTCTCTGTCGATTTCGAAAACGCCTTCACATTATCCACCGCTAATTGCAATTGCCACCGTGTAATGTTGTCACGATGTGCGCACACAACAACACTTACTACCGGTTCCGACGCGGATGGAGGCGAGGCTTGCGGAGTGCGTTGGGGGTGCGTAGAGTAGCGTGCTGCAAATAATTGGGGTGCATCGGACGCCGGATGCCCATCCACCCGGCGTAAAAGACGCGTAATATTCACACTGCTTTATTAACACACAAATGTGTGAAAACCGGACATTCCGTGCCGGATGGGTGGGAATACGGCGTCCGATGCAGCCAAAACCCCAGCAACACGCTATTCTGTGCACCGCCAATGCACTCCGCCAGCACCGCCTCATTCTCTGTCGATTTCGAAAACGCCTTCACATTATCCACCGCTAATAATTGCAATTGCCACCGTGTAATGTTGTCACGATGTGCGCACACAACAACACTTACTACCGGTTCCGACGCGGATGGAGGCGAGGCTTGCGGAGTGCACTTGCGGTGCACAGACTAGCGGGAGACTAGACCCATTGTCGCTTATTTACAAGCACGGGCGGTGCTGCCAGACCTGATCGTCTACGGCCGATATAATATTCACACTATATTAACATCGGTGCACACCGCCGCACACCGCCGCACACCGCCGCACACCGCCGCACAACGCTGCGCGCGCACATTCGTCGCACACATTATCCCGGATTCACTCGCCGTATCCATTACGCCGTGCTACTTCAACAATAAACATTGCGAAATTACACCGACACAATGCCGCACCGACTAGCTCTTGACAATACGTGCATATAAATAGTAGTGGCGCGCTGCTCCTCGCCTCCGATGTGTCGTTGACTGCTGCGGAAGGCGGTCGTCGACTGGGTGTTAGTTTCTCCACCTCGGCCGCCCCCCCCCCCCCCCCCCGCGCCCCCCCCCCCCTCCCCCCTTCACCGCTCACAGCGCCATGGCCGACCTCGCCCCCCCGGGCAAAAGTGGGCGGCGAGCCTTGTTGTCTCGCGTGTCCGCGCCGCCGGCATCGAGGAGGACGAGAAAGACATGAGGAAACGCGTGACAAGGTGGGCGCGCAACAAAACACTCCATCCTCCGCATTAGCACGCACCCACTCGTGGCTAACTTGTGCCGCGCGCAGGTTCGTCCGGGAGCGCCGTAAGGCCCACCTCAACGCCAAGGCTTCCACAGTGCCAGCGGCGCAACTCGTGGTGGCCGAGGAGGCCGCATCCTCAGCCGCTTAAAGGCGAAACGATTGTGGCTTGTTGTGGGTGTCTGGGCACAGGGGGCGTCCCGACGCGAAGGTAAGGAAGCTCATGGCGGCGTCGTCGACGGCACAGCCTCCCGGGGTGGTGAAGACACTGACGGATGACAAGAAGCGGAAGAGGCCAGTGAAGAAACGCCGAGGTAAGAAACTGACGGTCGCGGAGTCGGAGGCGGAGTCGGAGGCGCAGGCGGAGGCGGAGGCGGAGGCGGAGGCGGAGGCGGAGGCAGCGAGATCGTCGAAGCGGAGGGTCCCCCGGGCACGCAAGAACAAGAACAAGCAGTAGCCCCCGCCCCCTTACCCCCCCCCCCCCCCCCCCCCCGAGGCGGGAGCGGCTGGCGGCGAGGGGGGGCGGGGGGGGGCGGGGCGGGCGTGGTCCCCCCGCCCCCGCACCCCCCCCCCCCCCCCCCGGGCCACATTCCCCGATGGCAGCTGTCGCGAATATTGTAATTCAATCATTCTTCGGCAAACCGCTGCCTGCCCCCGCCCTCCCCCTCGCGAATATTTATGTAACGTGAGCACTCTTTGGCAAAACATGGCAGCCAAACCGCCCATCTGATGACCTTTGATCGGACGGCTGGCAGGCCCGTTCAGCAGTACTTGCTATAATGTACACAAAATTCCCCAGTGTTACCGAATAGTACGGCTGAGATTTGCGCTCCCATGTACTAATAGTCGTAGTTATCCACAGGACCACTCGTCATCGTGCCCGGGTACCGGGTACCGGGTACTAGATACCCGGTACCGGCGTAATAAATATATCGCGTACTACCCGGTACTACACGGACAACCTTGTACCTTGTACGTCAGTGCCATGTACGCTTCACCGGGTTGGTACGACTACCAGAATGATGACAAAAAGGATTTATCGCCCGCCGGCAATAACGCCGGATGTACTCGCACGTAACTGGATGGACGTGCCGCCACCAGCAGCAGCCTTCACGGATAAATAATAGTCGCTAGTAGTAGTGCTTCGTCACCTGTATGTCACATCTGAATCTCACAGTGAGAGGGCTCGTTGCCCTCGCCCCAATCGTGCTGCGGGGACGTTTGCTGTGGTCGCAGTGGGAGGCTTTTGTGCGGCTCGTCCCGGCGCGCCTCCGACGCCTCCTACTGCGACGTCGTTGTCACACGGACCACGACAACGTGCCGCTTCCCGCCGGGGGGGGGGGGGGGGGGGAGGGGTGCTCTACCACATGTCGCGCTTGACGTCTCGTGGTGGTCGTAACTCCCCCTGTCCGACTCCGGGTTTGGAACCTCGGCGACAGTCGCTAGTGCAGCAATAACGGCGGCCGGCTCGTCGTCACCGACCCTCGCCCGACGTCATTGGCATCGTTACAGGCCGGCATAGGCTACAAGGGCCTCTACGCCGGGCGGGCCAGCCCGCTCCCGCCTAAAGCTCCGTTGGTAAAGATATAAACACGTTTCTGGGGTTTCCCAACACTTTAACTGTCCTAGTGCGACCCGTACGGTATATTGGCAGCTAGTTTCAACCGGTTAGGTTACGGGTACCACATGGTATCGGTTACCATATGGTATCGATGCATCGGGTTTTTGTACGTGTGCCCCACCGCCCGCGAGCCCTGCGCTCCCGGCCGGGGAGCTACTTAGAACAGCCACCAGCAGCTCGCTCCCTTCGGTAGCGCCCTCCCGTTTCCGCTTCCGCCCTGCGGTCTCCTCATCCGACCCCCCCCCCCCCTTCGTTGAACTTTCCTAGCCATTAAATGGCACTTCAGTGTAAAACAGCCTCCGCACCATTTTTTGGCAAAAACGAGACTCGATTGTTATATATACACACCGGTTCCCCGGGTACTCGCTAAATGAAATCCTCCCGGGGTTTAAGCTGTGTATAGCGGGGTCACAATCCTGAGATGCAACTACCGAAACGAGTGCGAATAGTGATCAGTATCCGGTCGATACAGTCAAATATAACGTCATTTGATGAAAACTCAGAGCCCACGTGACCACCCGTCTCGCCAACCCATCCCGCCCCACCGATGCCAATCGAACACACCGGCCGGCACCATCACGCGCATACCGCGGTAGCAGCGCGCTAACGTAGGCATATGGTGGCGTTCAGGTGCCTCATCTTGTGTGTCGCGGGCGGGGATGGGGATGGCGGCGGGATGATGAGGGAGGAGCGCGAGCGGTCACGTGCTAATATTACGCACGTAGCGCGTGCCACGTAGCCAAAAAGTGTTGCCAGCTACACATCTCGGATTTGAGACCCGTTTACGGTCTTCAGAAACGAGTACCTACGCGAACCGGTGATATTGAAACTGGGCGTTTTCAGATAACGTGGATGTAGTTGTACGCAGCTTGCGGAGTACAATTGAAGACCGGTGTCTGAAAATGCCGGTTTTCATTGCTCTCGGCCCGCCTTTATAAGGCGGTCGCTACCATGGTTGGGCTGCATTCCACTTTCCAGTACTGCAGGCTTCAGTGCAGGCTGCAGTCAACAGGCTGCATTGCTGCATTCTGCATGCAAAATGTAGTACATGCTGCAGTGCATGCTGCAGTCAACAGGCTGTAGTGCAGACTGCAGTGGCACTGAAACTGCTGATTATAGGGAAGGGCGGGACAGTGAAGGGCATATATTTGGGGCACTTTGGGTAGCTGCATTGCAGCCCCTTTTTAGGAAGTACTGCAAGCTGCAGTGCAGTAGCTTAACTGCAGGCTGTAGTTTTTGCAACTTGCAGCAATGCAATAGATACTGCAGCCCAACCCTGGTCGCTACGCTGGGGTAGCATTGTTCATTCTCTCGTGTCATACCCGCACGGTCTACTATTTCCCCCATTGTTTTCGAGTTTGTCTGAGTCTGTCAAGCTCGGCACAATGAATCATTCTCTCATGTGTTCGCTTTTGGGAGCACTTTTGCTTGGCACCCTTGTGCTTACTCCCTCAGTCCACGCCTCTGATGGCGCGGGTGGTGCTGGTGTCCGTCATGAAGAGGCTCGTCTTTTGCCGCTTGAGAGGCGTATTCACTAACTTGAGGACTCCATCAACACCGTCCAAAACTCTATCAGAGTTTCCCGCTCTGTCGAAGTCGCCGCTTCTAATCCTGAGCAGCGTCGTCTTCATGAGGCTGAGGTCGCTCACCTCGAGTCCCGTCTCTCGATCGGCCTTGGAGGCCCAGCTCACCCAGATTACCGTCTCGCAGGCAACAGTAGCGGAGGCGACAGCGGCTACTTTCGCCCGACCAACCGGAGGTCTGGCAAAAACATGCAGGCGGCATCAATCGTCGTGCTTCTAAGCGCGTTCGGGACGACTCGGATTCCGATAGCGAGGAGGAGGATGTGTTTGGCAAGAACTCCGGGAATCTGCCTCGAGAGCTTCTCAAGCATGTCGACGGCTACAAAGAGGCCTCTTTTGGTAATACTCGCGTCTTTCGCGATTAGCACTATCACTTCCTTTCGCTGATTGTCTTATTGCATGGTAGCTCTATGATACGCTTCTTAAGTCGTATCCAGACGTTAGCAAACACGTGAAAGATGCTCAACCCGTCTCTGCTTATGAGCTAGCTTGTTGTACTTATGCGTGGTCTGTTCTTCGGCTACTTAGGAATGTGCTTCGTGCCTCATATGAAGAAGCTATGGTATTGTATATTCGTCATAGGTATAGTCCCGAGACTGCTCGTCAGTATAGAGGTGAGGAGGTAAATATGCGATCTCGATATGTCTCTGGGTCCTAATAAGGAAGGAGCTCGCATGGCCATCAAGGTAGCGAAGTCTTCGACTACAATTACCAACAATGCCGGCAAGAAGGGAGGTGGTGGTAGCCGTGGCGGTGGTGATGGTGATGGTCGTTACGGAGGTGGTCGTGGCAGAGGCGGTCGCCATAATTATTCTCCGCTTTTGTTGCGCTATGATATGCCGAGCACGGGCTTCCGGTGCGGGGTCGGTTTGCTAGGTTTGGTAAAACAAAACGGAGCTACAGTGAGTGACGGCGGCTGAACGCCGGTTGGGCGGGCAAGTGGTGTAGGGTGGCATAGTGTGATATGATGACCGTGATTTGAAACCTATTTCCTATATAATCCTTATAGCAGCATCATTTGGACAAAGCGTAACCGCTCGGAAAAGTTCTTGGGCATAGGTGGGGTCTCTTGTATTGGTCGCCTTTTGGGAAACTTTGGTATAATAAGCGCAGCACTGTCGGAGGTGTTTTTTTGTATTGTGCTGAAATATCACAGAGCCTAAGGCGTAGTCAGGGCATATATTGCGTAAGTGCGTAAAAGGCAACGTACATGTTCGCGCTATTTCCTATAAATTATATGTATATCGGGACAAAATATCATAGAATATCATATGCGGTCATGCGAGAGTATTTATGTATATGTTTGAAAGATAAATCACCGTCTTCCAAGAATTGGTGTATCCGTTGTGGACTTTCGGGCCGGGCTCAATCGCGAATTGATTCAATGTTATTATCGGAAGGGCGCGTGCCCCGTTGGCTATCTAGTGGCCCAAACATTTGAGTGAATAGTTCTTGACTCGTTATTGACATAAGAGAATTACGCAGTCGCAACAACATGTGATGTTGGCAAGTAAGCGTGGTATACGGTGTTTCATGTGTTCATCGAGGGAGATACTAAATACCAAAAAGTAGACAATGATAAACTTGTCTTTATGCGGCAAAACGTTACTCACCCCTCGTTAAAACGCCGAAGGGGGATTGGCCATGCCAAATGACATGACTCAGAATTCGTATTGACCGAGTAACTGACTTTTGAACGATATGTGTGGGCGTCCGTATTTTTACTCCAAAGTGGTGTTATACCAAAACTAGGTCGAAAACGAAATACACGTACGGCAGCGCCGGAGAGCATATATATCTAAGAACATAGCGGCGTGTGGTATCGGGTAACCTATCCGGCGGATGCATTTATGCAACTGACAAAAGTCAATGCACATGCGCATGCCCATATTGTCATGGTCAAATATGTCAGGTGCAGCATAAGGCGGAAATGATTACCCAACAAACCCTTGTCTAAAATGGCGGTTAAATGCTTTTATATTCTTCCAACTCGGCAGGTGGATTGGTGGAAGGCGATATATTTTGCCGGGTGGCACATGGGCAGAAAGAGGAGTGGTATTTCGAAGTCAAGCCGGGGCGTGATTGTGATTGTGGAAGGGAATTCAATGGTTGGCATGTTTATATTTATGTTTTTAAAGTCGAAGGGATCGAATTTGTTAGATATATTCGGCATATTTGTCGTTAGTGATAGTAGCAATATCATTATCAATGGATATTGTAGATAAGTGCTTATTGTTGCGTCGTATTCGCAGACTACAGCGCAAAAGAATACAGTGTAGGGATCTTTTAAGTAGTTTTCGAGCCATAGTGTGAGCATAAATTGCGTCGACATTACCGGAGCGGGGCTCGATGGGGCATGCGACGGTGTGGCCGTCGGGGCACGTGAGGGAGCCGGCGGTCGAATTATATGCGGATTCTGATTATTCATGAAGAAAGTCAGGCCGAGAACGACGTCGTATTTGTTTTGTTAATTGGCTATGATAGCCATTTATAATTATCTATTTTTACGTGCGGGGCTGCGACGCTAGTGGCATGCGGCCGTCTGCCATGATTGCGGCGGGGACTTGTAATCTTTCAAGCGACGCGGCCTTAATTTCGCGCAGACGAACGATGAAGGCGTCACTTATATAAAATACAGCATTGCACCGGAATCTACACCCCTTTACAT
Organism: Tetraselmis striata; assembly: GCA_006384855.1. Lineage (NCBI taxonomy): Eukaryota > Viridiplantae > Chlorophyta > Chlorodendrophyceae > Chlorodendrales > Chlorodendraceae > Tetraselmis > Tetraselmis striata. The sequence goes on along the minus strand of VCJN01002356.1, from coordinate 176,851 downwards.
AAGTTCCAGGCCCCTTTCTCGCGGAATCCGAGCTTACGAATAGTAGGGCAGCTGAATCTACGGTTTATGACCTGAAATCCTGGAATATTGCACATGTATGCTCAGCCGTTACCACGATAGGGTGTAAGCAACCCCTTTGGCGCCCTAACAAGTGCCCTACACGAGTGGCACTTGCGCCACACTGAGCGTTTCCAGTACCCCCACAACAACGGGGGTTAGTTGGTGCCCCGCACGTCCCGCCGCGCATGCATAGACCATTGCATGGTGGGATGGCCATGGGTGGGCGAGGAACATGCCAGGAAAGAGGCTAGGGTATTTTTGCTTGGGGTGGGGCCATATATAGTGGCGTGCGCCCGTGCACGATGTGGCGTGATACCATCGCCACTGCAGTGCCGCCTAGTGGTGCAGCTCTCAAACCCGCGGTATCGCTCAATGCGTTGCGAGAAAACGTTAGAAAGTTTAAACCCTAAACCAATAAAAAACTGCGCGAGCAGGGCTACAGATTCCACAGGAGTAGCACGGTCGTCCGAGGCCAATTAGGCGGTGTTCGTGTTTTTTGAAATAATATGTCTAAATCTGACGTCTGAGTCAGCGTGCGGTCAAAACGTTGGCGTGAAACTTTACGCCAAAAGGATCTCAAAACCTGGTACACGGTAGCAGGACAGTGTGTTGTATGTACTTGTGCACGGACTACTCATACTTGGCACATACCCCCCTTGAGCGATGCTCACGGCCGCCATGCCGGATCCCCCCTTTCACAACATTATTTCCACCCGCATCGACGCATTAAGCAAGGTGCACGCCGATACCGCCCCACTAGGCTCACCATGGCGTGCTATGAGCATGCGGCCATGCACTGCTATAGAAAAGCTTTGGCCCACGGCAGGGAGGCCGCGAGAACCCTCTCCCGCTAGCAGGTGCTCGTCTCAGTATTTCACGTTGGCTTCCGGAAAGCCCTAGATTGTTGCACCCTCCGCAAATTGATGTCGCAAACAGGTCGTAATAATTCCCTACATTGTTGTAAGCCTCCAATAGCCATGTTCCGCATATAAGCCTCACAATACCCGGAGAATGCTGCATTGAAGTATTATGCATGTGCATAGGTTTGACGACAAGACACATGTAGATACCCACACCCCAAGATACCTAATATTTCCTGAAGGCGAGCCCTATATGTTGCGTTGACCGCAGACGATTGCTGCCTTAGGCATGCGGCAACTGCCTACATGGTTGTATCTTATACTTTTTAGCCTTATACTATTCGGATTCATACGGCATAGACGCATTATGCATGCGCATTCGCTGGACAGGTATTGTTATCCCCTTATGGGTACATGACATTTCAACGGAGTGGCTTAATGCTGGTGCACCCACTACCTCGTCGGACATCAAGTCCACGACGTCCGGGTCTTCACCGGAGGCGGGCAGCTCCTCTCCTGCGTCGTAGTACTCCCCGTCCCCGGCGTCGTCCTCGTCGGGACCCTTGTGGTTGTCGGAATCAGTCGGAGCATGCACGGCTTGCGGTGGCGGCTCTGCATGCATATGTGCGGCGGGTGGTGGCGCCGCGTCGGGTACCTCATCTGCCGCAACTTCTTCCGGCGGCCTACCGCGTGCGGTTGCGGCGTGTCACTTCGTTTGCGCAAAGCTTCGTCGAGGGTCCCAGTCCCAACGTTGGGGGAGTCCGCAGGCTCGGGTGTGTCCGGGACGACGTCTTGCCGGTTTTCCGAGAGTTCATGTCCCGATATGCGAGCCAGGTATGTCAATCTCCTACGGGGGTAGGCAAAATACAGTGAGACGTGTGATACAACAAGTCGCAGTATTCCGGTTCATACGAGACGTTGCGACACGCGAAATGGAAGCATGGGCATACATGACGCAGCTCGTCCAGACAAGTAGGTACATCCCGAAGATGGCTTTGGAAGGCACGAAGCAATCTTTGCTTCAATCTCGGAAAGGCCCACACCGTCCTCGAAGTGGGCCAGTTTGCGCACAACCGGGCGGTCTCGCTTCTTGAAGTCAAGGGCATGATTGGTGAATAAATAGCAGCTCCGCCTGTCGAGCGAAGGCGGCCACCTCGGCTTCGCGATGTTCAATCTCGGCAATGAGGAGGTCACGCGACTCCTCACACGAAGCTATGTCGCTGTCAACAACAGTCAGTCTATGTAGCAAATGCAGAAGCGACATTGGCGGCCCCTCCTCCAAAATTGTCGGCGGCCTTGGCGGCCCAGCGTCGAAGGACGCTACGCCACCCTCGTCGGCCGCATCGGCTTGAGCAGTAACAGCTCTGCGTGCCCGCTCGCGTCGGCCTCAGCAATTCAACATGCATTTACTCATGGGTCATGGGAGCCTTGCCCTACGATATATTGGAAACAATGTATAGTAATGCAATCTGTTGTAGCGCAGATTGTTACTTATCGAACAGATTGTTGCTCCATGCGTCTAGTGCGTAACTCGCAGCGCCTTAAGGACAATGGGTGATGCCTCACCGACTTCGTCCTTTTCTCCTTCGTCAGAGGGGGCATACTGCATCGGGGAGCGAATAGGTGAATTTGATGGCTTTAATGCGATGTGGGGTTGGGGGTTGGCCGTTGGGGTTGGGGAATTCTCGGGAGGGGGGGGGGGGGGGGCAATATGGCGCCTACCATATCCAGAGCCCTCGCAATATATCATGTGTTGCCGGCACTATATCAGGGGTTTATTGAATGGCATCGTCGCCAGGTATGCGTGGTACGGCTGCTCCCGTATTTGGAGGCTGCAATGGTGCAGTGCGTTTTGGAGGCGCTGATGACGAGGCATGCACGACTGTCGGCATGGCGCTGACCGAATGCCGGCCGCTAATAGTTATATCCGCATCCGCGACTCCTCCTCATACCCCAGCTGAGGTCGGTAGAACGCGGGCGGCTGCCCCCGCACCCGCCGCGAAGACCGCCACGCATGCGAAGCTAGCTGATACTATTGTACCGGCGTAGAAGACGTGGCCGGGCCTAGGGCGTGCGGGGTGGGTTTCCGCCCCCGCCGCGCGTCTCGGGGGTTTTCTAGCGGCCCGTCCTAGTGGCTTAACCCCCAGAGCCACATTGCGCATGGACCGTCGCAGGTACGGCTCGGTCACACGGGCGTCTATTGATTCACGCTTCACTCCGACCGCTAGCGCGGCTAGCAAGGGTAACCACTAACCGAGTGGCGTGCCGAGGACTATGGGTGGGTGCCGAGGGGAGTGTGCTGGTTGTCGTTCGTTACGGCAGCCGTCGTGCATGTCTTCGTACAGTACGTCATATTCCCGCACAACCGGAGGTGAACATAATACGTAAAGGCAGAACAGTAAACCCTAGGCGGGCATCGTGATTTGGCTCGAAAAGTAGCAGTAAAACTAGGAGCTCGCGGAACAATACAATTTTGCTCGCGTTTTGGCCTTTTGTGGTGCTTCGACACCCAAATTCGACTAAGAAAAGCTACCGTACAAACCAGGGTTGGGCTGCAGTCCACTTTTGAATACTGCAGGCTGCAGTGCAGTGCAGTAGGCTGCAGTGCAGGCTGCAGTGCAGGCTGCAGTAGCACTGCATTTGCTGATTTTAGGGAAGGGAAGGGCGGGACAGTGAAGGGCAAAGGGGCTGCCATGGCGGATGCAGAGGGGCAGCAATCGTGGTGGAAGTTGTAATACATCATTAATTGCCTACAGAGGGGAAAAGCCTACTGTGTGTACATTTGTGTGTGTCCAACGATGATGCTGTCCCCACGCATGCATAGTGAAACATGCGTAAAAAAGCATGATGGCATAAAAACTCTCTAATCCCCCGCCTCCTCATCCGCTGGCGCTGCCTCCTCATACTGCTCCAGCATGGACTCCACCGCTTCCCATTGAATGCGGCTGGCCTCCCCCTCGCCCTCGCCATCAAGGACTTGGCTGGCCAGCCAATCCTCCCCGCATGGCTTGAGTAGATCCGCCGCCACGGCGCTGAAAGCAGCCTCCCCGTAGTACGACGCCAGTAGCTCCTTGACCTTGGCATCCAAATCCAGATTCTTCTGAATAAAGACGCAGGCACCCATGTTATCCAGGTTCATTCTATTTCTTAAGTGCATGGTGACAAGGCGTGGGGGCCCTCGTGGGGCAGTGAACCGTGTAGGCCGCCCGTGTCGGCTAAGTGGCACAGCCAACAACACAGGACGTTCGACTTCCTACTCTCGTCGGGCGGTAGGCTAGTGTCATGCGGCACGAAAAAAGACCAGACGGCACGGTTGTTCTCGCGCTGGGTGCCGCCCCAGCAGCCGGCGGCGGCTTTGCTGAGGATAGACAGGGGGGGGGGCACTGGGGTTCAGGCCTAAGAGTGGGTCATCTTCGTCATTGTCGATGAGAATATCGTCGGCTTGCATCCCAAGTGGTGTCTGTGCCACTCGTGCTGACCTGTTGGCTGCAGTGCTGGCCGCTGCGGCGCCGGTGCTGTCCGCTGCCATCGCCTCGTCCGCCAGCGCTGCTGCGCCTTGCTCCGCGGCAGACTGGTATCCCTCCATGTAATTGACGAAGATTGACGAGATGAGGATGAGCACGGTGAGCGTAAAGTGAGGATAGGTTCGGCTGGTGTGTGTGGTCTACTGGTATGTGCCCCGATGCGGCGACGTGTGATGGTACTGTACAAGCGAGTACGGTGCTATCCGCGGCGCTCGGACCGCCGGAACTGTCGCCATATGGCTTGTTATCATTGGCGGGCGCCATCCAAACGCTATCCAGTGATATTTGGGGCTGCTTGGGTTACTGCACTGCAGTCCCTTTTCGGGAAGTACTGCAGGCTGCAGTGCAGTAGGCTAACTGCAGGCTGCAGTTTCTGCAGTCTGCAGTGCACTCGATACTGCAGCCCAACCCTGGTACAAACGCGCACGGTTGACTCCCGCACGCACGACGTTATGAGTGGACCCCCAATAGAGGTAGAATTCTTTAAAACCTAGCGGGCTATTTGCTGTCGCCATCTTCCATCTTCGCGACTCCCCCCCCCCCCCCCCCCCGGTCCCCCCCTACCATGTGGCGGGCCGCGTCCGCCCCCTCCCCCTCCCTCACTTAGTGCTTTATGTTCTTTTTGGTTGCCGACAGGGTCCTGCCATAGACAACACTGTAACCCAAGTCACGGCGTCGTTTCGGCAAATCACAGCCCCCTCCCTTTGTAATACGGGTACGAGTATATGGGCAGCAACATACAATACATGGGCTATAAGTACAGGTAGCAGCTGCGGATAGAGGCGATCATCAGGAAATCACCCAAAAAGGCGCTACGAACGCCCACTACGGCGAGTATGGGTATATATCAGGGTTGGGGTGCAGTATCTACTGCACTGGAGGCTGCAATTAAGCTACCGCACTGCAGCTTGCAATACTTCCCGAAAAGGGGCTGCAGGGCAGTTACCCAAAGTGCCATAAATCTGACTGGATAACGTTTGGATGGCGCCCCCCAATGATAATAAACCATATGGCGACGGTTCCGGCGGTCGGAGCGCCGCGGATAGCACCGTACTCGCTCGTAGCATCACAAGTCGCCGCATCGGGGCACAGACCAGTAGACCACACACACCAGCCGAACCTATCCTCACTTCACACTCACCCAGACACCACTATGTGTCATCATGCTCTCGCCATTCTTCGTCAATTATATGGAGGGAGACCAGTCTGCCCGCGAAGCAGGGCTCATCGGCGATGGCGCACGATCGAGGCGATGGCGGAGGACAGCACCGCTGCCGCCACGGCCAGCACTGCCGCCAACAGCTCAGCACGAGTGATACCGACACCAATTGGGACGTACGCAAGCCGACGATATTCTCATCGACGACGACGAAGATGACCCCTTCTTAGGCCCGAGCCCCAGTGACCCCCCATGCTGTCTATCCTCAGCAAAACACTTCTCACTTTCCCGCCGGCCCTTAACACCGGGCGAAGTACTGCGTATGTACTAAATCCGGGCGAGCCGGCGCGGCTCTACTGGTGGTGATGATATTGTACTCCTGTGAAACGGCGGACAGCCCGACGACCGGACGACCCACCACCATGCAAGCTGCCGGCCACAGCGGCGCGAAGAGCAGGCTCCACAGGAGACCCGCCTCACTGCAGCCACCATGGACATCACCAGACCTGAGAAGCAACAGAAGGCCGCGGTCGGCGCCACTATCGATGCGCCGCGCAGCGGCACGACCCAACCTCCCATGATCCGATCCGCCATCGCTGCGGAACAAATCGCAGGCACCAGACTTCCACTTGTTGCCGCCCCATGCCAACTGCCGGCCAGCGCCCACGGCAGGCGTGAAGAGCGGGCTCCACAGGAGACTATCTCAACAGCCAACATGACTATCAACATAGCCGAGGAGCACTAGGCGGCCGCGGTCGGCGCCACTATCGATGTGCCGCGCAGCGGCAGAGCCGAACCCCTCAAGATCCAAGCAACCATTGCCGCGAAAAAATACACATACACCCGACTTCCCACCTGTTGTCCGCCGTCTCCTCCGCGTTTCGAGCCGCAAGTCCCGCCAGCCCCCAATCGATCTGCCCCTTGATACCGACTGTGCCACGCAAGTCGCCCTGCTACTCAGCAGTTTGGCGACCCGCAACCGTGCGACTGGGGTCGACATGCGCCGCAGTCGTGTGTTCCAGAACCCGATCCGTACCCTCGGCCCCAAGCTCGGGGCATTCACATCCACTCACGACGTCAAGGCAGTGGCCCCACGCGCCCCTATACCGGCTGCCGCCGCTCCGGCAGGGGTGAGCAGGGCCGAACTCGCCACTAACACGGGATCCGACGCGAACCTCGTCGCAGCCAGTATCACGCACCTATATGGGCGGGAGAAGATCGCGATTGTTCGCCAACATGCGCCGCCTACAGCTGACCAGTCGGCGATGCACCACGGGCAGGTCCCCCAAGAGCTCTAGCCACCACCAACTACCCAGCTACAAGCGGCCCTCGCCCCGGCCGCGGCCGCGGCAGCCCCTCAAGCCACGGAGATGGACGGCGACGACTCACCACCGGCAGTCGATCAGCCGGCGACAAGCGTCGATCCAGCCCCGCACCCCGAGCCGTCTCCACCGGCCGCAGCCCATGCCCCCACTGCGACAGGAGAGGCCTTGGAGGCCACCGCCCCCCTCGAGCAACCCTGCTACAACCATCACACCAGCCCAGGCTTCCCGCCTGACCCGGCTCGCGGCAGAGGCTCACCGCCCACGTCGCCCCCCGCGCCGGACGAAAACCTTGCAGGTGCAGGTAGGCCGTCTACGGATACCTTCCGCCGGCAAGGCGCCCAACCCCAAGCCGGACGCACGCCCGCGACTATCAGCGTCGCCACCCAAGAACTACGGACGTTTCTAGTCGATACGCCCGGATGCATGTTTTCGAATAATTTACCAGCACTTTCCCCGCAAGTCTTACAGACAGTGTATCGCTCGACCCTCGGGCTTGGTACATGCACGAGACGGAGTCATCATGCCAATAAAAGCAGTAGACTATGCCAAATATGTGTGTGTGTGTGTGTGTGTGTGTGTGTGTGTGTGTGTGTGTGTGTGTGTGTGTGTGTGTGTGTGTGTGATGGAGGGCACTGTAGCCCCCACCCCATCAAGCTAGCCAGCTCAGCGGTACATAAATACTGAGCACCATGTAGCTATTCCGGTTGGCTCCCCTCCCCCATCACACCTCAGTAGCAGCAGGCGGGACGCTTCAAGCTGCCTTATAAGCGTGCATGCTGAGCTCTGGATGGAATGGGTCCGACTTAGGTAGGGACAGCATGTGGGCATTGTTGTCTTAGCTATAGCCCACTGGAAGGAGGAGGGGCTAGGAAACATAAGAGGATGGCCGGTAGCTTGAGCTGTGATAACACTTCGTGTTCCCCACTGTGGTTAGAGACAGCAGGTCCTAAGAGCAACTCAGTTGGAGCGAGTGGATGCATCAGACTAGACGTTGTGACAAATTTCAATTTCAATTTCCTCAGCAAAGCCGCCGCCGGCTGCTGGGGCGGCACCCAACGCGAGAACAACCGTGCCGTCTGGTCTTTTTTCGTGCCGCATGACACTACTAGCCTGTCGCCCGACGAGCGTAGAAAGTCTAACGTCCTGTGTTGTTGGCTGTGCCATTTAGCCGATATGGGCGGTCTACACGATTCACTGCCCCACGAGGCACTGTGATATTCAGATGTGACATACGGGTGACGAAGCACTAGGGCCCCCACGCCTTAACCAACCACGAGCGAGACGTAAAGATGTGGTCTGATGGGGCGCATCTCGGCGGCAGCTCGTCTGCCCGCACCGCTCGTCGTGGCAAGGGTTACGTGTTCAATTACTCATACGGCAAGGGGAACAGTACGCTGAAGGATCACATCGCACGATACCACCGCGAGCTTAACGTCATCTATACGGACAAGGTGCTCAACGAGCTCCCCGTGTCGTCCGCCCATCGGTCGAAGCGTACCTCGCAAGCCGCATCGTCTCTTGCTGCCGCGGGCGGCACCATCGCCGACTGTTTCCGGTCATCGAAAAAGGTTTAGAAGGACACTTTGAAGGCTAGAGTCTTTTTCCATATGTTGGGCCCGCTGATGGTGTACGCCCGGCTCCTCTTCCGCCTTGTCGACAACCCTCTCTTCCAATCTGTGTGCTGGTTCCTGGACCCGAGTATGCCCATCCCTGGCCGGCATGAGGTCTGTCCTCCCCTCCCCTCCCCTGCCTTGTCTGTCTGCGCCGTAGCTACCCGCGTCTGCTGCTGCTGCTCTTATTTGTTTTTTTCACTAACTATGCTACTGCCTCCCTACTATGTTGCATGCAGTTGACACGGCAGATCATCGGCAACCTCAAGACAGAAGCTGAGGAGGCCCTGAAGAAGGAGGTAAAGGGCGTGGACGGAGTGGCCATCAGGGGGAGGCCAGCCGCATTCAATGGGAAGCGGTGGAGTCCATGCTGCAGCAGTATGGAGCCGAGCCATCGGATGAGGAGGCGGGGGGTTAGAGGGGTTTTTCTGCCATCACGCGTGTTTCACTATGCATGCGTTGGGACATCATCGTTGGACACACACAAATGTTGGACACTCACAGACATAAGGCTCTTCCCCTATGTAGGCAATTCAATGATATATTACATCTTCCACCACGATTGCTGCAATGCTGCCCCTCTACATCCGCCATGGCTGCCCCTTTGCCCTTCACTGACCCGCCCTTTCCTATAATCAGCAGTTGCAGTGCTACTGCAGCCTGCACTGCAGCCTGCCTGCAGCCTGCAGCATGTTGACCGCAGCCTGGACTGCAGCCTGCAGTACTGCACTGCAGTACTGGAAAGTGGATTGCAGCCCAACCTTGGTATATATAGTAATATTCCTTATCCGCGGATAGGCATGCGCGACACTGCGCACATTGCGGTGCACCCCCTTGCTCACCTCCCCCACTATGCCCGACCATGCCCGACCACTAAGACCATGCCCGTGTACTCCGATATGTCCAGGATGTCTCGAAGAGGACCCTTCTGTCCGGGCTCCGTGTTGTGCCACGCCGCATCCCGCGCTGCCAACCCCCGTTGTATGTTGCCCAACAGGGAGCGCTCAAACCCATCCACGGCTGTGGCCCGGGGCACTGCAGTGTACTTGACGCCGTACCACATAGTCTTAAACTCCAGCAGCGTGGACTTCAAGCTCCGGGGATCATATCTCCCGGTCATGACGTTGAACGCCGGAAGGGAGAACCCTGCGTCCGGCACTAGGTCCTTGAGTTCATCCCTGGGTACGGTAGGGTGTTGCCTAGAGGCACTGCCTGCTGGAACAGTCAAGTCATCCACCTCCCGCCGTACAGCGATACCTAGGTCGTGAACACAGTGACCGCGGAAGGCATCTGCGATAGCGTCGTGCTGTACACGCCAGTGAGCGTCTCCAGGCGCCGGGAGGTTCATGCATGAGCGCGTCGCCGTATAGGTCAACAGTCACGGGGTTGTGCTCCGTCGAGGGCATAATGATCTAGCTCCCAACCACCGGGGCCAAGCATGGGCTAGGCAGAAATAAGTACCCGGCAGCGACCTCCCGCAGCTCATGCGGAGTCATGACCATCCGCGCGGTGGGGATGGCCACTGTCCACATGCCTGATGCCGCGTCGAGCTGGTTGAACAAGATCCGTTCCCTACATGTGGCAGGGAGAGCGCACACCTCATTTCGAAGTTTAGTAATTCACACCAGTACGGGTAATGGGATTACATGAGCTAGACGCATCAACAGTACGGGTAAATGGCTACGACGATATTATTGCTGACGTGGGTCTGATTACACATCAGATACCCAGTAGGGTACAGATACCCTCGTTCAAACCATTATCGACGGGGTACGATGCACAATTTAATCCGAAATCCATTAGTGTGACACGCGGATCACTACGGATATAATACGAAATTGATGATAACCTCCTTCCTCGACACCACCGCCCGCCGCCGCGACGCACGACGCGCTTGGCCGTTTCGGGCTCTCGGCCTGTTGGCCAGCAATGCACGCGGGATCCGGGGCCGCTACCCCCTCGGCAGGTCACAAAGGCACACCAACCGCCATCACTTCCCGCACCACCCACCCCAGACCTCCCGAGGCTTGGACCACTCGCAACTGTGTCGCCACCTAGATAATTTATATTTCGAAACCAAAACAGGGGGAAGAATGGCTGCCGTTGCTGCTCTCCTAGCGTCCGCGCCGTCCGCCCTAGCGGGAAGCCGGCGCGCGCCCGCGACGGCCTCGATTCGTGCTGCCCCCGCCCCGCGCGCAGCCGGCCCCACCACCCAGAGCCGCACCACCGCGCACGGCAGGTGACCACACCCACCACAAGTTTTAGATTAACAGACAGGGAGTAGTGCAGCTGGTCGAGGTTTGTGTTGGCGAGCAGCAGGAGAAAGCTAGATCCTAAGAGCGGTCAGTCGGGGGTCGGAGCCGGGAACCCCGACACCCTTCGACAACCCTAAAGCAGAACAGCAGTTGTGAATCTGATTCCGCGAGGCGCTCGCCGCCCAACCCGAGATAGCCGGACAGACATGCAGACGCTCCACGCCGTCCTTGCCGCCGTCAGCTTTCACGCACCTTTCATACTCATTTGGGTGCCGGCGAGGACGTCGGACTGTGGGGCAACGGTGGCATGTCGCCGCGTGCGTAGCCACGTCCACGTCGTCTTTCCGATCCTGTTCGCGAACCGATGCCCCCCCTCCGGCGCCGAGATTTCGAATTGCGCGCAGTGTTGGTCGCAGTATTTACGCGCTGGTCAGCCGCTCTTGACGCCTCTGCCGTACCGACGAAGTGTCTCCTGAGCCCCGACACGCGTTCCCTCTCCCCGCGCATTCGGACCTCTATCATTCATCGCCCTCAGGCTTTTGGTACTCGCACGAACCCCCGGTGCTCCAGAGGCTTGAAGTTGCTTCTGCCATTGTGGACTGAGCCGCTATCTGTCAATGCCTCCAGGAACAGCTTCACCAGGGCGCAGGCGCCCTATGTGAGGAGCCTGGTCGCCAGGTAGGGCATGAAACGCTCTGTCTTGCGCTGGCTTCTGCAGCTGCCTGACCCATTCTGCCTCTCCATGCTGCCATCTGACGGCGGCGATCCCTCCCGGGCTGGATCAGGGCTGCCACCGAGTCCGCGAATGGGTCGACGTCGGAGACCGCCGCGAAGCCCGTCGTGAAGATTGACAACTCGTCGGATCCCTTTGCCTCCATCATCACCATCACCTTTGGCGACAAGCTCGGCGACCTGCTGGACACGGTACGCTGTGGTGGCCCTGCGGTTTGCAGAGACCCCCCCCCCCCTACCCTTCAGGCATGCCATGGTTCCAGGGCTGTGTGCGTGCGTGCCTATGTTTCCCAGGAGGGGGGGGGGGGGGGGGGGGGTTGATGTCTGCTGTGGGACCTGTTACGCTGCTGCCGGTGACCTAAATGCCTACCTGTGCAGACCGAGCAGTAAGAACACTGCGGACGAGAACCCGCCCCACCTGTCAGTGGCCAACTATAGACGAACCTTCCGTGGAACTGTAGCGAACGTTCTGATAGTTTCCATGCAACGCCGATACGAGGCCTGTACTGCGGGTTGTCATTGGCGCGTCACGGCGTATGTGCTGATGCGATTGCTGTTTCCATAGATGGCGGCCCTGAAGAACCTGGGCCTCAACATTCAGCGCGCCAACCTCGCCAGCCCCACCGAGGACGACCCCGCCCAGAAGAACAGGTTCTACGTGACCGAGGCCGAGAGCGACGAGAAGGTCACCAAGTCGGCGCGCCTGGAGGAGATCAGGCTCACGATCCTGAACACCATGATGACGTACCACCCCGAGGCGGGCGAGAGCCTCAGCCTCGGCACCGGCCGCAGATACATGCCTGCCATGCGCGACCAGACTCACCCGCTGGGCGCCGCCGCCGGCAACGCCATCGAGACCTCGATCGACATGGCCAACAGCAGGAGGCACACCATCATGCGTATCCGGACCGCCGACAGGCCCGGCCTGCTCGTGGACATCGTGCACATCCTGAAGGACATCAGCGTGAACGTGCTGTCCGCGGAGATCGACACCGTGGGGGCGGAGGCTGACGACCGGCTGCTCATCAGCTACCACGGCGAGCCCCTGAACTCCTCCATGCAGATGCTCGCCCAGAACGCGCTACAATACTACCTCTCGCTCGCGGAGGTTGCCAAGGACGAGTCGTACTGAGGCGGCGCACCACAGCACCCCCCCTCTCTCTCAAACAGCCCCCCATACAGTCCCAGACACACTCTTGAGGGTACCTGGGGACCAACCATTGGCGAGCGTTTCAATGGTAGCAGAACAGCCACATTTGCAGTCACAGAATCATCACCCCCACTCTGATATGTAACACACACCCCCATCCCCCCATCTACCCCCACCACCCCCATCCCCCGGGCGGGGGCCATCATACATCCACCCCCCGAACATGCAAGTGGCTCCGCGAATGGGACCGCAATCATTGGGGATGACTACCGGATGCGTCTTCAGCATTCTAGGTTTTGATCAATGTATGGTTGATTACAGGCGAGGGAGGCTGCGCTACAGGCAGACTAGAGCCCCCCCCTCCTACAGCGTCGGCGCACAGTCCAGGCCCGCCAGCCGGCCAGGCCGGGCCCCGCAGGCGCATGAGAGCGCACCCGGCGGCCGTGGACAGCACATCGAGGTTCTCTGTTCGTGTTTGCAAAAACAGTTCCTCTGCGGGGGGCTGGGCTGTTGGGTGGGTAGGCGGCTCGGGGGGGGGGGGGCTCGGGTGCATGCATGGGGGCTACGGGGCGGCGCTCCTGTCGCGGCTCAGACCACCGGCGCTAGGCCAGCCTTCTGCTGCGCCGCCTGGGCGTTGCCGGGGGCGGTGCGGTTGGCGCCGCTCGCTCGGCCGCCCCGACCGCCGTCGTAGTTGCCGCGATTGCGGTTGCCTCCGCCGCCGCCTCCGGCGTTGCCTCGGCCCCGGTCCGGGCCCCGCTCTCCGCGGCCTCGGTTCCGGCCGCCCCGGCCGCGGGCGTTGCCGCCCTCGTGCTGCCTCGCGTTGCCCCGAGCGGGGGCGCCCGCAGCCGGGCCGCCCTCCGGCAGCGCGCTGCTCCCGGCCAGGCCCGGCGGCCCGTTGGAGGCCGGGTTGGGCAGCCCGCCGGCTCCGTCCATCGGCGGCAGGCCGCCAGTGGCGTCCAGGCTCGGCGGAGGCATGTACGGCATTCCTGGGCAGGTCGCGGGTCGGCATGAACAAGTCAGCGCGCTGAATTGACCAGGGCTGCGACAAAGAGTGCCGGGATCAGGGAAATATTAGTCTATTACTTACTATTGCCTGTTTTGTGTGACAATTACGATATCAATTTACGCTTCGAGTACATTTACGATGCTTACGTGAGGTTACAAGTGTATGTACGGTATCACACGGCCTTCTGGCAAGCGGCATGCTTTCCGGTGGATGTCGCCTTGACTGTTACATTTGACGTGATTAATGAAAACATTAACCAGCACACACCCCTGATGTTGTGTGAAGGCTGAGAGAAGGCGTCGCAATGGCCCCTGAATGTGTCGTATTCGTAAATGCACGCTCGGAGGTCCTCCCTGCACGACAACTCAGCAGATCACGCAGTATATTGATGGTACTCATAGTACCAGATGATACCGGGCGGTAGTGCATTGTGTCGGTCATGGCACCGCTGAAAAGCCTGCCTTACAAGCGCCATGACTACCACAACGGACCGTACGTAGCGTATGCACCGTGATGGGTAATCGTACCAATGCGTGTTCTGTCGATTCATGTAAAGCCGCTGTAGTTGGACGGGTATGCGTAGGTCGCGAGTATGCTAGGACAACTACCAACACCACACTGCCATCTGTAGTTCTCTGTCCGCTCCGTAAGGAGGTCTCTTGTACGAGAGGTCCCCGGTTCGATTCCCGGTTCTCCCAGTTGAGGGCAATATCGACCGGGCGTGTCCGGGGTTTACCTGGTTCATGAATTAACCTCTTCGGAGTTCGAATGAGGCAACGGTCTAATGGCTATGCCATACCTACTATGACAGCAGTTGGCGCAAGGGGTCGAGTGCAGGGGCGACTTCCGCCGATGACCTGGGGGGAAGCTTTTACCAGCGCGTCGTCGCGGGAGGTAGCAAGGATAAGGTCGTTCTGCAGCGTGATCCACGCCGCACATACGCATTATCATACACTGCTTATATCGCTAGGAATTGCGCCTAATTATGTGACGGGGCACAAGTAGGTACTCCGGCAGGCGATCAGTAATCGCCTGTGCATCTATCGCTCCCACGTATGCCTTTCTCACCGAGTCCGGGGTTCGAATCCGCCGAAGTCCTTACATCCCGATAATCCGAACGATCCCAGAATACCATTGGATTCAGCAGGAAGCCCTGTCGTGCGCCGAGAGTGCCGCCCGCGGCCAATAGAGAGCACCATACCTAGCGGACTACGAGGCATTCCAAACCATGATTGCCAGAGATTCAGCACATACCTTTCCACACACTGTATTGCATTTGGCGGGGGCGAATCCAGGACTGAATTCAGGTTGAATTCCGGCTGAATATGACATTTTAAGCTGCAGGTTTAGTCCGGGTTAAAAACCTCCATCATATCAGCCCTGGCTATAATGGAAATAAACCGCGGTCATTTTCACAATATATATCATATGCATATAATGTATTTGTATAATATTTTCAAATACATATACATATACATATACATATACATATACATATACATATACATATACATATACATATACATATACATATACATATACATATACATATACATATACATACACATATACATATACATATACATATACATATACGTATACGTATACGTATACGTATACATATATATTGCGCATATACAACCCTCCACATACACACATGCACATGGAGTATCGAATGTCAAATCATCGCGCAGCCCCAGTCACACGCTGCCTGCCAGGTCAGGGGAGGGCGGCAGCATGCCCAGCTGCGGCGGGCGGCTCACCCTGGAACATGTGGTCGTACGCTCCCGGCGGCATCATGGGCGGCATGCCGCCCGCATGCTGCGGCATCATGAAGCCGCCCGGGTGCCCGAAATTCATGGGCATGCCAGGCTGGCCGTACGGGTGGGCGGGGTGCCCTGGCAGCAGCTGGTCCGCCACGCTGGCGTGGCTGACCGGCACCTGCGGCGGCGACAGCGAGAGAGAGGAGTCAGAACCACAGAGCAATTGCACCAGTATCAACATCTGTTCAAGGTGTTGACCTGATCAAAGCCACAATGAGAAATGGCATGCGCGCCGAAGAACTTGGCCTCACCTGCCCGATGACCGGCAGGGCGCCGCCCTCCAGCGGGAGCGCAGCCATGCCGGCGGTCACCTGTGGCTGCAGCATGTACGGCCAGATCTCTGGGGTGGCGGGCGCCGGAGGGGCCGACGCTGGCGCGGTGGACGCCGATGACGCAGTCGAAGACGCCGCCGCCGCCCCCGACGTCACTGGGGCAGGCTCGCTCGCCTTCTCTGCGACCTCTGCCGGCGCCTGGGCTTGCTCCTCGGCTGGCGGCTTTTCCTGCCACACACACAGGCGTGTAGGCAGGCAGGTGGCTCAGCCTCCAAGCCAGTGCATGTCACGACCGCACGAAAGCCTCCCCCCCCCCCCCCCCCTACAGGCCCCTCCTCCTGCACACATCACATAACAGTATGGACATGGATACGGGTGCTGGCGCCCCTGTACGAACCCTCATTTGAGGCTCGCAAGGAAGCTACAGGAACATTCACTGTGGCTCCGCTGCAGTTCTGTGTCTATATCTGTTTACTGCCAGGTAGGGCATGTTCTTATCCGCAGAGTTCTTACTACCGCGCTGGCACCCGTATACTACACACGTGAGTGCCTCAAAAGCCGGCCGCACCTGCGGGACGGAGTACTCCGGCTTGACGGTGAAATACTGCGAGGCCATGATCTTGGAGACCTGCTCCGCGACGTAGGTGCCTGAGAGAAAGGGCTCACTTTGTCAGCGTGCAGCCGGCGGCACAGCGTGGCGCCCCATCCCGCGCAGCCGGCAGGAATGTGGTGGTCCAGGCTAGCGGCCCATCGGACCCCTCCCGGAGCGTAGGGGGCGCGGGCATTTGTACCTGTGGGGACCGCCGCGCCATCCATGCCGAGCTCCGGCAACACCTCTCCCGCCTTCAGCAAATACTTACGCGCCAGTGCGCAGCACTGCTGCACCGCCGTCTGCGCCCGCAACAGTCACTGTGTCATGCAGCGCGACCCGGGCAGAGACTGCGCCCTCGAGGGCCCAGTAGGCCACTGACTAGTTGAGAGCTGGGGCGTGGGGGCTCTGGCTGGGCATGCGTGGGAGACGTTCCTCCGGAGCAGGCTGGCTCACCTCGTGGCTGATCAGCTGGCGCGCAGAACGCGCCGTCAGCAGCTTCCCAAGCTGCACAATCAGGTCCATGTCCTGCTGGCGTAGTTGCTTAGGGGAGGGTGGGGGCAAGGGCCGAGGGGGGGGACATAATGTAAGTGCCCAGCATAGTTGCCCATCAGCTGCGCCATGCGGTGGGTGATCAATTCACAATCAGCGCTGAAGGTCAGGGAAGGGGGGTTGGGGGGTACCTGGTCCTGGGGGGAGGTATGGTTCAGCCACGAGTAGCACGCAAAGCGCTCCTGCTTCCGCACGCTCTCGTCCTGCATGAGATGCTGGACGCAAGCGTCGCGCTCCCCGGGAGCCTCGCTCAACAGCTGCACGAACGACTGGTCAAACATCTGTGGGAACAGGGAGGGGGGGGGGGGGGGGGGGGCGGTGGGGGTCGGGGCTTAGCCTGCCGGCCCCACCCAGCGGCAGCACTCCCAGGTGACGAGGCACAGTCATCGTGGGCGGACCTTGGAGAAGTAAATCAGGGGCACAAGCTGCTGGATCGTGTCATGGGTGACGCTCTCACGGGTGGCCTCCACGGCAGCTGCCACGGCGGCGGCCTTCTCCTCCTCGGCTTGCGCCGCGTCTTTCATGGCGGCGCTCTTGACATCCTCACCCTGCTGGCGCTGGGCCTCCTCTTCCATCCAGGCCTCCTTCGCCAAGGCAATCTCCTCCGTCATGGCCTCCTTCAGGTGGCTCTCCAGCTTGGACAGCTCTTCAATGGCTACCAGGCACTTGGACTTGCTCTTCAGCACCTCCTCCTGCGGGCACGTAGAGGCAGGTGAGCGATCTTCGTGGTAGAGTGGCTACCCCAGCCCTTGCCCTCTCCTTCCCCGCCCAGCAGGCCCCATATGTTGCCCCACATGTTGCGCATGTGGCGGTATGTGCGCCCACCTGATCTGCGTTGATGGCTTTCCCCGCGGCCACCTGCTGCTCGATCTGCTCCGCCTTGCCCAGCTTCTTCTTGATGGCGCGCATGCGCTTGGCGATGGCCATAGCCACAGGGCCCTCAGGCTTATCCGACATGGCTGCTGTTGCGCGGCGGGAACCCTGCGATAGCGGGCGACCGTCAGCGAGAGGCCCTGCTAGCAGCACTCGGCGCCCCGCTGGGAATGCCCGAATACCCCGCCCCGCCTACCGCCCACGCTGTGCGCCAACCCGCTCACCGCACTCCCCTGTCGATACCGTATATATGTGCAATAGATCGTGCGCGATTCCGC
The DNA here is from genome assembly GCA_006384855.1 of Tetraselmis striata. Taxonomy (NCBI): domain Eukaryota; kingdom Viridiplantae; phylum Chlorophyta; class Chlorodendrophyceae; order Chlorodendrales; family Chlorodendraceae; genus Tetraselmis; species Tetraselmis striata. Next base: position 158,783 of record VCJN01002356.1, on the reverse strand, counting down.
AGCCCTCTTCTCTCTCGCCCTGCACCACGAGCGTATACCCGCGGGCCTCTAAGTTCGGCGCTATGGCGCCGCGGCATTGCGGCGCGACACGCGCACCAACAGAGCTGAGGTGGCGCTCGCGCCCTACGGACGATCGGAGTCACCGCGGCCGACGATCGCTCTCTGCCGGCAGGCGCCGGCATCCCCTCGCAAAAGAACAGGGCTGCGCTGCGAGGCCGGCGAACTAACACCCCTTCGGCTTGGATGCCCGACAGGTTGCGCGCCTTGGCCTGTGTGCGAATCGTCTGTGCGGTGCAGTGCTGAGCCCCTAGCGTTATTTGCCATAATTTTTTCCGCCACGACACGTACCTGTACGCCGACAGATCCAGCCCGCAAGCTGCGGTCCGGGTGGGGGGGGGGGGGGGGGGGGGGGGCAACCAGGGGCCAGGCTCGAATCCCGACCAGACCCGTATCTCACCTGCGATGTATGATATATCCCGGTTCTTCGCTGGGGTGTGCTCACCGGCGCTGAGCAAGAGCAGCGGGACGAGGGTGAGGCGCGAACGATCTGAAGATTCTGAGCAACAACTCAGCATGTTATATCCCATACATACTCGTCATAGCCCTACTCGGATGGGTTTCGTTTCAAGGGGTAGAGTCGGGCGAAGGCAAAGTACTACTACAGGATACGGGCGGCAGGCAGGGCGGGCCGCCGAGGCGCGGGGGAGCAAGGCACTACCTACAGGCCGCTTTTCGGCGGCTGCTTGCTGTATTGAGCTTTTAGGCAGAAGTTACGATCGTGAGATCGTCAAACGAAACGTCCGGGGTCATAGAATCGTACCGGACACGCCCCGATAGCCCGGCTGTAGGAAATGGGACGCGCGACCCCCAAGTTACGATCGTCAGACCAAGCGGTCTCGCGCAGTCACTTCGTCGGAGAATGGCCGGAGGAGTCATTTCCTCCAGCCGTCAGCCGTTTCGTCGGAGTACTCCGACGAAAGCCATTTCCTCCGACGAAAGACATCAAGTGAGCCCATCAGGCGCCATCGCGCCTCCTCGCCCCCCCCCACCCTCCAGCCCCTCGCTCGCAGCTTCTATACCACCGCCGTCCGTCCCGAAGCGTGCCAACACGTCCGCCTTTCGCGGTGCATGCGACGCACCGGCTGCCCACCCTCCCCCCCACCCTCGGTCAAGGTCATGACACGTATGCTGACTGCGCGCAGTCAGGTCAACGAGGCGTCACGTCGTAGCTCCCAGTATGCCAGAACCACACACCACCGACCCCGCCACTGCTTCTTCCTCCTTTGTTGCCCTGGTCGACGAGACTTGCTTGTGCGCGGATGGTAGAGTCGCCTCTTGCAGTCGCTGAGCACGATGTTGCCCGTGATGTTGCTGAAGATGCCTTCTGGGACGACGACGACGCCGTGGGTTTTGACAAGGGCGAGACCGACGCTGACGTCGCCATCACCGACGCCTCACCAGCCCTTATCTCCCCGGAGGCTGAAGCTGCGTGTGAAGACGGCATCGGTGATGGCGAGGGCGCAACTGAGCCGACTGTCCAAGCCAACTCGAAGTGGGCGCTAGGGGAGGTGCTAGTCGCCATCCGCTGCGTCTTGGCCGCCAATCGCTCCAAGTCCACGCAGACAGTCCTCAAGCGCGCCAAGCTCGCACAGTCATTCTACAACAAGTTTGCTTCGGACGTCGTGGCCCTTGGCATTTGGATCCCCGGGAAGGATGGTCACCCCACTATCGAGGAGTCTTACGAGCGTCGCACCTACTTTACCGAGTAAGGCAAGAACAAGGGCAAGAGCCCTCTGTTCACCAAGCATGCCGAGATCGTGAAGATTGTGCAGATACCTTGCCTATCTTGCGCTGACACCTCGGCCCCGACGAGAAGCCAAAAGGCGGCAAGACATAAGCAGACGCGCAAAGCGCTGCTACGCTCGAGTATTCCCCCGACCCCGATAGTGTCAGTTGAGACCATCGTACTGCGACAACATGTTGTGCAGTGTTGAGCACGGCCGGAAAATGTCGTCCAGTTGTTCTTTGGTTGACACATTCGAAGGGACCTATGAGCACATGGGCGGATTAGCACGGCATATATATATCATTTTACGGCGCACAGCGTGAGCGGCATATGTACGTATGTATACACGCTGCACATCACACACACACACACACACACACACGCACACACACACACACACGCACACACACACACACACACACACACACACACACACACACACACACACACACACACACACACACACACACACACACACACACACACACACATAATCACATAGCGCTGCCAGCCGGAGGCAGCGCCTGGCAGTATGTAGTCAGGCGCTGAGCAGCGCACACATGTAAATATTATCACACGGCACACAACACAGCGTGAGCGGCATATGTACATATGCATATGGGATGCCATCGCCGACGCATCACACACACACACACACACACACACACACACACACACACACACACACACACACACACACACACACACACACACACACACACATGTGCCATAATACGGCGCTACCAACCGCGCGTTGGGCCCGCGCATGCGCCGGTGTTTTGAGAGGGCTCGTTGGGCTCACCCTAATCGCGTTGTAGCAACTTCTACCGGAGCGTCCTCTCGCAGTAGTCAACTCTTGAGGTTAGGTAAGGTGGACGCGCTCGACACCGTGGCCGCTGCTCGTCACGGTTGTCAACGACGACTACTACGCCTACCGCAACAAAATCGACGTAGACGGAGGAGGACGTCTGTGTCGTCGGGGCGGCCACTTGCTGTCCCGCAAGACACTTCAACCCGGTCCGCGTTTCCTCGCAGCAGGGCGCCGTGGCATCCACGGTCGTTACACGCTGTGGTTTTCCGTAACTACTCGGTACGGGGGTGGCGCCGCTCGTGCGCCGCGGTGTTTTGAGAGGGCTCGTTGCCCTCGCCCTAATCGCGATGTAGCAACTTCTACCGGAGCGTCCTCTCGCAGTAGTCAACTCTTGAGGTTTGGTACGGAGGACGCGCTCGGCACCATGGCCGCTGCTCGTCACGGTTGTCAACGACGACAGCTACGCCTACCGCAACAAAATCGACGCGGACGGAGGAGGACGTCTGTGTCGTCGGGGCGGCCACTTGCTGTCCCGCAAGACACTTCAACCCGGTCCGCGTGTCCTCGCAGCAGGGCGCCGTGGCATTAACGGTCGTTACACGCTGTGGTTTTCCGTAACTACTCGGCACGGGGGTGGCGCCGCTCATGCGCCGCGGTGTTTTTGAGAGGGCTTCTTGCCCTCGCCCTAGTCGCGCTGTAGCAACTTCGTCTACCGGAGCACCCTCTCGCAGTATTCAACTCTTGAGGTTTGGTACGGTGAACGCGCTCGGCACCATGGCCGCTGCTCGTCACGGTTGTCAACGACGACAGCTACGCCTACCGCAACAAAATCGACGCAGACGGAGGAGGACGTCTGTGTCGTCGGGGCGGCCACTTGCTGTCCCGCAAGGCACTTCAAACCGCGCTCCGCGTGTCCTCGCAGCAGGGCGCCGTGGCATTAACGGTCGCTACACGCTGTGGTTTGCCGTAACTACTTGCGTAATTGGTCCGGTACGGGGTGGCACCGCTCATGTGCCGGTGTTTTGAGAGGGCTTGTTGCCCTCGCCCTAATCGCGCTGCAGCAACGTTTGCTGTGGGAGGCGTTTGCTCGGCTCGCCCCAGCGCGTCTCCGACGCCTTCTACTGCAACGTCATCGTCACAAGGACCACGGCAACCCGCAGCTGCCCTCCGGGGGCAGCTCTACCACCTACCGTGCTTGACGTCTCGTGGTGTCCATAACTATCCCTGTCCGACTCCAGGTTTGGAACCTCGGCGCCCGTCGATGGTGCAGTAGCGGCGGCCGCCTCGTCGTCACCCTCGCCCCGACATCAGTGGCATCGTTACAGACCGGCGAAGGCCACAAGGGCCTCTACGCCGGCCAACCCGCTCCCAACGTCACGACATCTCATATGTGACAACACCGGCTGCCCGCCGGGGGACAGCTCCGTCACCCAACGCGACTTGTGCATTTCGTGGCGTCAACATAGTCCTGCGACTTGTGAGGTGGTCGGCATCCGTCGCTTGTGCATCAGCGGCGGCGGCCTCACCGCACTCCGCGAAGCAAGACCCGCAACGACATCTTCCCGAGTCGGCGGGTCTTCTGCGACGCCGCCGACAACCGGCCCGAACACCCTTAAGAGCCGGTACGGCACGACCACACTGATGGGTTTCACGTGCATGCGTCCCAAAGCGTGGTGCGTTTCACGCGCCGCCCTTCACTCGAAGCGGCGAAATGAATGGGGGAGCCTTACACCGATGTCATCGGGCGGGGTGCGTGTACACCCCTCGTGATGTGCATCGCCAGTATTAGTGCGAGTTACCATCGCGCGTCACGTACAACGTACCGGTGGGACGTCACCTGACTGTACGCGAAGCGCTCGCATGCCCGTGCGCAAAGCTGTACTCGCCCTATGGCTTCATGTGCCGGTGTCATGCTGGGCACTCGTCGCCAACTTGGCAGCTCCTACTTGCATGCGATTCCGGCTCGTGCCGCACGCCGCCACGGCGCGCGGCAAATGCTTTAGACGCCGTCGGGAGACGGCGCCTTAATTCCGCGACATGTCCGGCCTATGTGGCGCCGGCGTTCGCGCCGTCAAGATCTCCCGTCCGTCCGAGACCCCTTCTACAACTCAAGACATCTTCCGCCTCCGTAGTCTGGTCGGCACGCCTGCCGACTGCCGGCGCTCGCAGTCATAAACGAACCGCGTGTAAACTGTCAAAACCAGACTCGATTGCATGTTGAAATGATCTAAACGTGTTTATGGGGTTTCCTAACAAACCGTCCTAGTGCGACCCGTATAGTCTGTTGGTGGTTTTAGCGGTACCATCGGGTTTCATCAGTACATGCTGCCCCATCGCCCGCGAGCCCTGCGCTCCCGGCCGGGGAGCTACTTAGGACAGTCACCAGCAGGTCGTCTGCCATCTTCCAGCTCGCTGCCTTCGGCAGCGCCCTCCCGTTTTCCGCCTCCGCCTTGCGGGCTCATCCTCCGACATTCCCCCCTTTCGCTGAACTTTCCTAGCCATAAAATGGCGCTTTCCCGTGTAAAGCAGCCTCCGCACTTTTAGGCAAAACCAGACTCGATTGCATGTTGAAATCTCCAGGTGCGGGTGCCGATGCGGCTACCCTGTAGCGACTACAAGAAACCGCGCGCTACCTGCTGTGCGAAAGGTAGTGGTCACTTCCCCTGGTTCATTTTAATACGAGATCACAACGAGTATACAACGAAATTTAAGAAAGTGCGGTTACTGACCTTCAAAAGTCTTTTTAATGGTTACACATGTATCACACTATTTACATTTACCAGCGACAACAATACCATGTTGCGGCCTCATCCCCGCTAGGCGGATGGGGGGACAATTCACAAGCGGCATGGAAGGAGGAGGGGCGCGGGAGGACAAGAGGAAGGCCGGAAGTTGGATCCGTAATCCATACATGGGGTTCCCACAGCGGTTGGATAAAATAAGTACGTCTCGGCTTGGGCAGTGGAGAGCAGGAAGTCCGCACGTTGTAATTCAATTTCAATTTCAATTTCAATCACGGCTTTATGGTTTGTCTGCTCGGTAGAGCGGCATTTTCCTCCTCAGTAGGTCCCCGAATCGATTCCGGAATATGTCAGTTCAGGGCGATATGAACCGGGCCCGTGTCCCGGGTTTACCGGGTTGGTGCATTAGTCCTTCCTGGTTCGAATCAGGCAACGGTTTAATGACTATCTACGACAATTGGCGCGCGGGCCCCACTGGTGGGGCGGCTTTAGGTCAAAGCTGCGTGCTAAACATCGGTAGCCCGGGTCATCGGGCTGCCGATGATCCGGGGCAAACTTTTCTTTCCTCTTACTTGTATTACCAAATATATGTACGAGCAGCGAATAAATGCCCTATTTTGGGCTACAACTCAGACTTTAGGCTCATGGGCATGGTATATATACTTATGATGTAGACGGGTGTTTGTGATCATGTAAACTTTATAGTGACCGCCAATGTAGAACATGGAAATCCGAGGTTTTGGTAGCAATTCCCGTCGCCTGCTTATCTTGGGATACAAGTACATGTGGTCGCTACGGGTAGTTCCCGAGTCATGCCCGCCTGCAAATGGGCGGTAGATAGTGAGACGACACTAGTACGTAGCCTCAGAGTATAGTGCAATCGGCAGTGAAGGTCAGTGGTCAGACGGGTATTCGTCAGAAGAAATGAAAAAGCCAAGTAACCGTTTCCTCTATATGTAATCATACATCTCATCTCCACGCCAGCGGTCGTCGAGCAACATCACCTCGACCAATGGGCACGATAGTTAGCACAATTATTAATTAGATTAGTACATCAAATCCTATAGCTAATACCACAATGCCCGCATCACAGTGTATTGAATTACTCGCACACTCAAAGTACCTCAGTACATCAGAAGCAAATCAAACTCCAATGAAAGAGGGCGGGAGGTAAATCAGTGCGCCGGTAAGCAAGAGGAGAGGATGAGCAATCATACCGACAGATGCCGCATTACATGCGCCGTCTATGGCACGGAAATCCGCCATTCTCAAATACCGGTCTCCAGCTTTACTCCGCATGCTGCGTACATCTACATCCACGGCAATTGAAAGCTCTCATTTTTTCCGAGCCATGCCGCCCGCCTACAAATGGGCGGCAGACGCTGAGACAACAATAATATGAAGCCTCGGTAACTGAGCAATCGAGTGTCGGCAAGATCAGCGGAGCCAATGTCATGTGATTAAAGTCAAAAATATCCGTAGGGGTCAGAGAAGGGATTACACACTACCGCTATTTCATCATACTAATACATCAGAAATGACCAAATCCAGACTCGTCAACTTGTTCGGGGATATTTAGACCAAGTGAATTTATTCTCTGGGCAGCCGTCTGCCTCAAGAACTGCATATTCGTCCGGTTCAGATTCCGGCACGGGAGCCTCGCAGTAAGGTATCGGTGTAGCGGGCGTTCAGGACGTCCGAGCGCTTGTCCACATCAGTGGGAACCCGGGGCGGGCATGATTGCGCGTGAGACAGGCAAAAATCGCTGCTAACTCCTTTTCATAAATATGACTTGGCATGAAGTACTCCTAGAGCCCATATGCTGACCCCATTTTCCTGGGGCAATCCCGGCATTAGCCGCGGCAGTAGCATCGCCCGTACGTACGGCAAGAGTGAGAACCGCAAGTAGCTAAGAACTCTATAGCGGTAACGCCCATAAAGATGAATTAAGCCCATTCATTGAGACAAGGGCAGAGTGTACTTATTGACAAATGTATTATTTTTCCATTGAGAGCAGTTTTACCCGTTGAAGACCGGACAAATTTCCCACAAAGCCCTAAAAGATAGGGCGAACATGAGCTTGCCTACCAATAGTAGGCCGAGTTAAATGAATCAACCGCCGGAGCAGCCGGACGGGAGATATATAAGGCCGGAAATCTTAGAAATAACAACATGTGTGCCTTGACAGTATTGATCCGCCTTTCGTTTAGCAAACCCAATCGTCACGAATTTAACGCCTAGGGCGAAGACAACATCGGCGTGCTTCAGGCGTGACGCGCAGCCGAGCCGGCACATTGCGCTGATGAAAAACCAAGGACGCACGGAACGGCGACTATACCATTTGGCAGTACGGGTAACGAACATTTCCCATCGCATACGCTGACGCAAACGCTAGGCCATCCCGCCAAAGAACATGTTTCTTGCGATCAGCAACCTTCAGGCCAATCAAGCGCTTCGCTGCCTCTCGAACTATAGCGGCCCATGGTGACAGTGCAGGAAGGTTATTGCAAGGATTGATACGCTGGTGAAACGCAATCGCAGCGGAAGCCGTTGTTACAACCAAGACTTTGCTGAGATCGCAACGAATTGTAAGCTTAGGTATGACCGTAGCTAGTGCTCTCGGCGATTGTATTACGAGCAGCTAGAATTACGAAGGTCATTCAAAACTGTACACTCTATCGAGTCATTAACATATATGCCGAACTCGTCCCAAGGGGTCGCCGGCATCTCAGAACCGCCGGGGAAAGCAGCAGAGCGGGGAGCCCGCCGTAGTCGCAGCGGTTCGCAAGCGGGAGAACAAAAGGGTCTGACCGTGAAAAAGTCGAGCCTGAAGGCCACATAATCCCCTGCCGGCGATCGATGCGGTTTCTGGTTGCCGATGTTCTAACCCGGGAGAAAAGGGCAGAGTCCAACCTGGGGAGTCAAAGAAAGTCCACGACTAAGTCAATTAAGTGGACATCATCGGGTGCAAGGATCTGCCATGAGGTAGAGGTGCTCCAAATAGTCAAAATACCATTAGCAGCTTAGGTTTGCATGTGCCGGAGTAAATCACCCACCATGTTAAAGGCAACAGGTAACACCGTGAGTGACAGGGAACCAAAACTGAGAAAACAATACACTACAGTATGCATTTCTACTGCTTATTAGCAAAGAGATCAACAGTCTGAAGGCCCCAGCCGGCATCCAACATCGAAAAATATATGCTGTGTAACATCGAGTCACTGGTGTCCAGAATTTTCTGACGGTGTCAGCATGTACATTCCTATCTCTGGGAACTCAATTCATATCCAGCGTGATATCACATCTAACACACATGTGGCGCAATTCGACTGCTAAATCATTGATAAGGACATGTCTACTAACATTCCCTTCTACAGCACGTTCTGGTTGTCAGCCTGGATGACTACCCGGGCACCAACACAAATGGTGACAAATGAAAGTATGCAGATGATAACTCCTGCCAGCTCTCTAAAGGTAGAGGACTGAGCTGTCTCCCATAGAGTAAAAACCTCATGGGCAATAAGCTGAAAAACGCCGATAGCAAAAGCCCACCCCAGCCAATATCATGGCATTAGTTTGGACCACGTCAGTAAGGCCACAACGTGCTGGCGCGGCCAGATTCTGCCCATACAAGAACTTTGTCCAAGCCTTTCCATAACTTTGATTTGTTTAGGGTTGTAGGGTTTAGGTAGTAAAGCTAAAACCCTACAACCCTAAACCCAATTTGTTTTTATAAGCTATGGTGTCAGTGTAATCCAGGTGGACCAAAAATAACACTGAAATTTGAACGGCATAAAGATATGCCGAGTATGTAATTGAGCCATGGGCCCTATACCCAGCCTCCTAGAAATAGCTTGGCCAACAATTCTAGCCAGCTTACGGACTGAAACTCTGCTTCTGCGGGGCTTCAGCACATCAGCGATGCCTTGCGGTAATCAATTAAATCCGTCCTCTGGCACGGTAAGCAATAAAGTCAACCAGCAGCTTGCCTCTGCTGGGGCTTCACTTATAAACCAAATGTTGTGAGAACAGCACGGGTAGGGTTAAAAAAAACTAATGGTAGCTATCGGCTAGTGCTGAAACAAACATCAAAATACAAAAGAGAACTGATAAGACAGTCTCAGATCCCAATGGATGAATGCAAACTTGCATGCTCACACACAGATAACAAGTACATGCTATAGGAAGCCAAGTACACATCCAGAGATGTTACGAAAACCAGCCCTTTTGGCATGAGGGCAGTTCTGCTTCCAGTGGCCAAAGGTACCACAGCCATGGCACGGGCCAATGACACGCCCACCAGAAGGTTGAAAGCCAGACTGGTTGTTTTGCTAAGTCAGCTAGTTGCCGGCCTTAACAAAGGCCATAGCTATTGGGTCGAAACTATAACAACAACCACGACCGCCATAACGATTACCGCCGCCGCCACCACGACCACCACGCTTGCCGCCGCCACGACCACCGCCACCACCACCACCATCCTCCTCCTCCAGTGTATGTTGCAGGAGCTTGGCTCAGCTTTGACGATACAATTTTGTCAGCTTCATAGCCTTGTGAGCTCTTCCTTTGGGAGAAAGGACCACGTCTGGGCCGCAAACATCATCGCCATGATACATTTGGCAGTATCCGCGGAACACTTGTGACGAAGGCACATGACCATCGCTTCTTCGTCTGTGCTACAAATCAGATTCCTAAGAAAACAGGGAATGGCCCACTGTGAAGTGGACGACTTGATTTCATCAACATGGACGGGGCTCTTTGCGGGGCCTTCTTCGTCATATCAAGATATGACTATGGCTTTGCATCATAGAGCTGCCATGTGATATGACACACGAGCGCCGTAAACTGTAGCTGCTGAGTATGGAAAGCGTGAGTTTACCGGTTTTCGATTCCTTGTGATAGCCATCCAGAGGTTGAGGAAGCTCCCGAGGCAGCAGCTTGGAGTCACTGACAAAGTCTTCGGAGTTGGAGTCGCCGTCCTCCTCCCTGCGCCGAGTGCGTTTCGAGCGGCGGGAAGCAGACGGAGTAGAAGCGGGCGCCTTGCCCTGAGCTCCCTCCGGAACTCTGTTGACCCCCTCAATAGAGTCAATATGACGGCGAAGGACAAAGGTGTCTAGCTGAGCCTCTAGTGCAGTCCCACTGGAGGTGTAGTTTTCGATGAGCATGCGATAGTGCTCTTGATACTTCTCCCCTTCAGTAGAGAGAAGCAGCTCCTCGGTAGACTTGATGTCGCGGGAAGTCTCCTTGATAGCGTCCTCTAGTTGAGGAACGTGCTTATCAAACGGGGATAGGCCTTGCGATGGGCCAACCGCGTGATCATTACCCCCAGCAAAGATGAATGGAGGAACTAGTAAGACGAAAGTTGCAAGCAGCAGATAGCGGTGGAAACGGGTAATGGTGCCCACATTCGCTACTGATCAGGAAGAACAGACGTAAACCAGAGCGCCGGTATGCACGACGAGAGAATGATCCATCATATTGACAGCCGCCACATTACATGCGGCGGGCTATGGCACGGAAAATCGGCATTTCCAAATGCCTGTCTCCAGCTGTACTCCGAAAGCTGCGTAAAGCTATATCCACGGCAATGAAAACGCTCAGTGCCTACACACTTGAAAGAATAATGTAACTGTAGGAATTGGAATGCGTGCCAGGGTTGTGCGTAAATACACGGAAGTTGAGTTGTTTGACTCGAGGAAGTCGGCTCAATGCAGTTAATTATGTTAAGCAAATTTAAGTGATGCCAAGTAAAGCAAAGCAAAGTACAGTTATGTTAATTTAAGTTAGGGAAAGTAAGTTGCGTCAACTAATGTATGTTAAGTTCAGTTGACGTAACTTAACTTTCCTTAACTTGGAGCAAAGTTCAGTTATTTCAACTTAACTTAGGTCAACCCGGAATGCACGGAACTTTGGGACAGACGGAAGTCACTGAAAATCATGCATATGATGTGGTGTTACGCTACGATGTAAGCATGAAACTGAACTTTACCATCATGGTTCTGTTGTCAACATTAGCTTAGCTTAATGTAACATATTTACGGAAAGTGAAGTCGGCTTAGGCGGCTCCAAAGGGACATGCGCAAGCCTCTGATGCCGGCACATTAATCTTAGATCTGTGTTGAATTTGCGAGTATTTCGTTTTGCATTGAGCCAAAAGGACACGGAGCATTCTAAAATGCGTTCTTCTAATCATTGCGTTGGCACCCAGAGCCAAAAAGCAGCCATACTGCACGAGTACATGTGCACACGTGTGTGAAGTGTGGACATACATTCAGCCGCTGCTATACATTATTCGGCCAGGGGATAGAATGGAAGGCGCGGTTCGTTGCTAGACGGCAACCCAGGCAGCTCATCACTGCAGTCCACCCTGGTTCGGTGCGTGTATCAATATCCCTTTCAGCAGGAGGAGCCCCACTTAAATAGCGACCTTGCCGAGGGGCCACTGCCTACTCGTCCAGCCATACATGAAAAGGAGCCCATGCAGCTGCCATTATAGGTGCCCGAATACTGCGTGCTCCATCGCGCCGCTGACTCTTATCTTCCAGTAGCCCTCCGTGCTACCCAGCAGCCTGCGTCAAGCCAGGTTGCGCCCTCTGAAAGGCAATTACAGCATCCAAGCACCCTGTGTGCCGGCCGTTATAGCTGCTCAGTTGAAGCGCGAGTGGCTGCGGCGTACTGCGCCCTTAGCGCCTCTACCATCCACATCGTAGGCCCCGGCATGCACGCATGCTCCTTTTTCGATTTGGCAAGGCCACATCTGCGCACCACCTCAAAGCCCATGCCGTGCAGCACGGAGGATTCGTGCACAGAGAAGGGCAGGCCGCGTGCCTGGACGCTGCGCACAGCCTTTGCGACGTCGGCCTGCATCGGCTTCCACATGTTGTCTGAAACTTGAAACAGGTGCCCCCGGAAGCCGGCACGCGAGAGACCCTTCACAACATTGCCAAATGGGAGCGCCACCCGGCGGAACTGGCTGGGTTTCAGCGGCCCCTTCTCACCGCAGCGTTTGAAGATGGGCCCGGCCATGTTGCCGCGGTTGGCCACCACCACGTCAAACGCGCTCAGTGGCAGCCCCGTCGCCAGCTGCACTCCCTTCTCCAGCGGCAGGAGCTGGGCTGGGTGGTTGATGAGATTCGCGACCACGGTGCCATCGTGCAGCTGCACCACCCCCATGAAGTCCGCGCAGTACGAGTACCTAGGAGTGGCATCCATTGCCGTGGTCTCGTTGTACGTCCAGGAGTTGCAGTACTGAACGCCGTCAACCTGGTGGGCGCCGCGGCCGTTCTGTGCGGACAAGGTCATGTAGTCCTCCAGGTTGCAGCTGTTCTGGTAGCCAGTTTTTTTACTGCCCCGCAGTGGGCATTGACAGATCCAGGTTTTCCTGCTCACCTGCGTCTTGGGGTAGTGCATCGACTTGATGGCTGCGTCAGGCACATCCAGCACCGCTGTCTGCGCCAGCTGCCCCACATACGAGTTGCCCAAGAACAGCACCTTGGTGCCCGGCGGCCAGGGCGTCAGGTGCAGAGTGCGTGCCAGCCCTTGCTCACGCACGCACTGCAGCCAGGGCGCGCACAGGTCCGGAGTGGTGTCGTCCCCTTCGAATTTCGACGTGCTGAAGTAGTTCCAACGCACCGGCACCAAGCGCCGCGGAGGCGGCGTTATGCTTGGCCGCCATTCCAGCTGCCATCGTGCCGCCACCCCGGCATTGATGCCGTGCGTACCGAGAGCTTGCCCCGTTCCGCTGATGCGGTTGCTTGCTACACCGCCTTCCCAACTGATGGACAGCAACAGCAGCAGGAACACCAAGCGCTCGGCGCACCCCATGCCCGCTACGCGTCTGGCCTTGCTACCGCCCGGGCATTGCTTCACGGTGACAACACGATGCCTGGCCGAACAACGCCCGGCGGTCAACACACGGCGAAGCGGTGGTGGCGACAGAGAGTTGAGGACTCGCAAACCTGAGAGAGACTCACCGACTGAACCACCCATGCATGTTGACAGCGGTGTTGGTACACTTATGTACAATGTAGCTAGGGACTTAAGGTGCGAGTACTCGGTCGATAGTACTTTCTTCCCCGCACTTTCCGTGCATTCTCAGTCTCTGAGCGAGTGAGCGCTGCGCTCAAGCGACGCGCAGGACGAGCAGTGCTACTGACGATAGCTGGGGCCACTGCATATGAACCTCTATCTCCGTATCTCCATACTGACACCGCGCTTTCCGCCTATAAGTCTATCACTATCGTCGCGATGGGCCGCAACCGCGTATATAGCGAGTAGTATACCTGTATTTTATCCAGCGAAGCGTCGATTTTTCGGCGGTGAGCTTTATTGCCGTACGGGTACCCGTATACTGCAGCGGATCGGGCCTATAGGTGCATGACTAAAGCGCTTATCTATTGTCATGTCCTACTAAGTACTATAATCCACCCACCCGCCCACCCACGGTCCTTAATTACACAGCCGTCCGATTACGATCTCACGGTTGGGAGGCTATGAGTACTGGTACTCGCTACTCGCTGCTGGTAATGGGAAAAAAACTCTGGTACTTCAAGGCGCTGGCAATGCAATTCGTATAATTAATTACATATGGGCTAGCAGCAGAAGGCGATATCAGGAAATCAGAACCTACAGGAAAAGGACCTACAATCAGAAAGGTCCTCAATGCAATTCATGGAACTGTAGGCCAGTGATATAGAACCCGTTCTATTAAAATTTTCTGAAAAATCGACGCATCGCTGATTCAACTGTCAAGTTACCTCATACTGTGCTTCCATACGATTATCGCTATCGCTACAGGTATCGATATCGCAGTTCATATTAAGAATAACCCGCCCCCGTTTTGCGACTACCTCGCGACCGATATTACAACATCACGACAGCCTGCCTGCTCTCGTTGACCGACTCATAGCAGCGACAGTGCGATCGACCATCACCCAGGCGGGGTGGCTTTGATACCTGTTAGAGGAACGCGCCACCAGGCTGTGTCTCATTACAACCGGCTGACTTTGCAACAACCCAGGCCGCCTCCGCCCCAACGTGGCGAGTTATGCTCCTAACCCGCAGGTGCTGCTTTTGCGGTGTGCCAACGTCCTCCTCGCCGTCTCTGCTGCGTTCTCGGCTCCTGCGGCTGGGCCGCGCAGGCCGCAGAAAGCCAAGGGCAGCGATGTCTATGCGGCAATGAAGCGGGTTACCGTTACTCCCGCGCGATGCCTACAGCACGCGCCCCATAGGGGCTTGCTGGAGGTGCGCCGCCCGCGAAAGACGACTCTCGCACAGCGGCGCAAGGCGCGATGGACGCCGAGCGTGCTGCGCGCGGAATCCGTAGCCGGGAACGATGTGGCAGCCATCGAGCAGAGCCTGACTGACGTCCTTCACGGCCGCCGCGAACGTGGGGGTATGCCTAGGGTGCAGCTGCTGCGGGTGCAGCTGCGGCGGGCAACATGACAGAAGGCTCGCTGGGGCGCTGCGCCCTGGTGGCGGTGTCCGCTCGACTGACGGGGGGCTGCGGCGGGTCGTTCATCGATTCGCACGATACCGTAATTCGCCTTGGCCACGCGCCGACTCGGCACTGCGAGGCGCAGGTGGGGGTGAAGAAGAGCATCAACAAAGTGATATTGATCGGGTCCGGAGTCTGCAAGGTCGCCCGAGGGAAGCCTGGCCGAGAGAGCGACTTGGCGGAGGCTCGGCAGCCCCAGTTTTGGATGCTGGATAGGTCGGAGTGCACGGACGCACCAGGCTTTGATTGGCGAGGCCGACTTGCCATATCCTCGGACCAGGACTTCGAGCCAGATATGAAAAAGCTTATCACCAGGTTCATGCGCTTGGCACGCACGACAAGCATGCGCGCCGAAGGCTTCAAGCCCTCCGGCGGGCTCAGGGCCGCGCTGCAGCGATGGGTACCAGAAGTATGGTGAAACATTTGAAGAAACGTTTGAAGAGACGGCGTATGGGTCCACTGTATTCGATATGGCAGCTGTCCCAGGAGCCCAGCAGTCACAAGATAAGAATCTACACCCCGTGCCGCCTGTTATCGACCTGTTCAGTGTACGCGCCTACAGGTGCATGGACATGTCTGCCGGAAGGCCTCCATACTGGGTCATTGATGCGGGATCTTCAGGTGGAGGAATCAGCTATTGTCTCTCACCGCCTGCGAGAATGTGAGCCCCAACCCCTATGGGCAGACACACCACTCTCCCTTCCCTGCGTCTTCAGATGGATCTAGCTGAACTTGAGTGCATCTGGGAACTACCACCGCACGCTGCTAGCCTATTATGGGTATTCAGACTCTGTGCATGTGTCCAACAAACCACTTGCTTCATGGACACAGCCGAAACCATGGTCACAGTCTACAACACTTCCCTCATGCATCGATGCGCACACAGCCTCGTTGCTGTGATTTTACCACCCGCCATGCATGGGCAGGTTGACAGCTACACAAAACTACTGTCCTCAGTGTCATGTGCACGCCATGTTTAGAGGACTGGTAACAGTCGCAGCACGGGAATCCTGGAAAATTCAGTGCATTGCAAATGGGAGTCTTGGTTGCGGGGACATAGCAAATGGCAGAGGAGGTGTGGGTACGCGGTTGGGGTGGTGGGAGAGGGGAGGGCACTGCAGGGCGCGTCACTACCTGCAGAGAAGTTTGATACAATGTTACAAGGCATTAAGGGTTATCTTACAATCGCAACTTCTTTTAATTTGCGCGCAATTCCTGACATCGGCTGGGATGCGGAGGAAGAGGCTACGCGTATGCGTTAAGTGTGCCAACGCTTGCACCACCTGCTCCATGTCATACTGATCCACGACCTCGCCCACGCCACTGTGGCTTACTTATGCAATCCGCACGCAAATCTGGCACAGAAGAATTGTTAGTTTGTTGTCGCCTGAGTAGAGCCAAACGCATGAAGCACCACGTGTACTGATCGTCCGACCAGGACAGAGTCTCATGCTCATGTAAATTTGCCAGGGCCCTCCTACCTTACACAGTGTAGTTGGTGTATACACCCTCGCACGGCTGCCTGCAGTATGGGCATGTCAACTTGCCGTTCTCCTGGGCGCCTTTCATGTAGGTGCTGGCGCATGCCGCGCAGCAGCACGTGTGAAGGCTGTTGCACAGTGCCGCAGGGAAATGTGTGTGAGCAGGCCCGCTGCCCCAGTTGCTCCATACCGAGTCTCTGTGTGGGCACACAAGCTGGCACCCAGGCGCATGGGTATGCAATGAGATTTGCGCACCTGTCGCCGTGCAGGAAGGCGATAGTGGAAGGCTCGTGCATGCATATGATGCAGATCGGCTTGGCCGGGGTGATGTCCTGAGGCGCCTGAGCATGGTCAGGCGGCGGCTGGAACAGATTCCTGGAGTCCCCCGGCGGTATTCCTGCGTCGATGTCTGTGCCAGCAGGCAATCAGCAGAGCGTCGCGCAGTGAGTTGCGTGGCCGAGCTAAATAATCCCGGCACTGTCGCTCCCTCTGCACAGAGCGGCTGGCCCGAGGGCGAAGGAGGTGGCGATGCCCTGCAAAAACCAACCTCGAAACCCGTTCGAGGTCAAGCGATACGTGATAGTGCTCGAAGATCTTAATTGCGGGCTGGCGCAGGAGCACACCTGCTTCGTGGTTGTAGCGTAGTCCCGCGTCCGACACCCAGCTTTCCCGGCGAAACTGCATCAGCCTGTCACGCGCGCCCAACGGAGGTGTCAGAGGTGCTGCCCGCATGCGGCCGGTGCGAGCTCTGCATGGAAAGTCGAATAACGAGGATTGGGGTGTCGATGTTGGCGAGGACTCAGCATCGGTACAGTGCGCGTGGATGACAGTCGCAGCGTGGTCGCTGCTGGGTGGGGTTCCAGCATACAGAATTGCGGGGCGGCGGGCGGCGGGAAACTTACGCGCGCCACGGCTCGTTGCCGTCGATGGACAGCCGGTTGCCTGGGTGCACCAGCGACGCCATTGGTGCGTGCCACTATGTATCTATCAAACGAGGCCTTGGCGGCTGAATTTGAGTGGGTCGCGGCCTGCTCTTCCCGTTGCTTGGTCGGTGCCAATGTACCCAGGGGACTGGAAACGGGGGGGGGGGGGGGGGGGGGGGGGCGCGATTGGGGTCTTTCGGCGGCGTTTGGGTTTCTCGACTGTATCTTGCCGTGCAGCGCCGCCGCAACAGTGCCCACCGAATCTCTACGGGCAAGAGGGAGGCGGGGGCTGTCAAGCCCAGCTAGTGAGACTCCACGTGCAGCGGGCTGTTTGGGTGCGCTAGGTTCATCGACGACGGAGGCGCTCGAGTGTGGGGGGCCGGGGGCGGTGGGGGTACTCGTGATAAAATGTATGGCCTCTGGGGCTCCTGACGACCGCCGCCAGCAGGGTGGTTGGGTGCTCGAGCTGGGCAGGGGCACACACGTGATAGGTGCATCACTGCTATGAAACAAAGGACGCATGCAATAAACCACAGCATGCAAACTTTACTTCTACCACAGGCGTCAAAATTATTGAACGAGATTAAACTAATCATGACCAGATTCGAAACTAATAATAATCGCGTTGCCCTGATGCTGCGCGGTACAATCACGAGCAGCTCGGTAGTCGCTCGGTACCGCCTCGCGTCTGTACACGAGATAATTTTTATTTATATGAGCTAGCAGCAGAAGGCGATATCGGAAATCACCAAAATAAAAGGCAATCAGAAAGGTCCTCTACAGCGACTGCGGGGTGGAAGCAGTAACATGAGAAGACGCAGAGTGGGCACGAGCACACGCATCAGACTTGGCCATCTGCACATCACATCACATCACATCACATCACATCACCATCTGCACACCGGCAGAGAGATTGCCGCCCAGGGTACCATGCACGCAAGCCGAGACCCCCTGCAACAGCCCCCGCCGGGGTTACCCTGATAATGTAGTCGCTAGCTACTGACAGTATTAATTTAAAATGCGGAAGTGTATCATCATCTCTAGACTGATGAATAATCTAATCGGATAGTACAATATCGAGCGACCATATATTTCTTACGACCTTTCTGATTGCGTTTTATTTTGGTGATTTCCGATATCGCCTTCTGCTGCTAGCTCATGTAAATTATATATTTCTTACTTTACGCAACATTTTAGTATTTCTCCGAATTGCGCTCGAAGTCGTCATATACTGCTGATCCTTGAGGATTACTCCTACACCCCTCCACATAAGTTTGGGGTCCCTTTTCGGCAGTCTGAAGACTTCACAAGTCTAGGGTACCTGAACGTAGGGTATATGAGATGAAACCCTGGAATCTCAGAGGGCTTTACAAAACCTGCATGACGAGTGGCTCAAACCGAAGCTTAATGACCTTTGACTAGGGAATCACGCTGCACTTGGTGCGTGGATGGGCGTCGCCTGCAACTGCACCAAAACCGGGGTCGGTATCACGCACACGCCGACGCGCGTGCATAGGCAACCAAACGGCGGGATGGCCATGAACGCGTGAGGAAACACATTGGCGAGGGGCTCGGGTGCACTTGGTTGGGGTGCAGCCGTGTGGGCGGCGGCCAGTGCATGTCGCGTTGCGATACTGGCATGGCATCAGTGTCGGCCACGCGCGGCAACACCCCCTTGGCTTCAAAACGCTGTAACTTTTCAGGGTTTGCTCAGAAAAACTTTTTAAAAATATCACGCCATTCCTCGTTCAATTCTGCGTCGGGAACACTCTTCCATAATCACAAAATCGATTTTTTGGGTCTCCGGAAAAAATCCCCAAAGATGATCATCCAAGTTGCCCCTCACTGCCTCATGTGCCCACCCATATCGGGCGCGTGGCTTTGCGCCAAGTGCGTGTCTAAGCCCCATACTCAGTTGCGCGAGAGCGTTATGTATGTGGATGACCACGGACCACCAACACTTGGCATGTGCCACCTCCTAGCGATACACACATCTACCAGCCAAAATGCCATTTTCCACAGCATTTTTCAAGGAATTTCATATTAATCAAAATCCACGCCCCTACCGCGCCACCCCGCCCACGAAACGGTGCAACTGGCATTCCACCACGCGCCCCCATAGTAGAGCATTGCCCTACGCCAAGGGGGCCATCGAGCGCCTCTCCTACGTGCGTTCGCCACAGAAACAGCAGCATTTTCACCCCAAAACTGCTCCCCACAGTGGCCAACGTGACGTTGGGATGTCACGTCGTGCCTATAGCGACATGCTTTCAGTGGCCTACACGCACGGTGTGTGCAACTTATGCCAAGGGCCGTATCCACCGAGTTTGGTGCGACGAGTGCCGCAAGTTCCATAGGTTTGGACGGTTGGCGCAACCCACAACTTTCTGGCGCCAACGCACCATGCAATGATTTCGCGTTTTTGAGAGGGCGCCCACAAATGGTCGTGTTGTCACGCGGGTGGGTATAAAGCGCACAATAGGCGTTCGCCCGAACTATTCCCACTGTAGTTAGCATGTATGCACATGCAGCCGGCGTTATCCTCGCCCATGCATGCGCTTTGCGATCGAAAATGCAAAACCCGGACTTATGTGGAGGGGTGTGCGCCGCACCAAGCGCGCTCGACGAGGTCGCAATAAGGCGTCTTGGGACAGTGAGCCCTTTCCAGCCCGTGGCTCGCATGTGGATGCGTCATGGGCATATGCAGCCAGTAGGAGCATTGGGGTGATTCAAACATGCCGCGTCGGCCGTATATGGCCGAATGACATATGGCCAACACACCCCTCCACATAAGTTTGGGGTCCCTTTTCGGCAGTCTGAAGACTTCACAAGTCTAGGGTACCTGAACGTAGGGTATATGAGATGAAACCCTGGAATCTCAGAGGGCTTTACAAAACCTGCATGACGAGTGGCTCAAACCGAAGCTTAATGACCTTTGACTAGGGAATCACGCTGCACTTGGTGCGTGGATGGGCGTCGCCTGCAACTGCACCAAAACCGGGGTCGGTATCACGCACACGCCGACGCGCGTGCATAGGCAACCAAACGGCGGGATGGCCATGAACGCGTGAGGAAACACATTGGCGAGGGGCTCGGGTGCACTTGGTTGGGGTGCAGCCGTGTGGGCGGCGGCCAGTGCATGTCGCGTTGCGATACTGGCATGGCATCAGTGTCGGCCACGCGCGGCAACACCCCCTTGGCTTCAAAACGCTGTAACTTTTCAGGGTTTGCTCAGAAAAACTTTTTAAAAATATCACGCCATTCCTCGTTCAATTCTGCGTCGGGAACACTCTTCCATAATCACAAAATCGATTTTTTGGGTCTCCGGAAAAAATCCCCAAAGATGATCATCCAAGTTGCCCCTCACTGCCTCATGTGCCCACCCATATCGGGCGCGTGGCTTTGCGCCAAGTGCGTGTCTAAGCCCCATACTCAGTTGCGCGAGAGCGTTATGTATGTGGATGACCACGGACCACCAACACTTGGCATGTGCCACCTCCTAGCGATACACACATCTACCAGCCAAAATGCCATTTTCCACAGCATTTTTCAAGGAATTTCATATTAATCAAAATCCACGCCCCTACCGCGCCACCCCGCCCACGAAACGGTGCAACTGGCATTCCACCACGCGCCCCCATAGTAGAGCATTGCCCTACGCCAAGGGGGCCATCGAGCGCCTCTCCTACGTGCGTTCGCCACAGAAACAGCAGCATTTTCACCCCAAAACTGCTCCCCACAGTGGCCAACGTGACGTTGGGATGTCACGTCGTGCCTATAGCGACATGCTTTCAGTGGCCTACACGCACGGTGTGTGCAACTTATGCCAAGGGCCGTATCCACCGAGTTTGGTGCGACGAGTGCCGCAAGTTCCATAGGTTTGGACGGTTGGCGCAACCCACAACTTTCTGGCGCCAACGCACCATGCAATGATTTCGCGTTTTTGAGAGGGCGCCCACAAATGGTCGTGTTGTCACGCGGGTGGGTATAAAGCGCACAATAGGCGTTCGCCCGAACTATTCCCACTGTAGTTAGCATGTATGCACATGCAGCCGGCGTTATCCTCGCCCATGCATGCGCTTTGCGATCGAAAATGCAAAACCCGGACTTATGTGGAGGGGTGTGCGCCGCACCAAGCGCGCTCGACGAGGTCGCAATAAGGCGTCTTGGGACAGTGAGCCCTTTCCAGCCCGTGGCTCGCATGTGGATGCGTCATGGGCATATGCAGCCAGTAGGAGCATTGGGGTGATTCAAACATGCCGCGTCGGCCGTATATGGCCGAATGACATATGGCCAACACACCCCTCCACATAAGTTTGGGGTCCCTTTTCGGCAGTCTGAAGACTTCACAAGTCTAGGGTACCTGAACGTAGGGTATATGAGATGAAACCCTGGAATCTCAGAGGGCTTTACAAAACCTGCATGACGAGTGGCTCAAACCGAAGCTTAATGACCTTTGACTAGGGAATCACGCTGCACTTGGTGCGTGGATGGGCGTCGCCTGCAACTGCACCAAAACCGGGGTCGGTATCACGCACACGCCGACGCGCGTGCATAGGCAACCAAACGGCGGGATGGCCATGAACGCGTGAGGAAACACATTGGCGAGGGGCTCGGGTGCACTTGGTTGGGGTGCAGCCGTGTGGGCGGCGGCCAGTGCATGTCGCGTTGCGATACTGGCATGGCATCAGTGTCGGCCACGCGCGGCAACACCCCCTTGGCTTCAAAACGCTGTAACTTTTCAGGGTTTGCTCAGAAAAACTTTTTAAAAATATCACGCCATTCCTCGTTCAATTCTGCGTCGGGAACACTCTTCCATAATCACAAAATCGATTTTTTGGGTCTCCGGAAAAAATCCCCAAAGATGATCATCCAAGTTGCCCCTCACTGCCTCATGTGCCCACCCATATCGGGCGCGTGGCTTTGCGCCAAGTGCGTGTCTAAGCCCCATACTCAGTTGCGCGAGAGCGTTATGTATGTGGATGACCACGGACCACCAACACTTGGCATGTGCCACCTCCTAGCGATACACACATCTACCAGCCAAAATGCCATTTTCCACAGCATTTTTCAAGGAATTTCATATTAATCAAAATCCACGCCCCTACCGCGCCACCCCGCCCACGAAACGGTGCAACTGGCATTCCACCACGCGCCCCCATAGTAGAGCATTGCCCTACGCCAAGGGGGCCATCGAGCGCCTCTCCTACGTGCGTTCGCCACAGAAACAGCAGCATTTTCACCCCAAAACTGCTCCCCACAGTGGCCAACGTGACGTTGGGATGTCACGTCGTGCCTATAGCGACATGCTTTCAGTGGCCTACACGCACGGTGTGTGCAACTTATGCCAAGGGCCGTATCCACCGAGTTTGGTGCGACGAGTGCCGCAAGTTCCATAGGTTTGGACGGTTGGCGCAACCCACAACTTTCTGGCGCCAACGCACCATGCAATGATTTCGCGTTTTTGAGAGGGCGCCCACAAATGGTCGTGTTGTCACGCGGGTGGGTATAAAGCGCACAATAGGCGTTCGCCCGAACTATTCCCACTGTAGTTAGCATGTATGCACATGCAGCCGGCGTTATCCTCGCCCATGCATGCGCTTTGCGATCGAAAATGCAAAACCCGGACTTATGTGGAGGGGTGTGCGCCGCACCAAGCGCGCTCGACGAGGTCGCAATAAGGCGTCTTGGGACAGTGAGCCCTTTCCAGCCCGTGGCTCGCATGTGGATGCGTCATGGGCATATGCAGCCAGTAGGAGCATTGGGGTGATTCAAACATGCCGCGTCGGCCGTATATGGCCGAATGACATATGGCCAACACACCCCTCCACATAAGTTTGGGGTCCCTTTTCGGCAGTCTCAAGACTTCACAAGTCTAGGGTACCTGAACGTAGGGTATATGAGATGAAACCCTGGAATCTCAGAGGGCTTTACAAAACCTGCATGACGAGTGGCTCAAACCGAAGCTTAATGACCTTTGACTAGGGAATCACGCTGCACTTGGTGCGTGGATGGGCGTCGCCTGCAACTGCACCAAAACCGGGGTCGGTATCACGCACACGCCGACGCGCGTGCATAGGCAACCAAACGGCGGGATGGCCATGAACGCGTGAGGAAACACATTGGCGAGGGGCTCGGGTGCACTTGGTTGGGGTGCAGCCGTGTGGGCGGCGGCCAGTGCATGTCGCGTTGCGATACTGGCATGGCATCAGTGTCGGCCACGCGCGGCAACACCCCCTTGGCTTCAAAACGCTGTAACTTTTCAGGGTTTGCTCAGAAAAACTTTTTAAAAATATCACGCCATTCCTCGTTCAATTCTGCGTCGGGAACACTCTTCCATAATCACAAAATCGATTTTTTGGGTCTCCGGAAAAAATCCCCAAAGATGATCATCCAAGTTGCCCCTCACTGCCTCATGTGCCCACCCATATCGGGCGCGTGGCTTTGCGCCAAGTGCGTGTCTAAGCCCCATACTCAGTTGCGCGAGAGCGTTATGTATGTGGATGACCACGGACCACCAACACTTGGCATGTGCCACCTCCTAGCGATACACACATCTACCAGCCAAAATGCCATTTTCCACAGCATTTTTCAAGGAATTTCATATTAATCAAAATCCACGCCCCTACCGCGCCACCCCGCCCACGAAACGGTGCAACTGGCATTCCACCACGCGCCCCCATAGTAGAGCATTGCCCTACGCCAAGGGGGCCATCGAGCGCCTCTCCTACGTGCGTTCGCCACAGAAACAGCAGCATTTTCACCCCAAAACTGCTCCCCACAGTGGCCAACTTGACGTTGGGATGTCACGTCGTGCCTATAGCGACATGCTTTCAGTGGCCTACACGCACGGTGTGTGCAACTTATGCCAAGGGCCGTATCCACCGAGTTTGGTGCGACGAGTGCCGCAAGTTCCATAGGTTTGGACGGTTGGCGCAACCCACAACTTTCTGGCGCCAACGCACCATGCAATGATTTCGCGTTTTTGAGAGGGCGCCCACAAATGGTCGTGTTGTCACGCGGGTGGGTATAAAGCGCACAATAGGCGTTCGCCCGAACTATTCCCACTGTAGTTAGCATGTATGCACATGCAGCCGGCGTTATCCTCGCCCATGCATGCGCTTTGCGATCGAAAATGCAAAACCCGGACTTATGTGGAGGGGTGTATTATCTGATTATCGTACGATCGTCTCCCAAGTAAAGGAAGTCGTGCTGGCGGGCGGACGACGCGAGGCAGCCGAGCGACCCCCCCCCCCCCCCCCCCCCCGCGGCACGGCCCTTTAGTGGCCGGCGGGTAGTAGACATCCATAATCATTCGCCACTCGCGAGCGCGCGATCAGTCGTTCCCTGGTTGCGTTTTAAACAGATGAACAGACATCAACTGTCACAGCGGCAGCAACATAGGATATCGGGCTGTGCGGATAACCGAGGCAGGTCTCCCTCCAAACACGCCTTCCTCCCGGTGGTGGCCAGATCAGACTGGCGCCGCCATCGCTGAGCTATCAGCACGCCAAACTGTATACGCCGGTGGCGGAAGGCTGGCTTAGTCTTGCCTGCCTCGACCCACCGCTTGCCGGAACTGCACACGGCGCCAGGAAGTGGTCTGGGGGAAGCGTGCCGGCGAGCCCCTGAGCGGCTTCTGCCTGGGGTGGCGCCGCGATGAACAGTCGTATTGCTGGTAAGCCCCCGCCCCGGGGGGCGCTGCATTAACGGCGAGTGGGTGTCATATGACAGCTGTTGCGCTGGTCCGCGCAGAGCCATTTCAGTGCACCGAGCTGCCGGAGCTGATCGAAGACTACCTGGAGCACAAGTGCGCCCGGTGTTGCGCCTTCAACCGCAAGGGGACGCTGCTGGCAGGTGGGCTGCGCTCACTGGGCTACTAGCGTGCGGCGGCCAGGATGCCCCCCCTCTCCCCCGGGGGGGGGGCCCGGGGGGGGGGGGATTCCCGCGTGGGGTTTTGTTGGGGATACTGCGTGTGCATCCAGTCCCGCGTGTTCACACAAGCTCGCCCCGCTCCCTTGCAACACCGCACGCCAAGCAGCCGCCCCGCCACAGCTCCCTGTACAAAAGAACGCTCTGTCGCAGTGCGCACTGTGTGTGTGTCTAGCATGTAGACTGGCGTAACACCGTGGATCATGGAAATCCACACACTGACCGCTCCCCTGGCTGCGTATCTGCTCCTGTACCTGCCAGCTGGCTGCTCGGATGGCGCGATCGTGGTGTGGGACTTCGAGACGCGCGGCGTGGCGCTCACGCTGGAGGGGCACCAGTGAGTGCACATGCCTGTGGGCGGGCTTGAGGGATGGGGCCGGGGCAGGTAGGCAGTGAGCGGGGGGGGTGGGGCTCACCGCCTGATGCTGCTCGCAGGATGGGCGTCGTCAGCCTGTCGTGGTCGCGCAACGGCCGTGTGCTGGTGTCCGGCGGAGCCGACCAGGTGGGCGCGGCTGCTGCCCTTCCACTGCGCTGCCCCAAGCCCACCACATGCAGCCCATGGGCCCTCGTAGCCCGGGCGGCGTGCCTTCACAGTTTGGCCTCCCAGGTACCTGTGCGCTCCCGCGACGCCGCCCCCCGCCCTGACGTGCCCGGTGGCCTCTCCGCTTGGCAGTGCTTGATACAGTGGGACGTGGCGAGCCGCCGGGAGGTGGCGCGCCTGAGCGTGGAGAACACCATCACATGCGTGTCGATGGACCCCGCCGGCGCGGCGCGGGCGGTGGTGAGCTGTACCGCGGGGCCGCCGCTGCTGGCGGACTTTGCGACGGGCGCCATGACGCCGCTGCCCCTCTTGTACTTTGGTAGGCCGGCCCACGGTTGGGGGGGGGGGGGGGGGAGGAGGAGGGGGAGGTCGAGCATGTAGGGCTTTGGGATGGGGCATGCCGGGGGAGAGACCCACGGGAAGGATATGAAAGGGGGAAGGGGGAGGGCTGCGACAGGCAGGGGACCTCAGCCGGGCCCCCTCCCGCTGCTGTGGTCGGCAGAGAACCAGCTGCTCAAGTGGAGGCCGGAGGACCAGGCGGAGCTGCAGAACTGCAGCGGCATCTTTGACGCGACTGGCAGCCTCATCTACGTGGCCGCCCCAAAGGTACACCTCCCTCCCCTTTTGACCTTCCTCACCCATCATGGTGTAACAACATCAATAGAGTGGCAACGCGCGCTAGTCACAGCTTGGTTCAGACATGTAGCCATGTGGCCGCCGTTGTCTATGGTGCTCGGGGAAGGCGCGTGGGGGACAGCCCTCACACAGAGCTGCGCACAGGGCGGTGCGGCCCATTGCCTCAACGGCCGTCCTCGTCACGGAACCCCCCCCCGGTTTGCCCCCCCTGCTTGGTGTCACAGGCCTGCCTGGTCGTGGTGGACGCGATCACCCTCAAGCCTGTGGACCTGGTCAAGGTGGGACGCGGGCAGGCCGCCCAGCCTGCCCCCCCCCCCCCCCTCCCCCCCCCCCCCCCCCCCCACACACACATGCCCCCCTCCCTCCCTCCCTTCCTCCAACTTGCCTTCTCATGCTGCGCCCGTCTGGCCGTCTGAGGGTCACTGACAGCGCCGGTACTATCTGTGCGCCTGGTCAGGTTGGCGGCACCTCTCGTGTGCTGGGCCTCAGCCTCTGCCGCAAGGTACGCCCCCCTCCCCCTTCCCCAATGCACAATCACACGCGCATCCTGCGTCTCCCTGCCCACAGCGCAAAGCCCTACGCACGGGCCTCCGGGGGGCGGGGGTCTCAGGCTGCGGCTGTGGGCCGCCCGCCACAGGGGCGCTTCCTGGTGGTCAACAGCAACGACAAGACCGTCCGCGTGTTTAGCGCGAGGCGCCGCGAGCCCGGCGGCGAGGACGACTGCCTGAAGGTGGTGCGCAACGTGGCGGCGTCCCAGACGGTAGACCTCCCCCTTCTCCGCCGCCCTGACCCCCTCCCCTCATCTTCTCCATCTCCAGCCCTCTGAGTCGTTGCACCCCACCCCTCTCCCCTCCCTGGGCACTTGTTCATCCCCCCCCCCCCCCCCCCCCCCCCTCCCCTCCCTCGCCAAAAGACTCTCGTGACCTGTGTGTCTCTCGTGCGCTGTCGATCCAAACGGATGCGGGTGTGTTTGGGGCTCTGAGGGCGGTGCTGTGTCGGCAGACGCCCGCGCAGGGCTCCCTGCTGGGCAAGGCGGGCGTGCTGGCCCTGGAGCACGAGTTCCAGGTCGCGGAGCAGCGGAGCCAGTGGAAGGTAGCCGCCCCTCTCCCAGCAAAACGCACACACACACATCTCAGCCCCCGCTGTATTGCCCCATCCGGCGGCCCAATGCTGAGTGTCCAATGCTGAGTGCTCCCCCCCCTCGCTCCAGAGTGTTTCTGACCCCCCCCTCTCCTCCCCCCTTCTTCTTCTTCTCAGGCCACTGGCCTCTCCAACGACAGCCAGCACCTCGCGGCCGCGGCACTCTCCAAGTCCGACCACCACATCTACATCTTTGACCGCGAGTCCGGTCGCCCGGAGCGCGTCCTGGAGGGTGCCCCCCCCCCCCCCCCCCCCCGCGTGCCATGCCCTGTCCAGCCCGCCACCCGCCCCGACTGTCAGGTCACTGCGACTGTACCTGTATACTGCATGTAGGCCCGTGAACGATAATGGCCATTCATACACCGTGCCACTAAATATATATCATACTATGTACATTGCGTTCACAAGTATGGAACATCACTCTAAAAGTAAACTCTATTAATCTACTAATACTTTTACTTCACTTAAATGCAAAACTAGCCAAATGCTGGTACAAAATCAACCCATGACCTAGAAGTAGTATAGCCGCTATGTACGTTGCGTTTCAGTTTCAGCTCCAAGTGGACGTGTCACCGGTCACACGGTATAGAAATAGCGTCTTATGGCAGTCGTACCATCAGCGCCAGCTCGCGCGACGCTGCTCAGGCACGCATCCGTGTACTTGTACAGCGTTTTTAAATGAATTTGTAGCCGTCCTAATAAGCAGGTGTTATCGCACATGCCGCCACTGCATCCGTAATGTTGCGGTGGATTGATATTACGATGTGTACCGTACTCCTGCCCATTAATTATACTACTCCCGGTCCCACCCGTATCTGTTGGAGGATGATGATACCGTAAGGAAACCTGAATAGACCCTAGCAGGATTTCGAAGCTGACCCAGGTACATATAGTTTCTATAGCAACTGCACCGTATGGCCGCCCCCGCAACGCTGCTCCCGTAGCAACTAATTCTTACTCCTTAATTCATTCTCTCTCTCACTCACCACCACTAACTTTTGAATCTCTCTCACTGACACTCGACCTTGCTGACCGGACCTGCTCACTTGTAACTTCCTGTACCTGTACCTGTACTTTACCTGTAACATATGCACCTGCACAGTGTACGCCTGTAACTCCGTACGGGTACTGCTACATAGTATCAAGCGTCAAATAAAATGCAGACCCCTTGTAAGATTATTGTATTATGATGACTTTAAATGCAATGTGATATAACATAATAGGAATGCCCCCTAGATATATTAGAAGTACCCCTAGTATTATTTTCTTATTATGACTGTTACTGTCGCTGTATATCATAGTTTTGACTCCCTCTCGAGGAAGGACCAAAGCTAGAACCGTCTGTAATATGTCAGAGTATAGCACGAATTTAGCCCGGAGCCCAAGTCGATGGTGCAAAGCAATTCACTGTTTTGACGTCTTGCGAACCCAACCCCACGGTGCTCTCGACACCCGCCAGCCATGCAACCAAGGCAGCATGCCTTCCCCCACGTAGCCCACCTGGACCTCAGCCCTCCCCTCATCAGCTTCCCGCCCCCCCCCCCCCCCCTGGTCCCCAGGCCCGCACGAGGGCGTCGCCGACCTGATATGGCACCCCGTGTGGCCGCTGCTGCTCACCGTGTCCGCTTCTAATGGAAAGGTGCCCCCGCCCCCCCCCCCCCCCCCCCCCCCCCCCCCTCTGGTCCTCAGGCCCGCACGAGGGCGTCGCCGACCTGATATGGCACCCCGTGTGGCCGCTGCTGCTCAGCGTGTCCGCCGCCAATGGAAGGGTACCCCAGCCCCCCCCCCCCCCCCCCCCCCACCCACTTTCCCCCTTGTGCCCGGGCCTGACCCCGGTGCGCAGCCACTGAACAGCCCCCCCCCCCCCCCCCCCCCTTGTGGGGGCAGATCTACATCTGGTCCAAGGTGTACAGCGAGAACTGGCACGCCTTTGCGCCGGACTTCAGGGAGCTCACGCAGAACGAGGAGTACGTGGAGCGCGAGGACGAGTTCGACCTGGTGCCCGACGAGGTTCCCCCCCCCTCTTTCCACCCCTTCTCCTCCGCAAGGGACGGGCGGGTGGGGTGCGTGGGGAGGCCGATTGCCCGCCTGCCCCTTTGCTGCTTGGGCGGGCAACTGACGCGGCCGGCGCCTCCGGGCCGGGCGGGGCAAGCAGGCGAAGGCGCCCGCCGCGCAGGAGGCGCCCTCTGGCGACGAGGAGCTGGACATCCTGGGGGCGGACGAGCGCAAGGTGGGCGCCCTGCCGGGGGGCGCTGCGCTCCGCCGGCCGTCGCAGTCCACATCGGTGCGCATGCGCATGCGTGTGTGTGTGCGTGCGAGTGTGTGTGTGTGTGCATACCGTGGGCACTGTTGGATTTGCGCGGAATCAACCAGTTTTCTTTTCCAAACCCCTCTCCCCCCCCCCCCCTCTTCGCCCCCCCCCCCCCCAGGGCTGAGCTATGTATACTATGTGGTTTTATATGTGGACAGATCGCTCACAATATATTGCCATGTATACTCTAGTAAATATACTCAAAACGGGTGCTGAGTCTATCATGCCTATTATTCTCACGCGACATTGCAAAATGATTCATTACGGTCGCCGACTTGCCGCACAAGAGGCCGCCGAATGAGAAAGTGGTCGGTTTTCTCGGCTCATTTCTAGGCGTTGTCATCACAAGCATTTATATGTCCGTCGAGATTCAAGAAAGTCCGCTACCTGGCCCCCAGAAGTCTTAATTAAACACGGCTTCCTTTATGTAGGTGCTTCGGCACCCGTATCCATTTGGCTGCCAAGGTACGGGTAGCGACCGTAACAATAATGTTGTGGCTTTGCGAGCTCCGACACAAGCGTATATATGTCCGTCGAGATTCAAGAAAGTCCGCTATCTGGCCCTCAGAAGTCTTAATTCAACAGGTCTTCCTTTAATGTAGGTGCTTCGGCACCCGTATCCGTTTGGCTGCCAAGGTACGGGTAGCGACCGTAACACTAATGTTGTGGCTTTGCGAGCTCCGACACAAGCGTATAGTCGCGATATGTCCGTCGAGATTCAAGAAAGTCCGCTACCTGGCCCCCAGAAGTCTTAATTAAACACGGCTTCCTCTAATGTAGGTGCTTCGGCACCCGTATCCGTTTGGCTGCCAAGGTACGGGTAACGACCGTAACAATTATGTTGTGGCTTTGCGAGCTCCGACACAAGCATATATATGTATATGTCCGTCGAGATTCAAGAAAGTCCGCTACCTGGCCCCCAGAAGTCTTAATTAAACACGGCTTCCTCTATGTAGGTGCTTCGGCACCCGTATCCGTTTGGCTGCCAAGGTACGGGTAGCGACCGTAACACTAATGTTGTGGCTTTGCGAGCTCCGACACAAGCGTATATATGTCCGTCGAGATTCAAGAAAGTCCGCTATCTGGCCCTCAGAAGTCTTAATTCAACAGGTCTTCCTTTAATGTAGGTGCTTCGGCACCCGTATCCGTTTGGCTGCCAAGGTACGGGTAGCGACCGTAACACTGATGTTGTGGCTTTGCGAGCTCCGACACAAGCATATATATGTATATGTCCGTCGAGATTCAAGTAAGTCCGCTACCTGGCCCCCAGAAGTCTTAATTAAACACGGCTTCCTTTCTATAGGTGCTTCGGCACCCGTATCCGTTTGGCTGCCAAGGTACGGGTAGCGACCGTAACAATAATGTTGTGGCTTTGCGAGCTCCGACACAAGCATATATATGTATATGTCCGTCGAGATTCAAGAAAGTCCGCTATCTGGCCCCCAGAAGTCTTAATTAAACACGGCTTCCTTTCTATAGGTGCTTCGGCACCCGTATCCGTTTGGCTGCCAAGTTACGGGTAACGACCGTCACACTAATGATGTGGCTTTGCGAGCTCCGACACAAGCGTATATATGTCCGTCGAGATTCAAGAAAGTCCGCTACCTGGCCCCCAGAAGTTTTAATTAAACACGGCTTCCTTTCTATAGGTGCTTCGGCACCCGTATCCGTTTGGCTGCCAAGGTACGGGTAACGACCGTAACAATAATGTTGTGGCTCTGCGAGCTCCGACACAAGGGTATATATGTCCGTCGAGATTCAAGGATGTCCGCTACCCGGCCCCTAGAAGTCTTAATTAAACGCGGCTTCCTCTCTGTAGGTGCTTCGGCACCCGTATCCATTTGGCTGCCAAGGTACGGGTAGCGACCGTAACACTAATGTTGTGGCATTGCGAGCTCCGACACAAGCATGTATATGTATATGTCCGTCGAGATTCAAGAAAGTCCGCTATCTGGCCCCCAGAAGTCTTAATTAAACACGGCTTCCTTTCTATAGGTGCTTCGGCACCCGTATCCGTTTGGCTGCCAAGGTACGGGTAGCGACCGTAACACTAATGTTGTGGCTTTGCGAGCTCCGACACAAGCATGTATATGTCCGTCGAGATTCAAGCAAGTCCGCTACCTGGCCCCCAGAAGTCTTAATTAAACACGGCTTCCTTTATGTAGGTGCTTCGGCACCCGTATCCGTTTGGCTGCCAAGGTACGGGTAACGACCGTAACACTAATGTTGTGGCTTTGCGAGCTCCGACACAAGCGTATATATGTCCGCCGAGATTCAAGAAAGTCCGCGATCTGGCCCCCAGAAGTTTTAATTAAACCCGGCTTCCTTTCTGTAGGTGTTTCGGCACCGTATCCGTTTGGCTGCCAAGGTACGGGTAGCGACCGTAACACTAATGTTGTGGCTTTGCGAGCTCCGACACAAGCATGTAGATGTCCGCCGAGATTCAAGAAAGTCCGCGATCTGGCCCCCAGAAGTCTTAATTAAACACGGCTTCCTTTCTATGGGTGCTTCGGCACCCGTATCCGTTTGGCTGCCAAGATACGGGTAGCGACCCTAACAATAATGTTGTGGCTTTGCGAGCTCCGACACAAGCATATATATGTCCGTCGAGATTCAAGAAAGTCCGCCACCTGGTCCCCAGAAGTCTTAATTAAACACGGCTTCCTTTCTGTAGGTGCTTCGGCACCCGTATCCGTTTGCCTGCCGAGGTACGGGTAGCGACCGTAACAATAATGCGGTGGCTTTGCGAGCTCCGACACAAGCATATATATGTATATGTCCGTCGAGATTCAAGAAAGTCCGCCACCTGGTCCCCAAAAGCCTTAATTAAACACGGCTTCCTTTATGAAGGTGCTTCGGCACCCGTATACGTTTGGCTGCCGAGGTACGGGTAGCGACCGTAACACTAATGATGTGGCTTTGCGAGCTCCGACACAAGGGTATATATGTCCGTTGAGATTCAAGGATGTCCGCTACCTGGCCCCCAAAAGTCTTAATTAAACGCGGCTTCCTTTCTATAGGTTCTTCAGCACCCGTATCCGTTTGGCTGCCAAGGTACGGGTAGCGACCGTAACACTAATGTTGTGGCATTGCGAGCTCCGACAGTGTGGCGCTAACCGATTCAATTGTTCGTCGGGACCCGTGACCCCACTAAATAACGGTACTCGTACATATGTGCAGTATGTCGAGGGGGGCGTCAGGGGCGCCGCGCCTGGAGGCTCTAAGAGGGGATTCTATCGTCACGGGCGCCCCGCAGGCGCTCGACAGCGAGGAGGAGGACGCGCTGGTGTTCATCCCGGTGACGGCGAAGGACGTCATCCCGGAAGGGCGGCGTCGGCGGGCAGCCGGCCGGCGCGGAGGTCAAGGCGGAGGCGGTGGCAGCGGGCGACGCTGCTGCGGGGGGCCGAGGCTGCTGCTGGCGCCGAGGCGGAGGTGGGCTCACGGTGCCATCGTGTGAGGGTGTCACGGACTCAAAAGGCCGCTGTGCCGGTTGTGCCGTCCAAGTTGTCCAGTCGTGAAGTATCCGCATGCTCATTAACCTACTCGAGGCACCTCCGGATTATTGCGCCTATCCCCCCCCCCCCCCCCCCGCCCGAAAATAGGGGATACTTATCAAACGTTCAGACATATCGGAAAATATCTCGAATGCACCACGGAAACATGCACGCGATATGGCGAAAAGATGTTGATTCTTTTTGGAGGAGGGGGGAAGGTAACTTGAAAATGGTGACGGGAGACAGTGCCGAGTCGTTATTGACGGTGAGATTCGTTTCAACTTGATTCCTGGGCGAACCAGACTAGCTGTCTCATAGCTCGAGCACGTGTGCCCGCATAGGGTCGGCTGCTTGCGCATTGCCCGCATCATGCAGTCCTGTGAAGGCCAAAGGGTCATTTGGTCTGTGCTGCATGCTTTGTCGGTAAAGTCCCTGTCCCCCAATGCCGTCACTGCCGGTGGCAGGATGCGCAGGCCGCCCCCGCCAAGCGCGCCAAAGTGGACGAGAGCTGACGCACATACCGGGAGCGGCGCATGGACGCGGCGCAACCGGTCGGCGGCGGCCCGTACATAGCTCTCCGGTCATGCGCATCAGGAGCCAGGGCCTCGCACCCACGAGCCGCCTGTTCGCTAGCCGCCGCATCATCGCATGCCTTCGATTTTAAAAGAGAGAGTCACGATATCCCCCCCCCCCCCCCCCCCCACACACACACACACACATACCTTCAAATTTGCGTTGCTGCAGATGCCATGTCCCGAACATTGAATTTTGGATGCAGGGTCGTCACGAGGCATTGATCGCTTGGTGCATTTTTATCTGGGAGCAAAACGGCGCCGTGGCCGCGCCTCGCGCTTCCACCGCACCCTGACGTGCCTCGCTAGAAGGGGCGGATGGATGCGAACGAGTTTTGGGATTCTATTAGTTAGGGTTTTGGACATAAACCCTAATTGAAGCCCGATCGAATGTCGGCCCGTCCCAGTACCGGTAAGTGGCCGACATTCCGTCGGGGCCGTTACTCGGGCGCCCTGTCGCAAGCGCTTGTCGCTCCGGAAGAGCGGAGTTTATTGCTACCGAGAGGGCCGGAGGATGGGTCACCGCCCGTTGGGGGTGGCCGCCGCCCCCGGGTGCGCCTCCTCGCGCAGCTGCGGCGTCGTGTTGCCCAGGACCACCTGCAGCTCCTCCGCGCTCGGCCGCACCCGCAGCGCCGGGTAGCACGCCGCCACCTGCTCCTCCAGCCGCTGGTAGCGCCGCAGCAGCGCCATCGTGCAGCGGCTCCACACCATCGCGATGAACTCGTCGCGCTGGAACGCAAAGTGCTTCGCGATGCGCCCGTACATCAGCCCCAGCTTCTTCTCCACGCCTGCGCGCAGCCGCACGCACGGGGCTCGGGGTTATGGACCGATATTTTCGATCGAAAGGCGCCGGCCGTCGCCAGATCGCAGCAAACATCCACACGCAAGCCGCACTACACCTGCCCACAAAAGTCTTGCCCCCCCCTTGTCAAGCATCAATTGTAGACTGGCCCATTATCAGCCCTCGCCTTCGTTTCCGGCCGCGCCCTTCCACGCGCCATACGCGAACACGACACCAAGCGTGGGGGGAGCCCCGAGTGGCGTTTGTTGTGCTCGCGTTGTACAAGCCGTACGTGTGCGTGTCATTGTTCAGGGCTGGTAATGAAGTTGGTAACCCAATGTCACGAGGGCGCGAATCTGTATATAGCACGTGTATATATGCGTTCTATTGTGTGTACGGCTGCACGCCACGAGTTAGGTCTTCCATCGTGGAACACATTCACAGAGGCGCGCCCTCCCCGCCGCCGGCATGCAAGCGAGCGAGCGGTTCCCGCAAAACGGCCAATACCGCAATTAAGGCCTGCTCCGAATGCCAGCCCACCTACAGCCGCTGCCCGCATTCAATGCGCCCTTGGTAGAGCCTAACGGGTTTCAGCCCGTACTGCGCAGGGGTGCGGCCCCCGAGCGAGCGGGTGGGTACATACGGTCACCTGCTAGGGCATTGTCTAGGGTATGTGGTAGGGCTGGCCAAATAAATGCGGCTGTAAGAAATGCACGGGGCCCAGTAAGCCGCCCTCGGGCGGTGAATTCGGCTAGGAGCGTGGGCAGGTGGCTGCCGCGCGTCGGGCGATCCGGCAATGGTGGGATGCACAAGATCGGAGAGCATACGGCCAGCGATGCAGCGGGTTGTTTTCCCCCGCCTTGACCTCCGAGGCGTCCGGGGACACCAGTGACGGTAGCTCAAAGCGGGGCTTTTAGGGCGTTTAGGGTTTAGGGTTTTGCAGCTGCTGTGCAAGGCAGTGCGGGTGGGCACACACCCAGCATGGTGTCGTTCAGCAGCCGGGAGAGGTCGTCCGGCGCAAAGTGCATCTGGAACCTGACCTCGTCCGCGCCCACGTCGGGCAGCAGCAGGTCCAGCTGCTCGCTGAAGTTGAGCAGCGCCCACATGCGGCAGTACTGCAACTGCTCCTGGACGTACCCCTGCCGGGGCGGGGGGAGGGGGGGGGGGGGGGGGGGGGGGGGGACAACCGGGCAGGCTCTCGAGGGGTCAGCTGAGGGTGGGTAGCGCGGATGGGCCGCGATGGATCCGCGAGGCTTTACCGCAATACGGAAAAGTGTGTGTGGGGGAGGGACTGCATACCGAACACAAGTGAGAATTCATACATGCAGTACCTAGACACGCACACACACAGCTATCCTACATAATTATACGAAACATATGTGTCCTAAACATATGCTGTGTCATATAACAAACATATGTGTCTTCACGTGTCCGTGAACGTATGGGCGCCGACACATTGAGAAAACTGCTGCGAATGAGAACCTGCCCTGCCTGCCGGAGGTTAAACATGGACAAAGCTATGGGGAATGTTCTTATGGGCTGCATGCGGGCCCAAGGTGAGCCTTATGATGAAAGCAGTTATGGGTGTACGGGTATCCGCATAAGTAACGAATTGAATAACAAGCGTTGGGCGGGCCTTAGTTTGTGGAACGATCCCGTAGTTGCGAGTGCCCCATTTCGCGATTTCTCGAGTACCAGGCGTGCGGAGTTGCGGAGATCGCCCGGCGGCTTCATAACAGCGACTGGATTCGCCCCGCGTATGGACGGCCTCAAGGATGTAGCAGGAGGAGGGTTCCTTGAGACTCCGTATCGGGAAACTACTCCGACACAACTGCCTTAAATAGCCCGTCACTCTTTGTGAATCTCCCAAGGGGGCGTGCCGTGCAAACTCAAACAGAGTCTGCGGATAAATAACGTGATTGAACTCCTCCCCCCCCCTATCCCTAAATATTGCGACGCGAAAGTCCAAAACAATTCATCATGTTTAACAGCGACTGGATTTGCCCCGCGTATGGACGGCCTCAAGAATGTAGGAGGAGGGGGGAGGTCCTTGAGACTCCGTACTCGGGAAACTACTCCGACACAACAACCGTCACCCTTTCTAAATCTCCCAAAGGGGCGTGCGAACTCAAATGTCTGCGGATCAATAACCGTATTGATCCCCCCTAACCCTAAGTATTGCTACGCGAAAGTCCGAAACAATTCATCATGTTGTGGCCCAGCGGACCGTATTTAAGTCTACAGTATGCAGCACTGGCTGAGCGACTACCAAGCATACGCTGTGTCGTGGTGCATGTCGCTGGGGGCGCCACACACCCGGATGGCGGTCTCCTTCAGCCCGGCCAGCTTCAGCGCAAAGTGCGCGAGGATGGGCACAGACGCCGCTTGCGACTCCACCGCCGCGATCAGCATCGAGTAGTTCTCCAGCCGCAGCTTGTTGCCGTACTTGGCGTCCTCCTTGGCCAGGCGCTCGATGGTGGCAATCATCTCGGCGATCAGCCGCCGGTACGCGTCGTCCATCAGGTTCCGCACCTGCCGTGCAGCGCCGCCTCTCATGGGCGTTTTGGTGCGTGCCCCCCCCCCCCTCCCCTCCTCAATTGGAAGATGAGCTGGTGTTATGTTTAGGTTATGGTTCGTGCCGGGATGTTGGGTGCAGGGTATATTGGGGTGAGCGCACTCATTTGGTGATTTAGCCCCGGAGTGGACGACCCGCAGCAAAGTGAGCAAGGAGAGGGAGAGGGAGAGGGAGAGGGCCGAGGGGGGGGGGGGGGGGGGGGGGGCACTGCCAACCTGCGTCGTGGCTGTCTGCGCGGCGCCGCCGGTGCCCACAAAGCGCGCCCGTAGACTGAGCTGCGCGTCATAGCTAGGCGCGCGCTCAAACACTGTGCAACGAGCAGGCCAGCAGGGTGCGATGTGGCTGTGAGTGCGCAGCGTGAAAAAGGACAGAGCCAACAACCTGCCGCGTACATGCCGGGGTCCGACATAGATAGATCCACGCTCCTTCACGGCTGCACCGCAAACGCTCCGGAACCAGCGCCGCAATATCAAAACAAATCGAAAGACGTTCGGAAATCAGTAAGAATTGTGAGCTTTACCGCAAGAAATCACACCACTGATTCCACTGATCCAACAATACAACAACAAGCAACGATCCAATATGCTCCCTGAAACCAGGTAAGCTCGGAAACCATAAACCCCACATGCTCTGGAATCACACTTGCTCCGTAAACACCGGCACAACAGCCAGCCACAGTACAGTAAGAGCCCTCGAAGCCACACATGCTCCAAAATCATAAACCATACACGCTGCGGGATAACACATGCTTCTTATGCTCCGAAACCATGGGCATAATGACCAACACTGATCCAATAAGTGACCCCACAAAGTAATCAAGCTCTGAAACCACACATGCTCCAAGATCATAAACCATACACGCTGCGGGATAACACATGCTTCTCATGCTCCAAAACCATGGGCACAAGGACCTCCAGTGATCCAATAAGTGCCCCCACATAGTAATCAAGCTCCAAAACCACATATGCTCCGAAACCATAAACCACACACGCTCTGGAATCACCAATGCTTCTCATGCTCCGAAACCATGGGCATAAGGATCTCCAGTGATCCAAAAAGTGCCCCCACATAGTTATTAAGCTCCGAAACCACACATGCTCCGAAATCATAAACCATACACTCTGGATCCACACATGCTTCTCATGCTCCGAAACCATGGGCATAAGGACCAACAGTGATTTGATAATAAGTGCCCCCACATAGTAATTAAGCTCCGAAACCACACATGCTCTCCAAAATCATAAACCACACGCTGCGGGATAACACTTGCTTCTCATGCTCCGAAACCATGGGCACAAGGGCCAATAGATATCCAATAGTTGTCCAACAGTTATCCATGTGCCCCCGCATAGTAACTAAGCTCAGAAACCATAAACCATACACGCTGCGGAATCACACATGCTTCTCATGCTCCGAGACCATGGGCATAAGGACCAGCAGTGATCCAATAAGTGCCCCCACATAGTAATCAAGCTCCGAAACCCCACATGCTCCGAAACCATAAACCATACACGGTGCAGAAAAACACATGCTCCGAAACCATGGGCATAAGGACCAACAGTGATCCAAAAAGTGCCCCCACATAGTAAAAGAGCCCCTGAAACCACACATGCTTCAAAATCATAAAACATACACGTTGTAGAATAACACATGCTTCTCATGCTCCGAAACCATGGGCATCAGGACCAACAATGATCCAACAAGTGCCCCCACATAGTAATCAAGGTCCGAAACCCCACATGCTCCGAAACGATAAACCACACGCTCTGGAATCACACATGCTCCGAACATGGGCACAACAACCAGCCACAGTACAGTAAAAGCATCCGAGATTACAAGGCCACAAAAACAAAACCATGCACGTTGCGGAATGACACATACTCCAAAACCATGGCATAAAAACCAACAGTGATCCAATAAGTGATCCACATACAAATTAAGGTCCGAAACCATACGCGCTCCTAAACCATAAATTGCTTTCACTCGAATAAGTGGGAATAACACATGTTCCGAGACCATGTGCTCTGACAACCACAAACAGTACACACAGGAAGAACCCCCACCCGAAACAAAGCAAGCTCCGCCACCGTATGCTCCGAAACTATCGGCATGAAGCTAACAACCGCCAAAGAAGCGCGCTCCAAAACCATCGGCACGAAAAAGGGCACCACCGATTCAACACGTTAACATAGCCACACATGACAAATCTGCGGGTGAATGTGAGGGTTGCGGTTAAGCACACTCTGACTAAGCAAGCAGAGGCTTATGCCAAACAGCAGAAGTAGCAACCCCCCCCCCCCCTTTCTTCTCAGCCTCCACTCTTGGACATGGGGATCACCTCGCCCGCCTGGCCCCGCTGATGCCACCGGCGTCCCTGACTCCTCTGAGTCCATGTCCACGCTGCTGACGGTGTCGGCGGTGGTGCGCCGCGAGGGGCCGCCGGCGCGGCTGAGCGCGCCCTCTGCCGCCCGCGCCCCGCCGAACCCAACCGCCGCTGTGCGCGTGCACAACCACAAGCTGCAAACCTCAGCGTGAGCCAGCCCCGGGAGGAGGCCATGTACTGACTCCATGATAGGCTCAGTTCTGCCATATTTGAATTCTGCTGAATTCCGGTCTGAATTTGGGAATTTGATGTGGATTCACAGGGGCATGGGTAGTGATCGGCCGAATGCCGATCGCGCAGCATGCGGAATTTCGACAATGGACACAAAGGGTCATTGTCAAAAGTTGACGGCGCCCGCTGTAAGTGGGCAAACGCCTCCAGAAGTTTGGGGACGACCTCTTAGTCCATCATGTTGACCGTGTGGAGCGCAAGAGGGGGCGGTTGGGCCGTGAAGTACGACTGCGCACACCGCGCGCGCGAGGTCTATCCACCCTGCGGATTAGATCATAAACCACTGGTCCTGGACCATATTTGCGACAGGCACTGAGGGTGGCTTGGTCGGGATCGGGGCTAGGGCGGCCTGGCCTGAATTCGGGCTGACCCCGAGGTGAAGTTCGATTCGAATTCAGTGAAGACGATTTTTCGATGGGACCTCCCCAAGGACTGAATTCAGGCGGAATTCAGACTCCGGGCTGAAATGGCTCGAACTGGAGATACGCCCGTGCAGCCATGGTGTGAACTAACCGGGGAGCGGGGGAGGGGGT
Source organism: Tetraselmis striata (assembly GCA_006384855.1). Taxonomy (NCBI): domain Eukaryota; kingdom Viridiplantae; phylum Chlorophyta; class Chlorodendrophyceae; order Chlorodendrales; family Chlorodendraceae; genus Tetraselmis; species Tetraselmis striata. The sequence goes on along the minus strand of VCJN01002356.1, from coordinate 118,416 downwards.
GGGGAAGGCAGGGGTACAAGGCTCTACGCGAGGGGAAAAGCCAGAGTGGTGCGGGTGAAAGGGGGGGGGATCTAAGGCCCTACGCGAGGGGGGAAGCCAGGGGTTGGGGTGAAAGAGGGAGAGGGAGCGGCGCGCCTGACGCTTGCGACTGGCTCTCCGCATCGCTCTCCACCGCGTCGTTTGTTGGAGCTTGACCCGCCGCCAATTCCTCGCTGCCAAACGCCCAGATGAGGTCCTGTGCAGCATCGGGGCAGGCCAAGGGGGGCTCCGGTCAGAGAGAAGGGGGGGAAGGGGGGGGGGGGGGCGCTAGAGCGAGACCGAGTTGGGTTTACATACAGCATATTGTAGTACTGTGTGTACGCATGGAGTCAAAATGCAGTTCGAGAACGCAGGGTTGCCCGGAACAAGGCGATTCTGGGCACACACACTCCACACATCGAACTCGCGCATTGCGTCGTGCGGTTTTGGAAACTCGGAACTATAGTGTGCGGGTTTTTCGTCGTTGCCACTGTCGTTAGTACCAGCGGCGCGAGGTTGGGATGTCGCACTCCCCCGGGACACCAGCGTGATAGACACACCTCACATGCGCTCAACCGCGGTGGCACTTTTACCACTGCCCGCATCGTTGAGTGTGTGCCGGAACCCTGCGCCTCATCATCAGACCCGATCATTTGGATGAAATCCAAGTACTGGTGCCGACGCACCTATGAGAAGCTTTTTAATAAACAACCCTCGTTCGCTATACTGCAGCCATAGTGTCGTCCAGACTCCATATAGTAGGTAAGGCAAGTTCTTTTTCACAGTGTTCAAATTACCGCGTCGGTCCCCGTACTACTCAGTGGTATGTCAGTTGCGGTTTACTCGGGAGAAAAGGGGGGGGGGGGGGGGCGGCAGAGCACACACACTCCACACATCGAACTCGCGCATTGCGTCGTGCGGTTTTGGAAACTCGGAAACATAGTGTGCGGGTTTTTCGTCGTTGCCACTGTCGTTAGTACCAGCGGCGCGAGGTTGCGATGTCGCGCTCCCCCGGGACACCAGCGTGATAGACACACCTCACATGCGCTCAACCGCAGTGGCACTTTTACCACTGCCCGCATCGTTGAGTGTGTGCCGGAACCCTGCGCCTCATCAAACCTGACCATTTGGGTGAAATCCAAGTACTGGTGCCGACGCACCTATCAGAAGCTTTTTAATAAACAACCCTTGTTCGCTATAGTGCAGCCATAGCGTCGTCCAGACTCCATATAGTGAGTAAGCAAGTTCTTTTTCACAGTGTTCAAATTACCGCGTCGGTCCCCGAACTACTTAGTGGTATGTCAGTTTCGGTGTCGTTGGGAGAAAAGGGGGGGGGGGGGGGGGGGGGGGGCAGAGCACCTCCATGCGCGTGACAAATAGCCCAAAGTTCTCCACAAAGGGCGCAACGTGCACGTGCTTCCCGCGGCTCCCTGAGCGCTGAGGGGGCAGAAGGATACATAGGCAAGAGGAGGAAGGAGAGAAGGTACGGCATATCAATCAACAGAACCAGGGACAGTAGGAGGAACAGGCTAAGAGGCTATTTCTACAGTGATGATCTCTTGTCATCGTATCATGGGCGGTGTTAGTACCGTATCATGGGCGGTGTTAGTATCGAGGACGGAAGCTCGTCGATTTCCCTTCCCTTTCATCGGCACAACTGAACAACCAACAATTAAACAAGCAAGCTCCGAAGGCACACGCTCCGAAACCGACAGCGCACTCTCCGGATGCACATGTGCTCCGAAGTCATCGGAACAACAGCCAGCAACCAGCAACGGGTAAGAGCCCCCAAACCAAAGCAAGCTCCGAAACCACACACGCTCCGAACCCAGACAGCGCACTCTCCGGATGCACATGTGCTCCGAAATCATCGGAACAACAGCCAGCAACCAGCAACGGGTAAGAGCCCCCAAACCAAAGCAAGCTCCGAAACCACACACATTCCGAAACCAGACAGCGCACTCGCCGGAGGCACATACGCTCCGAAACCATCGGAACAACACCCAGCAACCAGCAACGGGTAAGAGCCCCCAAACCAAAGCAAGCTCCGAAACCACACACGCTCCGAAACCAGGAGCCAAACTCTCCGGAGGCACATACGCTCCGAAACCACACGCTCCGAAACCAGGAGCCAACCTCTCCAGAGGCACATACGCTCCGAAACCATCGGAACAACAGCCAGCAACCCGCAACCGGTACCGGTAAGAGCCCCCCCAAAATAACGCTAGCCTTGAAACCACACACGCTGCAAAACCAGGAGCCAACCTCTCCGGAGGCACATACGCTCCGAAACCATCGGAACAACAGCCGGGACCAGCAACCGGTACCGGTAAGAGCCCCCCAAAACAACGCTGGCCTTGAAACCACACATGCTGCAGAACCAGGAGCCAACCTCTCCGGAGGCACATACGCTCCGAAACCATCGGAACAACAGCCAGCAACCAGTAAGAGCCCCCCAAAACAGAGTATGCTCAGAGACCGCACACGCTCCTGAATCACTCAGGCTTTGAAATTGAAGCGCGGAGCGGGGGGGGAGGGGAGGGCGGGGCTCACCATGGCGCGGCGCGGCTCAAAGCGGCGGATGGTGGCCTCGCTTTCGCCGATGTACGTCTCAAAATGGGCGCGCAGCCGGCGCTCACACTCCGTGAGCGCGGCAAGCAGGGCGGGCGCATGGCTCGCGGCGGCGGCGCGCGCCTGCTGTCGCAGTGTGGCGCCCAGCATGGGGATGGCCGCCTGCTGCAGCCCACTCTTGCCCGCCAGCTCCGCCAGGGCCAGCAGCTCCGCCTGCACGCCCTCCAGCAGCGCAGCCAGCACCTTCTCCGCGCCCGCCTCCAGCTCCACCCGCAGCTGCCGCGCCCGCGCCGGCCTGCGCGCCCCACCCCCCGGCCCCAATCCCAATCCCAGATCAGCTCGTTTCGGGTCGGCCCGGCTCGCGACTGCCAGGTTGGCACGGAGATGGCGCAGCTCATCCACGTGTGCGGCCCAGCCAGCGGCGCACCTGGCGGGGGGCCTCGACAGCGCCCCCTCCCTCGCGCCCTCCCGCCCAGACTCCACGACGCTGCCCAGGAGCAGCAGGTCGACCGCAAAGTCCGCCTCCTGGCCGGCCACCACGGGTGGATTGGAAGGCAATGTTGGTGGGGCGGGTGGGGCGGGTGGGGGAAGGGGAAGGGGGGGGGGGGGGGGGAGGTCAGCGCCCCCTCCCACTTCCTATGTCACCCCCTTGATTAACCACCCCCCCCCCCCCCAACACACACACGCACCTACACGTAGAATATCATATGTGGTGTATGCAAAGTTATCCTTGGCCTACCAATAGTTATTGCTCCTACATGTACGCAAATAGTTCCGACCCGTACCCCTCCTTTGACCCCCCCCCCCCCCCCCCCGGCCCTCCTTCTGCTTACGGGCATGCTGTGGGCATGCCCGCGCCGGCAGGGGTTGATCCCCCCAGCCGCTGGTCCGCACCTTGAGCAGCAGCGGCACAAAGGTGTCGAGCAGCGCAGCGTAGGCGTCGTCCAGGCTGCGGGCCTCCACGTCGTGCAGCGGGCCGAGCATCAACGAGGGGAAGCGTGCTCAGTGTCGCCATCTTCTGCGGCAGCAACAGCCAGGCGGCAACGGCGGACAGCGGGGGGGGGGGGGGGGGGGGGGAGGTGAAGAGGGGGGAGGGGGGGCTCTTTAGCGTCAACCAGGTCATCCGCATTTGACCTCTGACAGGCTGGGCGGGTTCCTAATAATGCAGTGCCCGTATCACCGCGTCGGCCACCGCAGAAGCTTCCGGTTGCGCAGGGCGGTGGGGAGGGGGAAGGGAGGGGGGGGGCACCTTGGAGGGCGAGGTGGACAGCGGCGCGGAGGCGCTGGTCGAGGGGCTGGTCACGGGACTGGGGCTGCCCATGCCCATGGAGCTCATCGCGCTGCCGCGGCGCCGCAGGCGCAGGGAGCCGCCCGCCATGAGGCTGAAGGACGACTTGCGCCGCGGGCCGCGCCGGGTGTTGAGACCTGCCTGCGGGGGAAGGACCCATGGGGGCGACGGCGTGACAGATGGGGGGGGGGCATTCAAGTCGGATACCGAGGGACAAATCCAAAGCTTCCCATTCCGGCGCGAGCAGCTCAACCGCGGGGGGTGCTCCCCAAGGAACTGACTGGATGCAGTCGGAACATAACCGTCAGCGTACCCGGCGCTTTCCACACAAACATAGAGACCTCCAATAGACATCCGTGACATCCGTGAACCGCTTTCACACCAGTCTGCCATGCCAGACCCTTTCACGCTTGTGATATGGCGGGACTATCAATCGCGACTACCATGTCTCTTGACATACATTGACCCTGGTACCGCGCCGCGCTGGTTAGCCAAAGAAGGCGATGTAGCCGCATCGGAACCGCACTGTGCAAGCACTGTCATCCGTACCCGCAGTGTTACTGTGCGGCAGCGAGATGCCAGCCACCTCGTAGCTTTCCATTCCTAGGAGGGGAGGGGGCTCATCACCTCCGGCGCCGCCTGCGCGTTGGCTGTCCGCACCGCCGCCTTCATCATAGCCGTGCATGCGCGCATCTGCTTGCGCACCAGCGAGTTCGCCGCGCGCACATACTCGCTGCGAAGCTGCGCCAGCGACGCCGGCTCCAGCGCCTGAGAATGGGATTCGGTGGGGGGCGAGGGGGGGGCTTTGCGATGAGGGGCACAGTGGCGGAGGCACAATGGATTCCAATGCGGAGGCGGGGGCTCCCAGCCGCCGCATGTCGCCTCTTCCCTCCCATGATGACGTCATGCACATGGGAGCAGATGGCCGGGCGCGCGGCTGCCCCCGCTGCACCTTCATGACCTCCACGAGCGGCACAAACGCGCGCATGGTGCTGTGCAGCTCCGCGTTGCTCAGGATGCCGCGCTTGAAGGCGGTCCTGCACCTCGGGCGGGCTAAACGAATCCTCTGCACGCGCCCGCCACACGGTAAGCGTCAGGGGCTGCTTGATGACGACGCTAGAGGGGGAGGAAAACGAAGGCGAGGAAGAGGAAGGAGGAGGGTGGGTGGTGGGGGGGGGGGGGGGGGGGGGGGGGTAACTGCCAGTCTCAAGTTGCCGCCGGGCACACGGCGCAAACAAGGGTGGAGCGTGAGGGGGCGGGTGCTCGCCTATGCGCTGGAAGCGGCCCACCAGGAAGGCGGCGGCGCGGCGCACAAACTGGTGCGCGTTGGACGTGAGCTGCGCCTTGCGCTCGCGGACGGCGCGCATGCGCAGCAGCCCCTCGCTCAGGCTGCCCTCGCCGCCGGGCTCCAGCTCCCGCAGCGTGCGCTCCAGCTGCCACGCGCAGTCCACCACCTTGGCCAGCCGCCTGCGCATGACAGACAGGAGGAGGACAGGTCATGGAGGAGTAGGAGGGGTGAAGAGCGCGATGAGAGAGGGTGCAGCTGGGTTGGTGGATGGCAGGGTGATGGCCTGCAGGGGGTTGGGGGAAGGAATGGCGGACCTCTCCGACAGCTCCCCAAAGTCAGTGGCGATGAGCAGCTGATTCTCGGTATCATCCGGCAGCGTGAGGTGGCCCAGGATGTCGCGCAGGGTGTCCAGCAGCGCGGCGCTGTTCTGCGCCGCAATCTCCAGCCAATTGTTGCGCAGCTCGATGGCGGAGATGTCGTCCTGCCAGCAGCGCAGGCAGCGTCTCAGCCGACATATCTCCAGGGAGAGAGGGAGAGAGATTTGTGGCTGAACATACGAGCGGCTTCCATGGTGAACTCCAAGAGGAGGGGGGGGGGGGGGGGGGGGGGGGGGGTCCACCCGCAAGTGCTGCAGCCGGAAATTGTACACGCTCATCTGCGCCTCCATGTCCTCCAGCAAGTGCAGCGTCATGCCCAGCCGCTTCAGCACGCCCTCCACCATTGTGTGGCCCTCCAGGATGCTGTGCACGTTGGCAGCCTGCCGCCCCGGGGCCGCACACTCAGCCTTCAGGGCCGGAGGATCCCCGCCGCTGCGATAGTTGGCCCAATCTAAGGGGGGGGGGGGGGGGGCACCTCCAGCGCCTTGAGCTCGTCGTCCAGCCGCTCCATAAACTCCTCCACATCGCCGATGCCCACCTTGAACGACTCCATCAACCCCTTCAGGTCGCGTTCCTCCTTGGACGAAATCGCCGCCTGGCCGTCGCCGCTCGCGTCGTTGCGCTGCGCGGACCGCTCCGCCGACAGGCTCTGCTCCTCCGGCGTCAGCAGCTCCGCCCCGAACTCACCTGCAAGTCCGCCGCCGACGCTCGAGTCCGGAATCGCCACAGCCCTACGCCTCTCCACAGGCAGAAAGAAGAAGGGGAATGGAGGGGCGGATTGAGGGAGCAGGGAGGGGGGGGTCACCCAGCAGCGCCAGCGCCTTCTCGGTGCGGGACAGCGTGGTGAGGTCGGCCACATCCACGCCGAGCACCGCTGGCGTGCAGCGGTCGTGCTCCCTGCGCCGCGCAGCGCCTCTGTGAGTACCTGAGGATGCTCCCCCAGCAAGGTCGATAAGTGTGCGCAAGGGGGCCTGGGGGTACTGACGTGGACAGCTGGTAGAGGCATGCCAGCAGCAGGCTGCGGTCGCCCTCCGTGGGCACGCCGTACGTGACGCGCCCCTCCGCCAGGCCGGTCCCCATGGCGGAGGCGAACGTGAGCGCCAGCACCGCCTCGCTGTCGTCCCCCTCGCCCGCGCTGCGCAGCGCCTCCATGCGCGACAGGAACTTCAAGGCCATGCTCTTGCGGATCTGCGCGGCGCCGCGGGGCGCATGCTTGAGCAGGTCATTCGCGCTGCCGGCACCGCGACCGCTCCTCGTGACCCGCTGCTGCATGGCGCCTTTCATCCGGCGCAGTGCCGGTGTGCTGCGTGTTTAATCCCATGACGATGATTGATGAAGGATTGGCAAGAAAAGAGGGGGGGGGGGGGGGGTCCTGCAGTGTACAACCATCTCGCACGCGCCGTGCTTGGCGCTCTGATAGGGGTGGGCAAATCATCGCTGAGGGAGGGCCTCGCCCAGTCCCGAAATTGGGTAAGGATTACCTGGCTGTAGCCCCAAGTATGTATGTATGTATGTATGTATGGTGTGCAGTGCATACACATACAAATACACATATACATGTACATGTATGCATAGAGAGAGGGACGACATAAACTTGATGCTATGTTTTCTTTCTGTCCGTTTGAGTGTCTACCATCCCTGGCTCTACTGGTGTTTCATGGAGCAATGGCTCCATCCAGCCTCCATCGCATAGGACTAGGGTCGCAATCGGCACCTTCGATCCCCCCCCCCAACCCCCTTTCACCGGCCCTTCGGGGATCTATGCACCACAATGAGCCAACGAGTGGCTCACCTGTAGCTGCGTCGCATCGCCGCCACCGCCCCCGCCGCCCTCGCTCTGCTTCACCACGTGCAGCGTGCAGCGGTATCCGTGTGACGACTTGCTGCGCTTGGCGGTGAGGCACAGGATGCGCGCCTTGCCGGGCGGCGGCCGCCGCGACTTGCTGGTGGTCCACTGCAGCCCGCTCGCGCCAGCGCGGCTGCTCACCTGCCCACCGCCCAGCCAGCCACAGCGTTAGCCGGCCAGCCGTCGCTTCGTCGCGCCTTCGCCGTTGCCGGTGGGGGGGGGGGGGGGGGGGGGGGGGGGGGGTTCACCTTGACTGCGGTGATCACGCGCGCCTCGGTGTCTTGGAACAGCCGCTCCATCGCGTCCAGCAGCGCCTTGTCCAGCAGCATGGTGCCCCCGAGCCCTACCTCGATGACCCCTGCCTCGCCGCCGCCAGCAATCTAATTCGCCCCCGCAGCACCGCCTCCGCTGCCCACGTGCCTCCCTGCAAAGCAGGCACAGAGGTCGCCCCGCCACGGTCGCCCCGCCGCAGCTGGTTGTCTGCCCTGCGTGGTGGTGGCTCGCGAGCAGCGTGTGCCGATTGCGAGGGCCGAAGAGCTCGCGAGCCGCGGGAGACAAGGCACACCGAAGACGAGGGCAGCTAGGGACTAGCGTGTCCACCTGTAGCGACTAAGGATTACCTGCTTGGGTTTGAGCTGGTGGTGGTGCGTCGTGCGTGCCCGCGCTACCTGCGTTGGTTATTCGTCGTGTCGACTGTCGACTCGTCGAGTGGAACACAGTCGCTATCCCTATTCCACTCGAGGGATACCAGGGCGGTAGCAGGGTTGGACTGAAGTCGAGTTTTCAAAACTTCAGGCCGCACTGCAGAAATTCAGCTGAAGTTCAGCCTGAAGCACTTCAGTGCAGCCTGAAGGCCTGCACTGCAGCCTTGTTGACGAACACTGGTCAAAGCAGCTGATCAACTGGTCAATAGTCCACTAGAGGGTTCCCGCTAAAAGTATAGAACAAATCAGATAGCACTTTATTGACACGTCAGCGCGTACCGCCTGCGTCCGCGCAATTAGATAGCTCTTCGAGCTATCTGATTGCTCGCAAATAGATAGCTCGACGCGGCTTCTGGCGATTTAGATAGCTTCTGTTATTACGACCGGTAAAACTAATTGGGTAGCTCTCAAATTCCACGGCCCGTGGGACTGCTGGGGAGGTCCACCCGCGAGAGCTTCTCTCTGCATCTTCCAGCAGCCCACGTCCGCCGCCACCGCCCGTGATCAACACTCAGTGACCCGCGCCCTCGTGTCCAGTATCTAGTTGTGTGTGTCCAGTAGTGCGCAGCCGAGAAGACCAGCAACCACTCGATCGGGTACGCTTGGTCAAAGCGGTGGGACAGCGAACTCCCGTGGATCTTGGCGCTGCGGCGCCCCGCCGACATCGCAAGCCTCCCCGCGCACTGGCGGTCGATGTAGTGGGCAGGGTAAGGCAATAAAGTTGGAGGCGAAGCTGCGCGAGGAGCTGCGGGACTGTATGGGTCCGGTCAAGCAGCAGATTAGGCCGTCAGGGGTGGCTACTATTTCATATTTGAAGCCATGCCTCTTCTTGTGCCCGCTGTAGATGGCGAGTTGACCGTACTTGACGCGCCGACATGCCCGCATGGTGCAGTCGATGAAGCCAAACATAGGCAAGTTGGATACGTTGGATACGGCATGTATGGCCTTGACGAACGTCAGCAGCCGCGCATCGTGCAGCCCGCTGGCGACGACATGGCCCCACCGCTCGTGTAGGAAGCGAACCGTCAAAGTGCATGTCTTTGATATGCGCTTTGGGTTCATACGCAGCTTCCGATGATGTGTCCCGCTCCTGAGGTGCCGAGACGGGCTAGCAGCACCAGCAGCGCGGTCTCGCCGCTAAACGCCGCATGTGGTTGCTCGCAGAGCATCTTCTCAGGCAGCTCCAACCGCTCCATCAGCCCTTTGAAAACGGACGGCCGGCAGCGAAAGGTGTCCTGAAAAAGGTTGGGGTGCTTTGCCTCCTCCTCAAAGTCCACCTCCAAGCGGTTGAGGTGCTTGCGCCAGCTGTGCTACACATGCTTCCGGAGATGCCGCACGCGGTTGCGAGTACGGCGCAAGAATGGGAAGGTCAGGTTGGCGAGCGCGGGGCATCGCGCTAGATTCCTGAATATCACAGCTGCCCGACGCGCTTGAGCGCGAGCAGCGTGGACCTCGCACGCGTTCCCGATCCTCTGCGGCATCCTGCCGCACTGTCAACTTTACTGCTGGCTTGTACGGTCGCCGATGACGGCGGCTGCGAGTGGGGGGCAGACAGTTGTGGCCGGATGCGGGCGGCGCCGGCGGCATGCCGCTGCGGAGTAGCGCATGGGCGGTAAATTACAAAAAGCGCGGTGATGCGGGCGACGTGGCGCGATTTTGAGAGATATTGAATTTGAGCTATATATTTAGTGGGGACCCTCCAATAGTGCAGTATAGACTCTAGAGCCTCTATACTGCAGTATAAAGTATGGCTATTGCAGAAATGATGGAATGTACTAGTACTATCAAGTGACATGTACTGGACCTGCAGAGCAAGACAAGTGTGAGGCATGTTAAGACATGCCTCATGTAACACTTGATCAAAACTACCCCATATTTCTGCCGGGGTTCCCATTGAACGCGACTAGCCTCTCAGATATTGGGACTAGATCAAGAAGCTTGAGAAATGGACACATGAGCAGATGGACCATGCCCCTAGCAAGGGCATCCAGCAGATGAGAATGTAATCGGACATTTCTCATCATTTGTAATGACAATATACTGATCGCACAAACTCTGTCCCAACAGCAAGCTAGGAATTCTCCGAACATCTAGAAGCCTGAAGTATGGACTGCGAGGTTCGTCTTACACTTCATACTTCAGTCTGCGTAACACCCCTAACTGCTCAACATACTAGTCAATGGTGGACTCTAATGATGTAAACGTGCAATTACAATGCGAAGAAGGTCTATTGCATGTATGTGCACTATAAATAAATGGAGTCCCTCCCCGAGGTGGCTTGATTTGCCAACAAGCAAAATATACAGACATGCGCACAATGTGTTGGCCCACCATGGTCACGGAAAACGTGGAAGGTGAAGGTGGCAAATAAGTGAGATCTTGTGTGTATATATATGTATTAGAACTTGTGAGTAACTGTCGAACGTGTTCGAGGTGGCTTTATGCGTCGGCGTATGGGTGAGGGACCAGCACGTATTAGGCGGGTGTTGGCCGCCAGCAGCGCCGCTGCCCGCGCCGTCCCGTGCCGTGCCGATATGCCGAGGCAACGCGCCGCGCCGATGCGACGGTGCAGCCGTTGCGCCATTTCGTATATTGCCGTGTCCCGCCCATATTACCCCATATTACTATACGCAGTAGGGCCCATACTAGGACGTGAAGCGTCGAAGTGATAAGTGGCTAGTGCCCCTGTGACGACGAGGCGACCGTGATCGTGTACACATGTGGCGGAGACACGGAACTATGAATAAACGTGACTTCTCACGACCTCAGAAGCATTTATTCCCGAGCCGGACATTGAACCGCGCACTAATTTACCCCGGTCCTCGCCCTCCCTAAGCCCCTCGCGGGCGCGTATAACTTAGCGCCCAACCCGCACAGCTAGGACTTAGAAGAAAACGGTATGGCTTCTAATATATTCAAATAGCCAACAGTGACATTTTGCGCAGACACTCGCCTGTCGCGAGTCGGGAGTTCAAATTCAAAGAGCATCATAATAGGATCGCGCTCGCACTGATTTTCAATTATTTTGAACGGCGGCCCTCTGCCCTCGGCCGCCGTCTTATATGGTGCTGCCACCACTTGGCGATAGTCCGCACCATGCTACCGACTAATGGCACCCAACGGTATATATAGGCACATAGCAAAATTGCCAAAGGGGTGGGCGAGTAATACAAGGGGGGGGGGGGGGGGGGGGGGGACTTTGGCGTCGTAGTCTTCCCATCAAGGGCATATACGGACCATAATTGTATACCTTTATACCTCCACGATCGTGGGTAATAAAAAACTACCGCACCTTGCACGATTTAACTTTGACACGATATAGCGTTACTAATACTGCCGGCGCTCGGCGGGGCATAGTGTTTGTCCGGGGTTGATGAAACACGCAAGTCATGAACGATAATGGGTGACAAAAAACAGCTACCTCGCTTATAACGATTAAACGTTGACACGATATATCGTTACTAACATCGTGCGGTCGGGACATATTGATGTCCGGCGGTTACGAGTTTTAACGATTTCACGTTGACACGATATAGGGTGACTAACGCTGGTGTGCGCTTGGGATGTCGACATATGTCTGTCGGTGGATTGATGAAAACACGCAACCACTATGGGCTCCCGCACGACGTCATAATTATACTGTATTACCATGTGTTTATCTTGTAATCTTACCATTGGTATGACACTCGTCTGTAGTCATTCCGTGACATACTAGCAATAAACTGCATCACGCGCACATCACTCATCATCACGACGATATGTCCGCGTAGGACTATTTTTGCATCTGCCTCTAGAAGCCAAACAATCTCGCTGCGCTCTGGCCTAATCCGTGTTAGCGCGCGCAACGGTGCCAGTGAGCGGGCGCGCGGCCGTGGGCAGCGAGGCGCGCGGCAGTGGGCGGGCGGAATAGTTCACTAAAATTCACTTACCGCCACGGCGGCCGGCCTGCTGCTCCCCGGTGGAGGTAGCGGCTACGGCGGCCTGGCGGCCGGCCCGCGACCCGCACGCCCCACCGCTTGCCCTGGCCTCGGCACCACCCCGGCCCCGGGCCAGCACTCCAGCCGCCGGCTTGGCTGGCTGCTTGACCTTCTTGGCCAGGGGCTCCGGGCTACTGCCCTCGTCGACGTTGTAGCCGGGGACGGCTTGCGTGGCGGCTAGGTTCTTGACCGCGTTGGTGTTGTGCTTGATGATGCCGCCCGCCCTCTTCTGCTGATGCGCCGGCACGCCCACCAAGCCGTAGTGGAGCTTTGGCGATGCCGCGGTGCCCGCCAACGGCAGCGACACGACTTTGTTGCGTTGAACACTCGATACGATCAGCTTGCCGCCAAACGTAGGGACTGGGCGGGGGTCTGACACAGCAACTGCGAAAGTCAGTATGCGTGTTGATTGCTTATTATTGCCGTGGCGGTGGTTGTGTAATCGAACAAGTGCGAAAACAAAGGCGACTCAGCTGCGGCTTCCGAGTGCGGCGCCACTTCGCAGACCTCGAGCTAGCCTAAGGGATCCCCATCTGAGTGTCGCGCGGCCAGCATTGGTCAAAGACATCAGACAGCAGCGCCTTTTTCCTCAGTTGCAGGAGCAACAACAAGACAACGGGGCGGTCAATGCCTGTGAAATTAATATTTTCTACGCATTCATGTCAGCCACCCGCCGACTCGTCAGTGTACCTTTTAGGGTGGAGTCCAGCCCCCGTCTCGTGGGAGTATATTATGGCATGCCGTCGACGGAGGCGTTCTTAACGCCAGTGCCCATGTCAGACCCCGCGCTTCGGAGGGGGGGGGGGGGCTGAGGGGGCGCCGCCTTGGGTGTTGGGTTCAAGATTTGGGCACGCGTCGCGTCGGGTACGCACGAGGTAAAATACAGCGTGACGGCACCCGAATCGGACACTTGAAAACCCACCTCAAGCAGGTGATTCTTCCCGGCTTCGTCCTACTGCTTTGGCTCAGCGCAGTTGTTTAGTATGTCCGCGAAAGCATAGCCGAGCGCGTCCTCGCTTTGGGGTTGCTCTGGGTGAACGCGGATATGGTTGTTGGTCGCCTGGCCGCGGACCAGTGCCCGCCGCACGTCCTCAACGATGCGGCCCGTGCTGCACAGAGAACCGAGTGGTATGGTCATGCCCTTAGGCCTCACAGCTTTGCCGTAGGGGGTGCCTGGAATTAGCTTGGCGTGAGTGGCCATGATGGAGGGTACTTGTTGGAGGACGAGCAGCTACGGTACTGTGTGGCAGGTGCGAGTGTGCGTTTGGTAGGCGCAGCTGCTGCTTTCAAAACAACTAAGTCCGGCGCCGCGCCTGGGCGACTTTTCATCGCGCTCCGTTGTTATACAAGCGCACTCCGGCTTGCCGCGTAGCCATCGCGTAATGTCCCGTATATGTACCGTATTTAGCGTTTTCATGAGGACACAATTGACACACACTTTCTACAAAATCGTAGTTCGTAGGTACCCCTTAACGGGAAATGGGTCGAGATATCTGGCGTACTCCGCTTGTAAATCGAATGTACGTGTATGCAAAAGCCCAAACAGTGAGACAAGCGCGCGGGTGACTACGTCAGGGCTGCCGACGGTGGGGTAGGTCATAACAACAAAAGTACTGCCCAACCGCGCGCGATGGATGCAGCCCCGGACGTGAAGCCACAGCTCGTGGCGAAACGGGCAGCCCCCGGGCCCGAACCCGACGAGTCGGTGGGGGAAACATTAGCCCCCGCGCCCGTACCCGGCGAGGTGTTGCATTGCCCGTGGGACGATCTACCTGAGGACGTGTGGGCGATCATTCGGGAAAAGGCCGCTAACAACTGCCCGGTTGTATTTGGCGCCCTAAAGGAATGGCTCCCTCGAAGGACTGTGAGCCGCGCCTGGTCCAAGGCTTGGCTGCCCCTCCAAGACCACACAAGCTTTAAAAAAATGTGGCGGGTTCAAGTGGACCTTTGGAGTAGGCGACCATGTGTGCCTACGGACAAACAAGGCGATCTTGTGACGCCTCCTGCTGCCTTGCCCCCCCCCCCCCCCCCCCTGCCGAGGTGGAAGCTACTATTTATCCAAAGCGAGGAAAGTATAAAGTAAAGTAGCGAGTAGCAACACGCAGAAGCGCTGTAATTTTAGCATTGTGTACCAGTTTGGCAAGCCTTAACCCTATGGCTGTCCCAACTGTGTCACCTCCCATGGCAGTAGTCCCACCCAGCAAACTGCTAGCAGAGGCGATTTTAAAAGGCCGTCGATTCAGATGGTGGAGACATCGCAGCCGCCGCTAGATTTTTAACCGCAAGGGGGCTAGGTTTTGGGCGGTGGGCGTTGGGTGCGCAGGGCAGCGGCGCCGGGTCGGTGAATTGTTGGGCATCAGTAGTTTGATCGAGTACATTCACCAGGTATACGGACATTCAGCTGGTAGTGCAGGGTCATTGTGTTCTATGTGCACCACACATACTGCCCCACATCATGTGAAGACATGCCAAACTTGGATAAGTGTTGGTCTGTCACTATGTCCGGATCAGCATAGAAGCAGCACAGTTTCTCCTCGATGTGCTTCAGCGCGACGGGGAAGGCGTCATGCCCCTTGCGAATGTTTGACCCAAGGGGCGCCTTGCTCTGCCACACACCAGTGCCGAGGGGGGACCCTATCACCATGCGTTCAGCTGCGTGCAGTCGGCACACAACGAGGGTGAGGTCCGGCACCGAAGGGCTGGTGTGGGTCACCACCAGGAAGTACAACATTTCCCCAACATACACCTGGTTGTCATGCTGCTCCACTACCTCAGCACGCCTGTCTCGCAGTATGGCCTGCTTGCCGTACTCATCAGCGGGCTTCCACTGCTCGTCCCATGTCTTGTGCTTGAACACCACATGCCTCCGTGTCTTGGGCTTCTCACGCACAACCTGCATGTGTGTGTATACCAAAACTCATCAGGGCGACACTATGTAGACAGTTTGGAGTCAGGCGTGGGAGGAGGGGGTGCCTTTATCTAGTAGTTGCGCTTCGTCCTTGTGTCCTGGTGTACGACACATAGGTAGTCAGGAATGATGTCCCCTCCCCTATCTTGCATTGGTGCTACAGATTGTACCTGCGGGATAGTGCAACAACCATAATCATAATCAACAATCAGAATAAATCATTCTTGACCTCAGATAAGCGTGGAATCGACTCATGTCCGTCGACGATTTCATAGACCGCATTTCTTTTGCTAGCGCAGCCGGGGCAGCGGGGCGCTAGCGCGCAGCAAGGTAGCAACGCGCAACATGGTAATTATGCAATAAATATGAGGTTTACATGGTAGTAGGAAGATGAGTATATACCTGGAACATGCTGCGTTAAGATTATGACCTATGACATGCCGCGTTACGATTCCAACTAATTGCTAGGAGGTAGAGGGCGGCATGGGAGCGGGGGAGCGGGGGGGGGGGGGGGGTCACTTGGTTTCATGGGGGTTGAGCCCCTTTGTTTGATATTCGTCCTTCCATGCCGGCTCATGCTCCAGTGTGCTAGTTCCCTCACATTTCTTAGCCAGCGCCACTTCGTAGTCCGGCCATGCATGTGTCGGGGGCGCCTAAGGTGCATTATGGCTGCACAGCGGCGCCCCTGCAACTCGGTCCCGTGCCCCCAAACATATCCACCGCATCGTCTGCGCCAGCGGCCTCCCACCGTCCCACGAAGCATGGCCGCCACAAAGGCAGGCTAGGGAAAGTCTGGGTTCAAGCATGCACGCAAAACTTGATGCGTGCCTCAAGTAAGAATTGCCGCCCATATGCTCGCTCCGTGTCAGTGGTGTCACTGCCTTTGGCCACGGACTTCACGTCCCGCATCTGCATATGACATAGGGCATGTATTCATATGACAGCAACATAGATACAATGCGTATGAGAGCAAAAGGCCGGGAGGGGAGGGGCGCACAGTACGATCCATCCAGAGCTCTAAGTCGCGGGCGGTGCTGCCCCTGGCCGCCTCCTGGGCTCTGATTCGGAAGACCAGATTGTGCAAGTTCACCATCTCATCATGCAAATGCATGCTGCACATCTGCGCATAGGTCAACAAGCAGTTGAAGCCCTCCTCCCGCTGCTTCTTGATGTACTCGTTGACACTATACGATGGCACTCCTCACTGTCATCAGGAGCGCCACACTGCTCGCTGTCCCTCAGGTAGTGGATGACCGCTCCTTGCAACATATGCCACATGACTGCCAGGTGTTGATGCTTTGCGCTGTCAAACATATCACTGCAGGAATTGCCGCACAAGTCACGTACTCAGTTGACAACACCCCACTACAACGGAGCTGTGCTGTGTTACTCCTAGCAATAGCAGCGAGGGGGCCTCACCCAAGGACCAGCATTGCCACAGTCTCCGCGAAGTGCAGAAACTCCTCGCATGTCCAGTTGGCTCACACCACACCGCTAGTGCCAGCTGACGGCTGCATCGGCCGGACTACTGGCTTGCCAACGTCAGAAGTCGGGGCGACCAGCGCCATCCGCCTGTCCATCTTCTTCATCTTGGGCCGCACATCATGTGAGGGCACACACATATCAGCAACGCCCCTTGCGGCACGAACCACGGGGGGGGGCAGCAACGGCGATGTAAAATATCAGTACCCTTCAGGGTGCTGACATACTTCCAAAAGTCCTTGCTTGACTTCCCCCAGATTTAGTGCATGTGCTATCGGCCGCGGCCAAAACTCAACATATGCTTATATACAGCAGCCAACGCACAAATGGAGACATGCCCGAAGTGCCGGCTATCGTCTGCGCCGGCCTCCACTGCCAGATACCGCATATTTGAGTTGGACAACTGCAGGTGGGCATCCCCGCAGTAGGCAATGTTGGGTGCGTTTTCATCGTCGGCAGTCTTTCTCTGTGCTGGATCCATCACCACCATGTGCACGCCGTCTGTATAGCCGTCGCAGTAA
Source organism: Tetraselmis striata (assembly GCA_006384855.1). Lineage (NCBI taxonomy): Eukaryota > Viridiplantae > Chlorophyta > Chlorodendrophyceae > Chlorodendrales > Chlorodendraceae > Tetraselmis > Tetraselmis striata. The sequence continues at coordinate 101,436 of VCJN01002356.1, read as the reverse complement.
GGGGCGTCTGGACGGCAGACTCTGAAGTATAACTTGCATGCACTGCCGGTAGGTCGTCAATGCACTGTGAGATTCAGATGTGACATACAGGTGACGAAGCACTACTCCTAGCGACTATTATTTATCCGTGAAGGCTGCTGCTGGTGGCGGCACGTCCATCCAGTTACGTGCGAGTACATCCGGCGTTATTGCCGGCGGGCGATAAATCCTTTTTGTCATCATTCTGGCAGTCGTACCAGCCCGGTGAAGCGTACATGGCACTGACGTACAAGGTACAAGGTTGTCCGTGTAGTACCGGGTAGTACGCGATATATTTATTACGCCGGTACCGGGGATGTAGTACCCGGTACCCGGTACCCGGGCACGAACCCTAGTCGTCCTGTGGATAACTACGACTATTAGTACATGGGAGCGCAAATCGCAGCCGTACGTATTTGGTAACACTGGGGAATTTGCAGTACTAGTACTGCTGATCGGGCCTGCCAGCCGTCCGATCAAAGGTCATCAGATGGGCGGTTTGGCTGCCATTTTTTGCCAAAGAGTGCTCACGTTACATAAATATTCGCGAGGGGGAGGGCGGGGGCAGGCAGCGGTTTGCCGAAGAATGATTGAATTACAATATTCGCGACAGCTGCCATCGGGGGATGTGGCCCGGGGGGGGGGGGGGGGGGGGGGGGGGGGGGCGGGGGGACCACGCCCGCCCCGCCCCCCCCCCGCCCCCCCTCGCCGCCAGCCGCTCCCGCCTGGGGGGGGGGGGGGGGGGGGTAAAGGGGGCGGGGGCTACTGCTTGTTCTTGTTCTTGCGTGCCCGGGGGACCCTCCGCTTCGACGATCTCGCTGCCTCCGCCTCCGCCTCCGCCTCCGCCTCCGCCTGCGCCTCCGACTCCGCCTCCGACTCCGCGACCGTCAGTTTCTTACCTCGGCGTTTCTTCACTGGCCTCTTCCGCTTCTTGTCATCCGTCAGTGTCTTCACCACCCCGGGAGGCTGTGCCGTCGACGACGCCGCCATGAGCTTCCTTACCTTGGCGTCGGGACGCCCCCTGTGCCCAGACACCCACAACAAGCCACAATCGTTTCGCCTTTAAGCGGCTGAGGATGCGGCCTCCTCGGCCACCACGAGTTGCGCCGCTGGCACTGTGGAAGCCTTGGCGTTGAGGTGGGCCTTACGGCGCTCCCGGACGAACCTGCGCGCGGCACAAGTTAGCCACGAGTGGGTGCGTGCTAATGCGGAGGATGGAGTGTTTTGTTGCGCGCCCACCTTGTCACGGGTTTCCTCATGTCTTTCTCGTCCTCCTCGATGCCGGCGGCGCGGACACGCGAGACAACAAGGCTCGCCGCCCACTTTTGCCCGGGGGGGCGAGGTCGGCCATGGCGCTGTGAGCGGTGAAGGGGGGGGGGGGGGGGGGGGGGCGGCCGAGGTGGAGAAACTAACACCCAGTCGACGACCGCCTTCCGCAGCAGTCAACGACACATCGGAGGCGAGGAGCAGCGCGCCACTACTATTTATATGCACGTATTGTCAAGAGCTAGTCGGTGCGGCATTGTGTCGGTGTAATTTCGCAATGTTTATTGTTGAAGTAGCACGGCGTAATGGATACGGCGAGTGAATCCGGGATAATGTGTGCGACGAATGTGCGCGCGCAGCGGTGTGCGGCGGTGTGCGGCGGTGTGCGGCGGTGTGCACCGATGTTAATATAGTGTGAATATTGTATCGGCCGTAGACGATCAGGTCTGGCAGCACCGCCCGTGCTTGTAAATAAGCGACAATGGGTCTAGTCTCCCGCTAGTCTGTGCACCGCAAGTGCACTCCGCAAGCCTCGCCTCCATCCGCGTCGGAACCGGTAGTAAGTGTTGTTGTGTGCGCACATCGTGACAACATTAAACGGTGGCAATTGCAATTATTAGCGGTGGATAATGTGAAGGCGTTTTCGAAATCGACAGAGAATGAGGCGGTGCTGGCGGAGTGCATTGGCGGTGCACAGAATAGCGTGTTGCTGGGGTTTTGGCTGCATCGGACGCCGTATTCCCACCCATCCGGCACGGAATGTCCGGTTTTCACACATTTGTGTGTTAATAAAGCAGTGTGAATATTACGCGTCTTTTACGCCGGGTGGATGGGCATCCGGCGTCCGATGCACCCCAATTATTTGCAGCACGCTACTCTACGCACCCCCAACGCACTCCGCAAGCCTCGCCTCCATCCGCGTCGGAACCGGTAGTAAGTGTTGTTGTGTGCGCACATCGTGACAACATTACGTGGCAATTGCAATTAGCGGTGGACAATGTGAAGGCGTTTTCGAAATCGACAGAGAATGTGGCGGTGCTGGCGGAGTGCATTGGCGGTGCACAGAATAGCGTGTTGCTGGGGTTTTGGCTGCATCGGACGCCGTATTCCCACCCATCCGGCACGGAATGTCCGGTTTTCACACATTTGTGTGTTAATAAAGTGTGAATATTACGCGTCTTTTACGCCGGGTGGGTGGGCATCCGGCGTCCGATGCACCCCAATTATTTGCAGCACGCTACTCTACGCACCCCCAACGCACTCCGCAAGCCTCGCCTCCATCCGCGTCGGAACCGGTAGTAAGTGTTGTTGTGTGCGCACATCGTGACAACATTACACGGTGGCAATTGCAATTACCGGTGGGTAATGTGAAGGCGTTTTCGAAATCGACAGAGAATGAGGCGGTGCTGGCGGAGTGCATTGGCGGTGCACAGAATAGCGTGTTGCTGGGGTTTTGGCTGCATCGGACGCCGTATTCCCACCCATCCGGCACGGAATGTCCGGTTTTCACACATTTGCGTGTGAATATATATAGTGTGAATATTACGTAGGCGTCTTTTACGCTGGGTGGATGGGCATCCGGCGTCCGATGCACCCCGAATCTCACCAACACGCTACTCTACGCACCCCCAACGCATTCCGCCAGCCCCCCCTCTTTCCGCGCAGGTCCTACGTTCCATTGTATGTATATACATACGTACATGTATTGCTCCGAAACCAGCCCAAACTTTATGAGTGCACAAGTGTAAATGGGGGGGGGGGGGGGGGGGGTGGGGGGGGGGGGGATGTGGCGGCGGGGCATCCACTCACACATACCCCAGCGATGCATGACAAATATTACATGCCGTGGCGGGTCGGCGGGCCGACCCGGCGGGCCGACCCGGTGGGGGGGGGGGGGGGGGGGGGCGTCTATTCAACTACACGTGCGACAGTGTCGTTTCGTGGAGCAGTATATGTGCCCGGCCTCATTTATACCGCCCCCTACCTGCGCTGCATGGTCTACCCCTAAGAATTACTTAGCACAAACCGTCATTACTTAATAGGAACCTAGCACAGCCAGGCTTATATGCCCGCTTTCCCGATCAACTTCTACGCACTTTCCGTCCCTCAACCGCCGGACATGGGGGTTAAGCCGCCAGCCTCGGCAGTTGCTTAGCCAGACTTGGCATCCCGTACCGTGTCCATGGCTTCGCAGCTCTGCCGCTGGCACACGCCGAGTCCGGCGCTTGCTGCCGCGGGGTTGCGCACGCATGCACGCACGGTAATACGCCGCCGACGCCGCCACGCTTACTTCCACCACCTTCGCCAGCCGCAGCTTCGCACGCCTTTCCGCCGACATACGAAACGCACGAATCCCCCCCCGTCCCCGCGTCATGTATATTATATTCGAGGCGACTATGCGGGGCGCAGCACACGCCGCGGCGTGGGTCGGCGGAGCGACAGGCGGCGGGAGCCCTATTGGCCGGGCAGTATCCACACCCACACAGGCACCGCCGCTCACCTCCGACGCGGATGAACCGCCTCCCAAAGGAAACATGCCGGTTGGTGGTAAGCCCAGCAGGCGTGCGTGGGGTGCCGGCGCCGGTACTGGTGCGACGGAGCTGTCGCGTCAGGAACCGCACCGCATGTGGAGCAACACATGGCGGTGCCGGCCCCACCTATGTCTAGGGCCACCTCCTCACAACACCCCGCCACGACGGCGTCCGCCACCGCCGACGGCGCCGTTGCGGGGGGGGACGCCCTGCCAGGCGACGATGATGCGCCTGGTGCGCCGCGTCAGGAGGCAGAGGAGGCCGTGGTCGAGGCGACTGATCGGGCTGAGGGGGTTGTCGAGGCGAGCGAGGCTGCGCTCGCGCCACCCGCCCCGCAGCCACCTGCGGGACATGCCGACTTGCTCGTCGCCATGTTGACCGGAGCACTACGAGCAGTGGCGGGAGGCGGCCACATGCACTATCATGTGCGTGTCCTGGCCGGACGCCCGTCATGCGTGGACTGCGGCCAACGGACGGACTGGGAGTGTTGCTGCGACGGCACCCCGGCTTTGTGCGGCCCCAAGTACCCATGCATGGCGACCCATCAGCGGGCAGTCCCCTGCCCGACCACGGCCACGAAGAGGGCGGAGTTCCGCCATGTCAGGGACGCGTTCCACGACGCGACTCGCGCCGCCGTGTGTGAGGCTTCCGAGAAGGCACGCGCGGCTGGTAGGGTGCGCAGGGTGAGGCGGCGGACGGCCCAGGAGCTGAAGGAGAGCGAGACATGCCGTCAGTGAGGTCGGGCGCAATGTCATTGGGTGGGGCACACGGACGTGTAACACTTGCACTTTGCGCGTACTGCTGGGTTACATCCAGGCTGCGTCACACTATGCAACCGGAAAGGCTGCGTTGCTACTGCAAACGATGCTACGCCTCACTCGGTAGCAACCGCTGCCGCGCCTATCCCACAGCCGCTGCCCCCCCCCCCCCCCCCCCCCCCCCCGCGCGGGATCCCCGCCATCAGCAGCTTGCACTTGCACTTTGCGCGTACTGCTGGGTTACATCCAGGCGGCGTCACACCGGAAAGGCTGCGTTGCCACTGCAAACGATGCTACGCCTCACTCGGTAGCAACCGCTGCCCCGCCCATCCCACTCGGGATGCTGAGAGCAGCTAAAGGGCACCGGGGGCGGGGCAAGAGGGAGCAGGGCCAATGATTGTGGAAGAGCGGGGACCCGCTTGCATGCCATCGTATTATATCTTGCACAATATCTGTTGCTGCACTCATATCTCACATCACTAGCTTAGCTATAGTGATTCCCCCCCCCCCCCCCCCCCCCCCCCGCACCGCGTACGCACAAGCCTGGGTATACGCATCAACTGCCCGCCGGGATGAGAAACTGGTATTGGTAGTGTGTCTGTGGGGTGGAGGGGGGGGGGGGCAAAAGAGCTGCCAATTGCTGCCAAGCTGGTGCGTTACATTGGGGCAGGCGCTGGGCAGACAATTGGGGCTCGCTTCAGAGCATTGTCTAGTGCCTATGCGGCTGCGCCGCCTCCGCCGCATGCAGACTCTGCGGGCTCACCAGCACCGCCACCTCAGTCATGCGGCCCTGCATCCCGCAGCCCGCCGCCGTCAGCCAGATCAGAGGTATCCAGAAGCCAGTGCTGGGGTTGTTGCGGCATGACCGCATAGTTTTCAGCGGCTGCCGTCCACAGCTTGTAATGCATCCCTTTCCGCCGATTCCGCTGTATGCGCTGTCTTGGCGCCGCGCTGCCCCGGCCGCCGCTGTCTTGGCGCCGCGCTGCCCCGGCCGCCGCTGTCTTGGCGCCGCGCTGCCCCGGCCGCCGCGCCTTGGCGCCGCGCTGCCCCGGCCGCCGCTGTCTTGGCGCCGCGCTGCCCCGGCCGCCGCTGTCTTGGCGCCGCGCTGCCCCGGCCGCCGCTGTCTTGGCGCCGCGCTGCCCCGGCCGCCGCGCCTTGGCGCCGCGCTGCCCCGGCCGCCGCGCCTTGGCGCCGCGCTGCCCCGGCCGCCGCGCCTTGGCGCCGCGCTGCCCCGGCCGCCGCTGTCTTGGCGCCGCGCTGCCCCGGCCGCCGCTGTCTTGGCGCCGCGCTGCCCCGGCCGCCGCTGTCTTGGCGCCGCGCTGCCCCGGCCGCCGCTGTCTTGGCGCCGCGCTGCCCCGGCCGCCGCTGTCTTGGCGCCGCGCTGCCCCGGCCGCCGCTGTCTTGGCGCCGCGCTGCCCCGGCCGCCGCTGTCTTGGCGCCGCGCTGCCCCGGCCGCCGCGCCTTGGCGCCGCGCTGCCCCGGCCGCCGCGCCTTGGCGCCGCGCTGCCCCGGCCGCCGCGCCTTGGCGCCGCGCTGCCCCGGCCGCAGCGCCTTGGCGCCGCGCTGCCCCGGCCGCCGCGCCTTGGCGCCGCGCTGCCCCGGCCGCCGCGCCTTGGCGCCGCGCTGCCCCGGCCGCCGCGCCTTGGCGCCGCGCTGCCCCGGCCGCCGCGCCTTGGCGCCGCGCTGCCCCGGCCGCCGCGCCTTGGCGCCGCGCTGCCCCGGCCGCCGCGCCTTGGCGCCGCGCTGCCCCGGCCGCCGCGCCTTGGCGCCGCGCGGGGTATCGAGTCCTCCCCTCCCTAGTGAGCGCGTCCACCTGCGCCTTGCGCTCGGGGCCGTCCTCCTCCGTCACCACATTCTGCAACCCCCACCGCGTGACGAACCACGCAGCTCCTTGCATGCGCTTGTACATGTGCCCAAGCACCGCCTAGGGACGCGAAGCTCCTTCTCGGTCATGATCGCCTTCACCCGGGCCTCCTCGAGCAGCGGACCGGCGTTAAGAATGGAAAACGTTTCCATGTGGTGCAAGCAGTCCTCCATGACCCAGCCGGACTGCACCGTCACCTTGCCTGACCCTGCAGTCATGGAGGGGAATGCCGTCACGCCCACGCCCACGCCCACGCCCACGCCCGGGGGGGGGGGGGGGGGGGGGGGTTACCTTTCGATTCTTGGACACTGCAAACGAAGGGCGCAACCCGCGTTCAAAGTTGCTGGGTATCGGGACTAAAGCCTGGCGCCGGTCTTCCTGCTTCATAGCTCGGAATCCAATGTGGCCCTGCACGGTGACAAATTTCCTCCATAAGTCCCTTCCCAAGCCAAAAAAAAACAGGTGGAACGGCGCGAGGGGGAAGAGGTTGATCATGCTGACATAGCCCAGGACCACATGCACATGGCACACGCCATGGCAGCCAGTGTTCTGCTTGGCCTCCGCCAGCCGGGTTGTGTTGAACGCACGCCGGGCAAGGTGCGTGATTCACTGGACAAGTCATCGCCTTGATGGACGGTTACCAAGCGAGCATCCCCGTCCGCATCCACAGGGGGGTGCTCCTGGGCAGCCGCCATAGCCTCCACAACCTGCCACGCCGACCGGGCGGGTGCGTGTGATTCCATACAACCGCAGTTGAGTGGTGCCACCAGCACGCAGGCCGGGCCCACTCACCTCTGAACGCAGAAGGTCCACAATGTCACCGTCCTCGAAAACAGCGCGCCACTGGGTCGCCCCGCGCCGCCGTAGTCCTCCAACACCCACTCGGTAACGACGCCGGTTATCACGCCGTAGTGCCATACTCCCCGGAACTTCTTGGCGATGACCTTCATGTAGAAGTCGCCGGGATCGCCTTTCCATATCACGCCCTCATCGCGGGTTCGACGCCCGCCGGCGGCCACGCATGCGCGTCGATGTCCATACCGTCTTCGCCAACGGGGTCCTCCCCCACGCCCATCACATCGTCCACCTTCGAGCCGCCGTCGTCCGAGACCGGCGCCGGCGGGCCGTTTCCGACGGCTGCAACTACTCCTGCTGCCGCGCTTGTTGCTGCTGTTGCTGCTGCTGCTGCTGCCGCCCCTGCTGCTGCTGCTTGTGATAAGGCGGCCTTGCGGCGCAACTTAGCCGCACGCTTCAACGAGTGGCTACAGTTCGGGTATTTCCGGAAGTGCCGCTCTCGCGCCGTCCTTTCACTACTACCCGTCACGATGCCGTGGCAGTGCTTGCATGTGTACACGCCATCCTTCGACACACTCGCTATCCATCCCTTTGCCGGCATGCCTGCTGCCGCGCGCGGGGGGCGGGGGGGGGTTGAGAGTTGGGGTGGATGTAACCCACCACCGGCAGGCAACACAGATGCGAGTGCGCGGCTGTCCGCGCTTGATTCAACGGTGAGCGGCGGTGACCGTGAGGCGACCCCGTACTTCATGCGCGTGCTGGGGCGTTACACAATCATCAGCAGTTAGGGCGGCTGCATTAAAACGCGCACCTACGAACACCACCTACCGCCTACCACCTACCGTACCACCTACATCCGCCCACACCTCCGCCCGTCGTGCCGCACATCGCCGCACACCGCGGCGATGTGCAGCGATGTGCAGCGAGTACTTGCAGCCGCCTGTACTTAGCCCGGGTACTCCGCGTCGGCGGGCGACACGCGAGCCCGCGTGCGCATATCAATTTGATGAAATTATGGAAACGAGAAATTCATATAGTACTTTACAGGTCGCGCGCGATAGTCGTCGCTACTGGGTATGAAATCCACGTCCCTCGTCCGTCCCGTATCGTCCCCGTATGTCGTCGTTCGTCACCAGTAGGGCACATTTACGTCACATCTGAATCTCACAGTGATGGCTCCTTGAGGCAACATGCGAGTGAAATCGCTTAGCTGCTCTGTCGTCAGGTATATATCGGTTGTATCTCCGACTCAGTTAGCTCTTCCGAGTCGCCGTCGTCGTATATCACCTTCATGACCAGCTCCCTATCCGCCGGGTCTGCGTCCTCGTCCTCATCCCATCTCCAACTGACGACCTGGATGTTGGGTGATACACACGGGTGGCTATCACAGGGCGGCGGTGGGCCTATGGCGGGTGTAACGGGACGTCAAGAAAGGCAACATGGATGGGTGGGGGGGGGGGGGGGGGGGACTACCTGGCCGAGAAAGCTCCCCCGCATCCATAAAGTCTTGGTTATGATAGTGCCAACGTGAAGCTCGGCATTCATCTCCTGCGCTACCATGCTTGCCGCCATGCCACCATCAGACGACACCGAGCGCCCCTTCCCGCCGCTGAGTAGTGCGGGGCTCGCTGATTCGTTTTGGGGAGACGGGAGCGGCGGAGAGGGAGGCGGGCGGGGGCGATGGCGGCGGCGGCGGCGGTATCGATGCATCACCCGGCTCGACCGGCGTTTCGGTCTGACCGGGTAGTCCGGACGGAGCAAAGGCGTGACGGATCTACGCCGCAGCAAGTAGGAGCGCCATCACCACCGGCTGCGACAGGCGCGGCGGTGTCCGGAGGCTTGGCGCACGCCTCCGTCCATCTGTGAGTGTCGTAGAAGTGAGTCATCGAGACAGGGGCGCCACACGCGTGGCAGCGCATTCTCTTGGTCACCTCTTCCCAAGTCCCCTTGGCAGCGGTCCATCCCACCTTTCCCTAAGGAATACGGCGCTTGGAGTTGCGACGCCCCATGGCACACCACTACATACTTGGCGCCGGCGGCTCGCTACGGCGTGGGTTGGGAGGAGCTAGTCACTGGCGCTCGCGCTGATGATAATATGCAACACGGTAAAGTGTCAACTTCAATTTCAATTTCAGTTTGTCCAGCAGCTCAGCCGGCGGTTTGAGACCCAGGCCGTTGCGTCGTCACGGAGCTTGTGAGGCGTTAAAGTACAGTGTGACGAAAAAGCCAACGATTATTACGGGTAGCCGCACGAGGCGCGATGTGGGTCCAATGTACTATGGGGATGGCACAACATGCTACTGGTAGCATATTACGGAACGCGGCCGACCCAAGCACGCCTGTGCAACTACCGAGCCTAGAAGAAAAGTGGCGATTACACGGTAGATAAGGCGATCACACGCCCATTCCGTGGGAAAATCGCAATTACGGGCCATTACAGTATAACTATGAGACCCTATGGGAGGCTAGTGACGTGTACCCTATGAATCTATCCGCCGAGAGTAGCCACCACTCGAATATCCAACGGCTGAAGGGCTTGGACGCATATCTAATGGGGAAACGTGTCGACTTTATAAGGTGTAGTTCCGCACATCACTTATAGCAGGGCATAATATATTCACTTACCATACGTGCTACTCATCGTATGTGCGGTGCTCGCCACACATTGTACTAGTAGTACATGTCGCCCATATCCACTGCATGCTTGAACGATATGACGACGACGACTACTATCGAGTTCGAGTGCTCTCGTACCACGGCCGTTGCAATGATGACACTCCCGGAGCATATCGTACAATGCACACGGCCGCATGCCCAGTACCCTGGACGACACTCGTACAGTACCGGTACATGGTCATCATCCTTCGTCCATAGCTACTCCACTCAGCCTATTCGCAGTGACAATAACCTGTGACATCTTGTTGGTTTGTGCTAAAAGTGGGAGTCGAACCCCGGTCTCTTGCCATTCATGCTCGCCACCCTTAGCTCCGAAACCATGTTACTTGAGACATCAAGCTGAAAAAGGTGCCGATTGGACTTCAGGAAAAAGGTGCCGATTGGACTCATTCATGCAATATGTATGTCATCATATTATATTGTAGAGCTTGTACACCGGTCTGAACCGTACGACTGTACGACCGTATGAATGCACGAGGTACTGTCCCAACACCCTTCAGGGTTCCGAGGAGAGGGAGGACCGGAAAGTCTAGGTAGAGATCCAAGGACATGAGCCATAGGGGTCGGAATCATCCGCTCATCAGTTGAGTCATGTAGTAGTAGAATATTATCTTGGGAATTGATGATTGCATCACGTGAAGCTACGAATAATCGGACTTACACGGGGTATAATAGCGGAAGAAGAACCCATGAAATCTTGCATTTTGTGCTGCAAGTGGGAGCTGAGCCCCGGTCTCTTGCTATACAAGCTCGCCACCTTAGTTAGCTCCGAAACCATGCTGAGATATCAAGCTCGAAAAAGGCGCCTATCCGACTAAAATGCATGGCATCATCTGATTTTGAAGAGTTTGTATACCTGTCACGCTGAGCAGGCCGAGAACCACACCAAATGATTCTACGACGAGGTAACGTCCCTACAATATCACTACCTGTAGTTGCCGTTTATCTATTGTTGGTGCCACATGTAGAAGATGGGATGTGGATATGTGTGATTGATTCGTTCGCGCTTGCGCCGAAACGACACGAGCTTCGGGACCTGCCCGCGCGACGTCATATCCCGCGTCGTCGTCGTCGCCGTCTCTATGATATCGGATGATTACGCGGGTAGCAACTCCCCTCTATGACCCATATTGGCCCATTATTGCGTCGTAGTAAAGTTACCGTTCTGTACATCCCGCTGCTAACGCCGCGTGCCCCATCCGGGTACAGTAAAAATCACGACATATTGTCGACCTATATTGTATCAGCACCCGGAAAGCCGACGATGGCTGGCTCCCTTCGTGCAGTATGCTTGCGTCAACCCACCCCTTTGGTTTGGCAGGGTCTGAAAAACCTATTAATTGTTTGGGTGATGTGATCTGCAGGCCCTAACCTAGAGAGAATTGCTTCAAACAATCCAAAATAGGAAAACTTCAAAATCCAAAATCCAAAAGGCCAAATCCGATGCTGGGCCCTGTGACCAGCATGTTCGAGCCAATCCCACCCCTGTCGAGGCATCCCAAGGATGAACATGAAGCGGTGGCGGTGGGGCCCTGGAGGTTGGAATTGTGTTGCTGTGCCCGCTACTATGCGCTTTCAGACATGTATACCCCGCAGCGAACGTAGCGTGCCAGTTATGTGCAGCGCGCGCCTCGGGGCTATGGGGGGGGGAGGGGGGGCGATGAGTGGGCCGAGTTCGGCGTACGTCTGCTGAGCTGGGGTCAGCGAGGAGGCCTCCCCTTCAGTAGCCCATAGTAGCTGGTCGCAGTCGCATACCGAAAGGGGGGGCGGCGTGCCGCTACTGCAAGGGGTCGATTACACGGCTGATGGGTTCGTGACCTGCTGGGGCGCATCAGGGCGTCGACTCGCCGCCATCGCGGCGCGCACACCGTGGCATCACATCCCGCCGCCCACCGCCAACGACTAAAACCAACTAACGACTCACCCAAACACATCACTGAAACACACTGCTCGGTCGTCCTTGGGCTCCTGGAACCCTTGGATCGGGCCCGTCTGATGGCGTGGCGGTTGCCTGGTTGAGAATATCTGTACCCGGGTGCGGTAAAACCGCACCCGGGTGCGGTACAGTTATTAGCCGGACAGCTCTACCGCGCGATTTGCCGTACTCGTAACCGTTTATACCGTGGTCGGTGGTACGCGTACGTAAATATGATATGCGGGTCGAGGGCATGTGTTGAGCATGCTGGCGTCCTGCCCTGGGCAGACAGGTGGCAAGACGTATGGGATAGAATCCTTGTTCACTAATTAAGCTACTGCATACGCCTATACTACCGCCCGTTTTGGAATACAGTGTACATAGAGGATTGCTGCTACTGGTCTGAGTTATTGAAAAAAGGCCAGTATAAGAATATGTCCACCGCTAAAAACAGCAGTCGTAATTAGTATTTGGGGCTATCGTCGTTATCTAGTAGCTAGATAATACGAACATCAAAAGCCGAACCCACATCAGGGCCACGGGGCCGGATGGCGGATGCGTGATGTGCGCCCGGTTCATCAGTCACGCGCGCATGGCGAGGGTGCTGATCTACCTACGCGCACGGACGCGCTGTGCAGCTTCGGGAGGATTAGTACCTGGGCTCCTGCTGGTACTCGTACAGGTACCAGGAGTAAATAAATGACTACCCCACATGGCATACTTCTGTTCGTAGTGCCAGTATATACAGCACGCCTGCATGGAATATTATAATATAGAGTCAAATATTGAATCCGACTCTATATTTAAATATTATGTCAATTTAGCGGATTCCCTCTAAAAACATAGCTCTAATTAGATAGCTATCGGCATCGCGCCACGTTGAATATATTAAAAACGACAGTGCGGCGTGGCCCGGGGGTGCATGATTGGCGCATGGTACAGGTACCAGTACCTCGGTTTTTTTCAACCGTCCAAACCAGGCCGTAGTCGCTCCCAGTACCGTCTGTACTCGTACTCGATCGTCGTACCAGTTTGCCCGATACCTGTACTTTATCGCTTGATTGTGAGCGGCATTCAGCCACCGTGTCCAATCGAGCGATGATGATCAGGAGGCAGGCGGCGGAGCACGTCGTTGCAGACGAAATCGTACAATCCCGAATTTTATAATCCTCAATCAAATCATCGTCGTGATATTGGCGCGCCATCGTCCGCGAACGCGCGCGAAAGTCGCGTAGTCGTCATCGGCGACTCGCTCTGCCCTCGCCGATTGCTGCACTGCTCGGGCGATGCTGATGGCATCACATCTACAGCATCGCTCAGCAACCAGTCAATGTAGTGCGCTACTGCATTGCCATCCACGCGTGGAGCCACCGCGCACTCCAACCGTTGGCGCCGTCAACGCCACGTGAACCCCATCTGCGCAGCAGAGCGTAGCCAATAGGTCACCGGCGCCGCGCTCCCAGGCTCCCAGCCCCTATCATCTTCCTCCAGCTCCCACACCCCCATCTCCCCATCTCTTCCAACCCTGTGCATAGACAGAGCTGCTGTGAGGGACGGGTAATGTTTACTTACGGCGTACGGCTCTTGCTTGGAAGGCGCGTCAGGCACCGCATCTTGGTGCTGTCAGATCCGTAGTCCGGCTGCTGCCGTGTTTTGCCGACATGGCCAGCGAGGATTCAGCCCACCAAGACTGGCCTTTTGGCGACGTCAGCACGCGCCATGAGCGTCCACAGCACCGGCAGGCGGCCAGTAAGCTGCGCCATCGAGCGGGAATCGCCGCGCCGGCGTTGCTTGCTGCTGCTGGGGTGGCCTTCGCAGGCTGGCGGCTGGCGAGGCGCAGGCGGGGGCAGCGGCGTCAGGCCAAGCTGTCTGCGCCAGTGTGGGAGCTGGCGGCGGCCGCCAGCAAATGCGCAGAGTGTATCGCACCGGTGTCCGCCACCGACCTGGTGTGCGGGCTGGCGAGGGCAAGCGCGCGGGTGGCTGAGCGTGAGCCGCCACAGCGGGGTGATCCCAACGACCCGCTGCTGTCGGACCCCGACCTGCTGGGCGCGCTGCGCCACTGGCTGTGCGTGGCGGAAGCGGCGTACGCTGGAGTGGCGTGGCGCTTCTGCTTGATCGCGCACATGCCGGAGAGCGCGCTGCTGGCATCCGCCTGGTGTGCCACGTCCGAGCGCCCCGCGTACATGCTGGCGGCGGACCCGTCGCGGAGGACGCTGGTGGTGGCGGTGCGTGGGACAGCGGAGCCGGTGGACATGCTCATCAACGCCGCGTTTTCGCCGGCGCCCTTCCAGCACGGCACCGCGCACAGCGGCATGCTCGCAGCGGCGCGCGCCGTCCTGGCCGCCATTCGGCAACCGCTGGAGGCGGCGCTGGCGGCCTCACCTGCCTTCAGCGTGACCTTCACGGGGCACAGCCTGGGCGGCAGCGTGGCCGCGCTGCTGGCGCTGCAGGTGCAGGAGGAGCTGCCCAGTGTGCAGGTGCACTGCTTTGCCTTCTCCCCGGCGGCATGCCTATCTCTGGAGCTGGCCCGCGCCGCCGCCAGTGTGGTCACCGCCGTCGCCGCCACCCACGACATCGTGCCCTGCCTCTCACTACCGGCGCTCAACAAGCTTGCCAAGCAGATGGACACGTCGACAGGGCAGCGGCAGCCGCGCGCCCCCCGCAAGGAGGCACCCGCCGGGGCAGACCTCTACCCGCCCGGGCAGCTGCTGCTGCTGGGGTGGACCGACTCGCCGCCCGACGGGCCGCCTCGCCGCGTCCGGCGGCCCAAACTGTGGCCTAGCAGGTTCTTCACGCGTAAAATGGGCATCGACTGGGTGGAAGATGCGGCACGGGTGCGGTGGACAATCACGCTGGCGCAGCCAGACGACTTTGGGCAGCTCACCGTGTCGCCGTGGAGCTGGTCCGACCACATGCTGACGACTCTGGCGCAGGGGCTGGTCAGCGCCCAGGCGGACGCGCTCGGCAACGGGAATTTCCTACTATGAGATCCGCACGATGGCGGCATTGGGGCCGGCTCCGCTGTGCAGGCTTGCTGGCTGGTCTGGGCGGCACGGGGGGAGCGGTCATATTTTTCCAATCAGCAACATCCTGCTTGTCGTCCAAGCCGGATGGTGTAGAGATGGCTCGTTGTAGGCGTGGCTGGCGCACGCTAAATGCGCAGCTCCTTCGTCAACGCCACGCCATGTAGTCAGTTGATCGGCAATGCATGACAGTCAGGTAGGGTACTGTCTGCATCATAGCAACCAGATGTCCACGGAGGTTCGTGCCAGTGCTCGAAGTGTGCTGGTCGTCCAAACATGCCTGAGTCCTGGCGCTCAGACAGAGCTCCGTGCGTGAAAAATGTGATTGGAGATATCAGAGGTGGCACATAAAAGGGGTTTGGCATACTTTGAGCGTGGGATGTTGAATATCATTTTCGGCAAGTATTTGGCGGCGCTGTATGTTTTGTGCGTCCAAGACCAACCACCGTCTGCAGCTTCCTGTGATTTGTAGTTACACCGTAATCACGCTTTATTGGGTCTGTGGCTTCATATCGTGTCTGACCCCCACGCGAAAAGAGAAATACCTATATTTGTCATGAAATATTCAAGAGTACACCACGCATATGACACGGGCCTTCCGACTCGATGCAAAACAATTCATCAGTCTTTCGACCCGCAGACCCAATTAAATATCACGGTAGATCTGTTCTAAGGGTCTGCCATTTATATATTGAGGGGGTGATGTCGATTGCTGTTAGTGTTCGACACATTGCACTTCTATGATGCTGTACAATGCTGTTGGCTGCCGTCCTACACCACAGAGGGGGGGCTTTCTCTCTACTTCCTGTGGAGACTACTGCAAATTTATGACATACTATTGACCCTGAGTTCTTGAAAACGCGAGAATGCTGAGCATGCGCTTCACGCCTTACGCACCGTATCCCCGCCTTGGAGAGAAAGACCTTACACAGCTGATGGCGCTTCGGGGTGTACAGACCTGGACCGCATGTGGGCGAAAGTTTGTGCAGAAAGAGTACCAGGCCATGTAAACAAACTAGAAGGCAACATGACCTACATGAATCAGGAATCATAAGGTATGTCACTAGGCGGACACAGGTGATTTGCTGACGCTGGTGGAGGGCTGAACTGGTACTACAGCTGGCCACTCTTCTTCCCCATGCTGCCCGCCAGAAAGCCGGCAAAATACCTGCTTTCCGTTTCACACCCATCCACGCCCTCACCCCCGCCCACCAGGTATTAGCCAGCATGCGAGTCTCGAACATTGCTATGAGTACCTTGCCCTTGATAAGCACAAAATACGGCGATATGGACTCGACCGATCATCAGCTGCAGTAAAGTCTGAAAGCGTTAGCTTACTACGCTGAAGCTGTCTATCTCCGTGCTTAAGCTGCGCCATTATCTGACACACAGGCCAGGCAGGAGTCCAGCTGCTCTGGTCCGTATACACACTGGTACATCAACCAGGACTGCACCTCCATGCATCCAGAGCAACGTACACCATTGGCTGCAGCTACCACAGCACGGAACAACGGCTGTGCATCTTCTGTTGCTGCGCAGCTGCCAGGCAATCATACTGCACCAACAGTGGCTGCTCCTGCTGAGTAGTTACGTGCTTGCCGTACTGCCTTCCCCTACCCATGGTGTGAGGAATGCAAACATACAGATGCAGGCGATATCCAAGGCGTTGGAAGGGTCCCTATTCAATTACAAAACCGCCACCCGCCTCCCTGAGCGGGGCAATTGCTCGGCCAGGCAGCTCATGACATGGCTGCAGCTGGCCGGGGCGGCCCAAAATCCCGGCGGACAAGGGGGTGGGTGTGGCTGGAGGCGCAGGCCCTGTGCAGCCCCCCTTCCCAGAGAAGAAGATTGACTAAGGCTAAATATTTGCGAATGAGGCAACGGGTATGTGACTTGCGGGCGCGCCTAATACCTGTAGTGGGCAGGCTTGAAGGGGCCGTTGGCGTTGACATTGATGTAGCTGGCCTGCTCCTTGCTGAGCTTGGTCAGCTTCGCTCCCAGCTTGTCCAGGTGCAGCGCGGCGACCTTCTCATCCAGGTGCTTGGGCAGCACATACACCTTCTTCTCGTACTTGCCGCTGTCGCGCTCATTCCACAGCTCCAGCTGCGCGATGACCTGGTTGGTGAAGGAGCAGGACATGACGAACGAGGGGTGGCCTGTCGCGCAGCCCAGGTTGAGCAGGCGGCCCTCCGCCAGGACGATGACGGAGTGGCCGTCGGGGAAGGTGAACTTGTCCACCTGGGGCTTGATGTTAATGCGCTTGATGCCAGGGTAGCTCATCAGGCCGGCCATGTCGATCTCGTTATCGAAGTGACCAATGTTACCGATGATGGCGTTGTGCTTCATCTTGGCCATGTGCTCGGCCATGATGATGTCCTTGTTTCCGGTGGTTGTGATAAAGATGTCGGCGTACGAGACGCACTCCTCCAGGGTGGTCACCTGGTAGCCGTCCATGCATGCCTGCAGCGCGCAGATAGGGTCGATCTCGCTGACCAGGGTACGGGCACCAGCAGCCTTCATGGACATGGCGCTACCCTTGCCGACGTCACCGAATCCGGCAATGAAGGCGATCTTGCCGGCAAGCATGACGTCGGTGGCGCGCATGATGCCGTCGGGGAGGGAGTGGCGGCAGCCGTAAACGTTGTCAAACTTGGACTTGGTCACAGAGTCGTTGACGTTGATGGCGGGGAACAGCAGGGTGCCGCTGTCCTGCATCTCATACAGGCGCTTCACGCCGGTGGTGGTCTCCTCCGACACACCACGGATCTTGGCGGCCATCTTGGTCCACTTGCGGGGGTTGGTGGCCAGGCTCTCCTTGATGATCTGCAGCACAATCTTGAACTCAGGGTTGTCGGTGCTGGCGGGGTCAGGGATGGTGCCGTCCTTCTCGAACAGGTCCTCAGCCTTGCGGCCCTCGTGGATGAGGAGGGTGGCGTCACCGCCATCGTCCACAATCAGGTCGCAGCCGTCAGAGTCGGGCCAGTTGAGGCACTGCTCAGTGCACCACCAGTACTCCTCCAGGGTCTCGCCCTTCCAGGCAAAGCATGCGGCGCTATCGCGCGCAATGGCGGCAGCGGCGTGGTCCTGGGTGGAGAAGATGTTGCATGAGCACCAGCGCACGGTGGCACCCAGGGCGGTCAGAGTCTCAATCAGCACCGCGGTCTGGATGGTCATGTGCAGGGAGCCGGAGATCTGGGCGTCCTTCAGGGGCTGCGCAGGGCCGAACTCAGTGCGGCAGGCCATGAGGCCGGGCATCTCAGCCTCAGCGAGCTCAATCTCCATGCGGCCGAAGTCGGCCTCGGCCATGTCCTTGACCTTGTACTGCACGGGAGCAAGAACAGACGTATGGTGCAGTGTCAGTGCAGGATCAACGCTAGGAGGTGGCTGGATGGGGTAGTTACAGGAAACGGTGGGGGTACAGATGCAAAAGCAAAGGAGGGTGCTGGTATTGGTGGGTTGTGGGAGGGGGCGAGCGGCCGATTTAGCAGGAGGTTAACCAGACGAATGTAGAGTACTCGAAAACTTCCGTCTATCCGGCACCTGCTCCTATCAGGAACGAACTCTGCACACAGCGAAGGCACGCCGAAGCAGGCGACAGGCTAGCGGAGGGCCGAGAGTCGCCGCGACGAGGACAGGCTGCCGGCAACTCGATCACAGACGCAACGGAGCACAGCGGAGCGTTATAATGGAAGATGGGTGTTGCGAAGGCGGCCGGGGGAGGGGGTGGTGAGGTGGGGGGGGGGGGGGGGGGGAGCGGGGGGGCACAGTCACGTTCCTACTGCTGGCAAATAGTGAAGGAGAAGGCTAGAGACTTGGACAGAGCTAATGCGGCAGGACTTCGCTGATAAGGAACAAGAACGGCCGACACAGTTCATTTACGAGCCGGAAGGGATGGGCGATGCGGCTGCTTCGGAAGCAGCGATGTAGATTCGTCCATTCCCAGCCGGAAATACGCGGCAGAGGTATGGGATCGCGGCGGGGTGTAACTGCGTGCCCAGATCTCGTGTGGGAGAGCGGGTGATCAGGAAACGGCAACCTATATTCCGTCGGTAGCGGTTCGTCGCCGCAATTTGGACGACATACCAACGGCATCCAAGGCCAAACAGTAAGAGCGCAGCGTTAAGCTTACCTCGCGGCCGGTGGCCGTCTTCTCAACGGTGCTGACGGAAGCAATGGTCGCCATCTTGACAAACTTTGTGAGTGGAGGATTAACGTAAGGTTGTGCCGGGTGAAATCGGAAGTGTGATCTTGACTCCCGTGTCGGGTATTCCTATGTTTACCCGCCCCGCGCGGTGGCGGCGGGGCTGTGCAACGGCTAATCGGCGCCCGCGGCGCCTGCGGCGCCTGCCAGTCCCGGAGCACCAGAACCGGAAGATCAGCATGCGTGCATGCTGAAAATCTTAATACAATATTTACTGAATAACAATATACCGATTGTCGACCGCACAGCGAAAAAAAAACGTGCGGGAAATTTCTGTACGTTTTGCATATATTAGAAGAAGTTCGCCGGCATTATACCCCGGATATGCTAACCACATTAAAATCTTATTGTCGACTACCGGCCTTCCATTCATTTAGAATTGCAGTATGATCGGCGTTTGGGCGGGAGCGATAAAAGTGTGTACCTCGTATATCATCGCTGTAATCCTAAATCGCTACGATGTACAACGTATCAATGTATTTTGCAAGGGTTTTCGCAAGAATGTACTGTGCGGACAGATATCATCGAGACATACGAGGACTACCAGCATCTGGCGCACATAGTTGGTACGATTAAATGTACGATTATTTATCGCAAAACCCGCATTAGTAGCAAATGTAAACCTGTACAAACAGCAGTTTAGTAGTAGTTTCATTGTTAATTTGTGTCGATTTATTGTTGCAGTCGCTGCTAGGCTATACTACTATCCATAATCTAACGGCTAATGAAGACTACTATAGGAAGACTACTTCACTCGCCTAATGTCCGAACGATATAACGTGAACTATCACGTTCGTTCGCCACATCCGCGAAAGATGCTGCTGTGTAGTGCTGTATCGGCCAGCTCGGCTAGCTGGACTACTATCTATGATCTATAGACTACTATAGATAGACTATCTACAGTGCTGAAAATCGGCCAGCTCTTGTCTGTGTGGAGCCGCCGTTTCTCCTTGCTCATCAACAGGGCACATGCAGACAACATTCTTGGCGAGGTCGCGGCGGCGGCGCGCGGCACGTGATGGTGCTCCTGCGCCTGCATCGCGTCACTCGTCGGCATGTGTTAGTTGCTATATATGACTCGGGTCATTGGTTGCAAGCATGCTTGCCGCAGTTGATGGCCTACCCCGGGGCGGTGGTCCCCATTGGTTTCATGTTTCCCTTTCGGTCTTTCTGATCGTTCCTTGGCTTCAGTGCTTCCCTTGACCCTTTGGTTCCTGGCAGCTTGGCGACTTCGTGGTTGATCCCTTGGCTCCTCCTTGGTTCTTGGCTCCATTGCCTCCTGCTTGACCTTGGTTTCGGGCTTATGTCTCTCTTTTGCTTGCAACCTTTCATAGTTGTTGTTAGTTCTGTTTGTAGTGCGCATATGTTAAAACACTGATGTAAAAAATATCCGCTATCATGTAAAGCGTTGTTTTGCCTTTTCGGGTGGTTTCCTGATCGCCTTTTGCAGCTAACTCATGCGACAATAGTGCTTGCGCAGCGGATGCCGATATTAAGAGTCCATGCGCATGTAATAATCCCGAGTCTGCATGTAAGGATTATAGTTGCCGCCAGTAATACATATAGTTGCCCGAATGTACCCTGGGCGGCCGGAACGAGTACAAGTAGTCGCTAACCCTTACTCCCGGCACCATCATGTACCTGCGCACCGGATACCATGTAAGGATAGTAGTTACATGAGCTAACTGCAAATAGGGATCAGGAAACCACCCGAATAGGCGGTAGAAAACGTCCACTACAACAGTTGCGAGGTAGAAGCAGCACGAGAAGTGGGTGCGGAATGAACACGGGCAAACGCATCAGGCGGCCGTCTGCACTCCGGCAGAGAGAATGCCGCCCAAGGTACCATGCACGCAAGCATAGACTCGCTGCAGCAACCCCCGCCGCGTGCGCGACAAGTGATGGCGGAAATCAGCGGGCTGGCTGGCAACATAGTTTCGAAGAGCCTGGACGGACTGACCACGAAGAAAGCACGAAGTCGGGGCGGAAGGGAAGTTGCGCACAGCAAGTAACACCGCGAAGATGTATACCACCTTGTAAGAACATTTTTTACATCAGTGCTTTAACATATGCGCACTACAAACAGAACTAACATGAAGTATAAAAGGTACCATGTACGGATATCCTTACTTACATATAATTACTTGTATATAATTACATGAGCTCGCGTACCAGATGAGTGCGTGCAACAGGGTAATGTCATATACTGTATAGTGGTAATGGTGTCACATAATATATATGATAGTAAGGCTCAGATACATGAGCTAGCTGCAAAAGGCGGTCAGGAAACCACCCGAACGAGCAACAGAAAACTTCCACATATATTAAGGATTATTAGATACCCGTACTTGCTCGTGATAGTCGCACAGTGTCTCGGTAATAGTCAACGGAGATCACGCGGGTTTTCCTGACGATGATCTGGCTCGTTGGCGAGCTACCTGCATAACCCCTCCTTCGTCGGACTACCGGTACTTCTAGTTTCCGAGTTCGGCTCGCTGGCCCCGCACGTTGAAGCCTTATTGGTGGAGCTCGCGAAAGCTAGCCACACACACTGGCCAAAAAAATCGGCTAGCTCTTGTCTGCGTGGCGCCGCCGTTTCTCCTTGCTCATCGACATGGCACATGCAGACAACGTTCTTGGCGGGGTCGCGGCCGCGCATGCAGCACGTGATGGTGCTCCTGTGCCTGCGTCGCGTCGCTCGTCGGCATGCATGTGTTGCTATGACCCGGGTCATTGGCTGCAAGCGTCCTCGCCGCGGCTGATGGCCTTCCCCGGGGCGGTGGTCCCTTTGGTTTCTGGCAGCTTGGCGACTTCGTGGTTCCCTTGGTTCTCCCTTGGTTCTTGGCTCCTTGGCCTCCTGCTCGACTTCGGTTTCATGCTTATGTCTCTCTTTTGCTGGCAACCCTTCATAGTTATTGTTAGGGCTAGTTCTGTTTGTAGTGCGCATATGTTAAAGCCCTGATGTAAAAAATGTTACCGGTACCACTATATATATACACATGCAGGCAGTCACATGCATGAGCTAGCTGCAACAGGCGATCAGGAAACCACCCAAACAGGCAATAGAAAACGCCCGCTACAGCAATTGCTCGGTGGACTTCCGGTACAGTACTTCTACTATGTACCTGTACCGCCCCGAGCCTGCACCGCATGTAGCGACCACATAAATAATCCTTATATTACAGGGATATATCGGCACTGACATGTACAGCGGGAGGCATCCATACAGCGGCTCACTTGCCTGTTGGTTTTTATACTTGCCTGTTGGTCGCTGGTCTGCCGGTACTGTACTAGTGGCAACTCTAAATCGATCAAGGTTCATGCAGCAGCATGCTGTAGGCCTTGGCCTGTACCTGTGCGGCATCAATCGACTACCCTGTACTTATTGTTTAGGGAAGAGAGAACGAGTACGGAGATAGCCGTACGTCAGCATGCTTTGATGCGGTTCGCGCTGTGTGGAAGCCGGCGTGGAAAAAATCCGTACCACCTGAATACCATATGCACTCCCTGGCCTGTCCCGGGCCGGTGGGGCGGAAAACCGCTAGCTAAAATGCACAGTCGCTAGCAGAATATTATATTTACATAAATTTACAAACTAGAATATTCCTCCTCATCCCTTATACGACCGCCAGTAGTACTAGGCGGTACTATACCTGGTGATTTTCTGGTGATTTTCTGATACCGCCTTCTGCGGCTACCCGGTAGCTCATGTAGTCGATAATTATTTTACCTGGACCCGCGAACCCGCATCAGTATCGGCTGATTCATAATAAGGAGTGTCTGGTTTGCCGAAGATTGGTAGGTCTAGTTACAAGTTGTGCTAATCAGGCGAGGCTATCCCGCACAATGACAGAACCCACATAAACTAGTTTAGAACATTTCACAAGGAACATTCCAGTTTGCCGACTAGAGAATGCCGGGCGCAGCAAGCCACGAGCGGGGGTCACGGGTGGGAATGTTGAAGGCGACGACATGCCAGTGGGGTAATGCGCCAACGAACGGCAAGGCGGTCGCCATTACGGCCAAGAATGAAGAGGTCGTGGCGCGGCTTCCAGGATGGAGCGCATGTCGCTCGGGGCACAGCATCTCCGAGAGTAGGAGCGGGTACCAAGCTCTGTCAAGCCGGTAGGGAACAATGACGATGGCTGGGGCACCACTGGATTCCAGTCTAGAGACAAGATTGCCACCGAGGTTCCAGGGGGGTACACTAGTAACGTTCGCAACGCCATGCAGCGTCTGAGAGGCGCAAGGCGTCGACATCCTCGTCTCACAGCGGGTCACGCCATGCGTGCGTTGTAGCGGGGCAGAAGGGCGCTTTCGGACGTCGCGAAGCGGTCGATGGTGCAGACGCCTCACTTGGCAGCAAGCGAGGCGAATCGACGCGGGTTGAACTGCCAGTCGTCGCAACCAATCTCGCGCGATTGGGGCGGTCAGCCCAAATATATTCGCCGCGGAACGGATGTAGCGTACGGATAGGGTAATATCGTGAGTGTCCATGGGCTACCATGTTTTACGTAGCTCAACCATGAGGCGCGGGGAGCGAGAGGTGAGGTTGGTGAGGACACCGACAACTACTTGGTTATCCTCGTGCAAGCGGATGGGACGGTTGCGAAGCATGAGGAGGAATGACTCAAAAGCCAAACGGAGCTCTTTCGGGGTAATGTGCGCAGACGAGCGGTCATCGTCGTACCAAAAACCCAGAGCCTCATGATGTTCGTTCAGAACGGCTGCCGCACCCCAACCGTACGACGAAAAGTCGACGTGCAAGTAATCGATTTTGACAGGGCGGTTAATGGCGGGGCGGCCGTTGTGTTGGGTGGGCACGCCCACCCACCATTGCGCATGTAGTCACGATCGAGATGGCGGGTGAGTTCGACACGACCCGACAAAGAGTCGCGAATGTGGAGCACATCATGCAACTTACGGAGGTAGAAACGGGCAAGGGCGATGGCCAAGTAGAGAAACTTGCACTTGCCGGTGAGGGCGGCCAATTCGCGAGCAAGCAGCCGCCGACGGTCGCGTTTCGCTCGTTGGATCAAGCGTTTCGCCGTGCCATCAATGACGGCGATTTCTCAGCGGGCGCACGAAGAGCAGGTGACCCCGACGCGTCAATTTCTCACCTCATAGGCACGAGTTTCTGGGTGGGCTCTCAGACGCCCTTGTTGGGGTTGCAAAGCATGCCAAATCTCAAGAGGTGGCGTTCGATGTACTCGTGTTGCCATATGGCCCCAGTTTGAGTCCGAGCTAGAAACCCAAAATCGCAACATGCGCAGGCCAAATTGGTGCCGGGGGATTTGTAGGCCGTCTGCTTCAGTCGGGTTACGACGCAATGTCTAGTGAGGACGTTGGTGAACTGGTAGAAAAGGCCAGTCAATGACGACAAAGAGTAGTAAGCGGACAAAGACCAACCAATGGAAACGCCAACCAGTCGGTACGGAGTGCCGCGGTAGTCATCGACAGTGAAAATGTCCATGTCCTCGGGGGCGATTCCAACCACGTAAACTCATCCCGCATGTTTATATGTAGCATGTAACCATATTGCGCGCCATATTGCGCAAATGCGAAAGCGTCTCGAACGAAAGATTGCGCGTCTCGCTAGCGCAATAGCGGTTCACGGGGCGGAGGTCAATGATGAGCCTCAATAGGTTGGTTCCAAGGTTAGGAACCAAGAATAACCGGGACATCCGTTTAATTTGCCAAGTATCCTCGCTCCCAGGCCCCAATGGCAAGGAAGCGAGCCATTTAACCGTCCATAAACACAGTTGGGCCGGTGTAGCATCCTCCATTATTGACACCCCTTGATGAAAAGAAGCGGGGGGGGGGGGGGGGGGAGGCAAGCTGGCTCGACCGCGTACACCTCTAGAGATCCAATTGAGAACACCTGCGGCGATTCGCACAAGCGGCTTGCCAATTGCCGAGATTACGACGGACACATGTCTCGAAAAGGTTGAGTCGGGGGTACAGGAATCGGCGCGATGAATCTGGCCCTCTCCGCGTCGGCGGCATGATCCACGGTGCGCATAGTGGAAGTGCCACGGAGTGGGAATATAGCCATGTGCCACCGGGCGCTGGCTTATTGGCCACTCGCAGTGTAGTGTCACTTTGTACATGGATCTGTTCTAGACGATGACGGGCATGCGCCCCAATCGGAGCGCATCTTGGCACCCATACGCCGAGTAGGGGCCACTATGGATCGAGCCATGGCCACACTACTACGGGAGGGGCAGTCATGGGTTATTGTTGATCGACACTGGTCGAAGGGCTTGGACCTTGTTCCGTTGCGTGAGAAAGCGTTGCGGCTTTTTTCTCTCCTGCTCGCGTTGGGCGAGTAATCAACAACTCGTTCGCGGGTAGTAGTTAGCGCGTCGCAAACGGCGCAAATCCATGAACCACACAAACTCTAACGGGTTTTCCCGGGAGGGGGGGGGGCGAAAGACTACGCTCACCGTACAGCATGGTACGATGGCGGAAGACCGGCACCCTACGCGGCAAAAAATGCCGTGACTTGTGTGATGTGCTCGATGGAGCGTGCCACATCAAAGGTTAGTGGACCGGTCGGCCGCTGTGGAGGCATGTGGTGGCCCTGACTGACACCCGTACACATGCATGCCCGCGCATACGCGCGATACTACATGGCTACCCCGTGCGGCGAGAGAAACCACGTAAACCCTAAAACCAGTTTAAAACTATCCTACACGTACATGTACTAGTAAATATACCAGTCGTGGCGCGATTTTCGGCCGCCGCGCAGGAGGCGCACAGCCCCGTATGTAAAGATTGACAATAGTTGTTTGTATCAGTACCTCATATTGTATATATATATATACAATATGAGGTGCTATATTATCTATACATCAGAACTGTTGCACATTGTCGTTGAATCGCAAAAACTGGAAAGCTTGCTGGGTAGCGCAAAGACCAGTAAGAATTGATATCGTTTTAGGACCAAAATCTGACTCAAATCGGATGGGGGGGGGGGGGGGGGGGAATCTGATGTGTTGTACCTAGTACATAGCACTATTTCCCGGCAGTAACCGTCTCACGCACCGTATGACCGCCGCATGCCACAATGGCTACGGGGGCTGTTGCGGGGGCGCATCGTGTTGCACTGTCACCTCTCTATCTGCCGCCGCCCAAACACCGCCCGGTGCCGCGCGCTATACTAGCCATGTTAGCGACCCGGCTCGGCTAAGCAGCTAAAAATTGAACTTGAAATTGATTTACAAGTGCTAGTCCGCTGCCCGGACCGTGTTACTCTTAGGGCATGCCATCTCTAACCATAGTAGGGACACATATGTGTATTACGCGGCTCCGGCTACCGGCCATCCTCTTCTATGTCCATCCCCGCCTCCTCCCGTCGCGGCCTTGGGCTGCCCGTCATGTCTGCTATTTCTGACTTCAAGGCATCTCCGTCTTCCGCGCCCAATTCAGTATAGAGCCCCAGGCATCCTTTGGGTGTTTGGTCCACGATGCGCAACTGCTTCGAGCCGTTGCTCGGGTTAGGCATCGAGCTAGGGCGGCGCCGTGCCCATTCCCATTATTGCTTGGTGGGGGGTCATGTCCCGCAGAGGAAGCGCATGCGGATTGAGGAAGCCGAAGCGTCCCGCCTTGCCTTGTACCATATACATGGGTATCCGCCACCATATGAAGTGCCATCTCAAGTCTGTGGTAGTGCTGGTTCCGATTGGGGGGGTACGTTATACGGCCCGAGGCCAAGTGGGGGTTGCGATTGGTGCGCCGCCGCGGCGCGTGGGGGCTTGTGCGGGCAAGGGGGCTAAGAGGCCCTCTTCGTCTGCATCCATGTAGTCTTCTTCGTCGACTAGGCCGCCGAGATCCGCTTCTGAGTCATGTTCGTCGTCGGCCATCCGCTCGTCATCGCCAGGGAGAGCGGGTGAGGGGGAAGAAGTGAGGGAGTGGGGCGGCCGCCCGTATGTGCTGAGGGAGGCGATTCTTCTTGCGATGCGGATGCGTCTGCGGGGGGAGCTGCGGTCCATTTGGTCGACGAATTCCTGATCGAGGTTGCAACGAGCGGCCTCCGGGAAGGTCTCGCGAGTGGTGAGGTCTTCCGGGAGGTAGGGCCCGCGGTGAGCTTCCGGAGCGGGGTGGGGGGGGGGGGGGGGTGCAGGACCGGGGTTGACCGGGCGGGGATGAGGGGTGTGTTTTTGTTCGCCTCACGTTTCTCCCGGAGGCGGGGGCCGTGGCTTTGGGCAGGCCGCGGGCCGCCACCGGCGGCCACGCTTCCGGCGATGACCGGGCGGGTTGGTCGGGTGCGGATGCGAGTGGAAGCGGCGACTTCCGGTTCCTCATCGCGAGGTAGGCTGTGTCGTGCCTCAAACTCACAGGCGGCTGGTGCAGGCATGCTTCGGCCGCGTCCTTGTCCACGGCCTCTGCCGAGGCCGGGGGTGCGGCCGGAACCATCGGTTGGGCCGCGGCCTTGGCCGCGACTGGTGCGGGCTGCGGAGGCCGGGGCAAGGCGGCCGGGTTGAGAGCTTGTGGGGTCCGCCGATCTATGTTTTTTTGTGTGGCGGGTATATTCGACGGTGGTCCAACGAGCAAGCTCGGACATCACCGCTTTCTGGAGTTCGGTCTGTTCGGCCTCGATGTTTGCTGTGGAGTTGGTGTATGCGTCGAGAGCACCATCTCCGTAGGCGCCAAAGGAGACACCCAAGAAGCGGAGATCGATGTTGCTGCTGGGGGTGGCGCTGAGCAGCCATATGCCGGGCGGCGGGGGGCACACATACGGCTGTAGTGGGAGGGTTGTCGGGGCGAGGGGGGGCACACCATGCAGTGGCCCAGCGCTTCATGGTCGTCCTCGATGTATAGGCGGGCACGCTCCGAGTGGACAGCGAAGTAACACCAAGGGGGAATTGGAGGGACATTGCAAAGCGCGAGGCCCCGGGGTCAGTGGAGATGGGGCGACATTAATGTATTGCGGTGGCCCCGGACCGGGACTTGTACATGTCGAGGGTCGCTGGGTGCATGTGTGATTCAACACATGCCTCATGGAGTTCCTCACACAGGTAGGCGGGCCACCGTGTATGTGTGCATGCGGAGACCCGCGTGCTCGCGGCGCAGGGCGTCGACAACAACCTCTGCCGGCCGCTCCGGGTTGGGCAGAGGTTCGGTAGAGGGGAGTCCAAGGGAGAAGCGTGGCAGTCGACGACGTAAGTGAAGAGATCATCGCTGACCGGTTTGGGCGGCGGTTGGCCACATTGCGATGTGTCCGGCAGTGGGGTTTTGCTTATTTCTAAATGGAGCTCGGGCATAAAGTCCGTTGCCAGTAGGCAAATGACCGACCGTTGGGGAGCCAAAGCCAGCAAGTCGGTAGTCTGGGTAGTGCCTAGCTCAAGTCGGGCCGGGTGGGCGGGGAGGCGGGGTTTGTGAATGTGAACAACTTCGAAGAGCTTGTATATGGCACGGTCCGAGAGACGAACCTCCGCCGTTGGGTTGATTGGTGCGCCGTCATGGTTGGTGTTATTGGCGGGGGAGTCGAGCTCGTCCCACGCCTGGGCTGTGCACGTATCAACCACCTCGGAGAAGTTCTTTGGGCGGCGGATTGTGCCCTAGGTTTTGGCGGCCCTCTCTATGTCGGGCATAGGAGTGTGGATGTTGGGCATCCAAACATGTAGTTCCGGGCTGGAGATGTCCTCGAGCAAGGGGCTGGAGACAAATACGGTGCGTTGCGCACGGAGTGTTTGAGTGATTGCTTTGGGTCCCCCCCATCCAATAGTTTTGCAGCCGACCAATGTTATGTATGAAGTACTCGTCTCATCACCATCAGCCGGCAGGGGAGGGAGGAGGGGGGGGGGGGGGGGACTCCCACATTGTGCATCAGCAACAGGGACCTGAGCATGCGGGTGGGCATGTACACCAATGGTAGCACCATTATAGAGCACCTGCCACATCATTACAACGTGTTGAACTATCACCATCGCCACGGAGTCTACTTGTTTAAACATAACTTGGTGGTGTAGCTATCTCGCCGTGTACTCTAGCAGCTCGTAACACGTGTGACCCCGCAGCCACTCCTCACCTATAGTGGATATAGCTGGAGTCTGCCGGCCTAGATCATGCCCACCTTGACAGGGATTTCCTGGACATCTACCATCTTGTCGCAAGTGTTAAGTAGCTGCCTAACCGAGCCGGGTCGTTAACCTGGCTAGTAGCACGCGGCACCGGGCGGTGTGTGGGGGGCGGCAGAGAAGTGACGGTGCAGCATCATGCGCCCCCGCTGATAGCGGCCCCAGCCGTTGCGGCATGCGGCGGTGTGACGGTGCGTGAGACGGCTACTGCGAGAACCTATTGCTCATGTGCTAGCTTCATCATTTTGGACCAGCTATCGTATTTTCTTCCCCCTCCCCTCGGATTTGAGCCATATTTGGGTCCTAAATTCTGATTGGCCTTAGCGGCCTGGGTCAAGGTGGGCGTGACCTTGGCCGGCAGGCCGATGGGCAGCTGACGCCAGCTATATGCACTATAGGTGACGAGTGGCTGCGGGGCCACACGTGTTATGCGTTGCGAGAGTACGTGGCGAAATAGCTACGCCACCAAGTTTTGTTTAAACAAGTAGACTCCGTGGCGATGGTCATTAGCGCGTTATAATGATGTGGCCGGTGCTCTAGAATGGTGCTCCCATTGGTGTACATACATGCCCACCCGCATGCTCAGGTCCCTGTTGCTGCTGCACAAATGGGGCCCATTTGTGCCTTCCCCATGATGGTGCTGAGAACAGTACTTCACACAGAACATTGGTCAGCTACAAAACGTTTCGAGGGGCGGGTCCTAAAACAGGGCATTAGTTTGTATTGGCCTTAGTATTATTCAGACTATTGGCAACTCTCCTTTACGTCACGAACTCATTTTTCCGGCTCTGCCCTACTCAGCGTTTGTCAAGTATTCTTATACTTACACATAACTCAAATGTTAATCCTTTTTAGAAAAGGTACCGTATGGGTACCGGTGAATTCAAAATGCAGTGGGGCTGAGTGGGGTAGTATGGGCGTATGCTGGCTAGTCTTGCTGTCTTAAGCCCCAGTACCATTAACATTATATTATTGCGGCAAGGGCGAGGGAGAACATGGAGTTGCCAAGTTGTAATTGTGACCAGTGGCCGTGTTCATGTCACACAAGCGGAACATGCTGCAGGATGTATGAATGAGAGAGAGAGAGAGAGAGCAAGTGAGTCAGACAGTCAGAGAGAGAGAGAGGGAGAGAGAGACTTTCCATTATACAAGTTGTCTCCAAGCCAACGTGAAAGCCGAAAGGGGCGCCTCTCTGAGGCATGCACGTTTGCAGCTCAATTGTTTTGCAAGGAAGCGGGTCACCGGCTCGAACTTGTAATGTTGGGATTTTCTGCCATTATTTGGAACACACCACGTATTGGCCCACTCAACACCATGACTTTGGGGACGGCCATCACTTCTCAGCTGTGAGTGGCGCACGTATCAGGGATAGTGATGCAGCAAGGCCACACTGCACAACAGGCAAGCACTGGTACGATCAGCAGTGGTATAGCGACTCAACATGTATGCGTATGAGCGCAAGCATCGGCAGTTGAGCTCAGCTCGTGAGTATACACTTAGCAGTGGACTCGTGCAGTGACATACAAATTGCAACTTCCGTGTCGACCCGTTTTGGCAGCATGTATTGCTTATTCATTATCAGATTTTGATGAAGAGAGCCGGGCAGCATATGTCATAACCCCACATCTAGTTCACCAACCAATGGTTCTGGTGAGCGTTTGGCCAGCATCCGGGAGCAGTATAGGCATGAGGTCGGCCTAGGGCTTCCCAGCACCGGCCGTAGGTGGAATATAGCTGTGCTGTGAACGGCAAAATCACACGCGATGCCATACGCCCGCAGTGCATCGTCCAGCGTTGCCGGAGGAACAGCAGGTTGCACATCAAAGCGCTCTTCCACAAGATGCCAAAAGTGAGTTGCTTTATTGTCATCCATCCGCAGCCTGTACGCCAGGATGGCATCAGCAGGGCTGCCTTTAGCGCTGCCATCCACATAAGCCGCAGCGCCAGTGGCATGGTACATGGTTTGCACCAGTGGGTAGAACCTGGTCTCATCATAGACAACGTCCGCAGCAAACACGAGCCCCATCTCCACAGCTCCGCCGCTAGAGTCCCTGAGGATGCAATCATCAGGTAGGGGCATGTCGCCCCAGGACAATCTCTTGCACTCAGCGACAGACTCCACCCCGTTGGCGGCGATGTTGAGCCTTGCGAGCTCGAGTGCGCTATCGTCCCGGTCTGTGAGACATACTCGGACCAAACATGGTGGTCCGGATGAGTTTCTATAATGCTGAATGGCACGAGCCAGCATCAGGCCCGCAGAACCTGTGCCACAGCCAAGCTCCATGGCCATCAGTTTCTGGTGGGGACCATCCTGTAGCGTGGTGTCCCCACCCGTCCTTGGACACAAGAGGCTTGGGTCATTTACGCAGCAATGCACCAGATAGGCCCCTAGAACCACACCCGCATCCCACAGACTGCCTGCAATTGTGGCGTCCTTGCCCTGATCCTCCACAAGCGTAACCCCCAAGTGAGGCAGGTGGCGATGCAGGAGCCGCCGAGACCACGCAGCACCTTCCCTGAGGCGGGCTCGCCTGTCTGAGTCTGCTGGGGATAGCCAGATAGGGCCGAGGGTAAGTGGTAGCACTGGCGATGCATACTTTCCGTCGCTGTTGCTGGCGGCTGACACGGTGACCAACACCTGCGTGCCCATATGGTGCAGCTCCGCATGGAAGCGCAGGGAGGCTTTCCCGTGATGCTCGCTGCTGAAGGCCTTGGGAAGCAGAGGGAATCGACCGGACATGGTGGGCTGCTCCGAAGCCATGCCCTCTGCCTCCGGCGGCGCTTCCACATACCAGTGCCCCTCCTCTAAGGGAAGGGGTTCGAGGCCGCCAACTTCGGTAAGCGCCACGTGGTAGAGGTCCTGGCGAGGGATGTCGCCGACGGGTCGAGGCATTGAGCGCCCCAGTCGACAGACCGACAGCTGCAGGAGCGTCCCCGATGTACCCACATCGTTGCCCATGTCGTCCGCCAGCATCGCGGAGAGCTGCAGCGCCTCTCCGTCGAAAACCTCGGAGCGGCTCGCTCGCGCCAGCGCTACCCGCTGCATGCCGCCGATGGTTCAGACAGGCTGTTCGATCGGGCTGATCCCCGCACAAACATATGCTGTTGTTCCCTTCTGTTCTGCCTGGACAGACTGCTTAGACGTGTAGTAACTTCAGTGCGCCAGCGTTCGCCCGCGCCGGTGCGAAAGCTTTACCCTGGACTGCTTGCACCACCGTAATCAGCCGGCTATCTCGCCTTCGCAGGGATTATTGCACACAGTTGCACGGCACGGTGGCGACGTCCGGCGGCGTCCTCCGCTTACCCAACTCATATACCGTCCAGGTCAGGACACAGATATTTCTCGCACATATTTCTCGCCGAATATCTCTGTCGGCACACCGGAAGCCGTCCCTTCGGCTTCGGCGGAAGATCTTTTAGGCCGGCCGGCCGTCAATTACCTGCCGCATCCCCGGGCCCCGCGGCCCGGCGCTAAGAGGGTTCTGCTTAAATGTAGGCTTTTTCCTCCCCCAGTACTTTGCGTGCATTCTCCGGACGCTCTCCCTGTAACCAAAAAGTAAATCTGCGTTCATGCCGCTCACCGGCTCCAACAGCCTCAACTGCACCTCCTGCTACGCACCTCCGCGCAGTTGATCTCGCGGCCACGGCAGGATTCAGTCACGTGACAGTATGATGCGATGGGGATCTATGGTGTACCGGGCGCGTGATATCCTTATACGAGTATTACATATCGTGATACTGTATCCTTATTGCAGCTTGCGCATTCAAATCAGACCGCAGTGCCTCACTTCTGATAAAAGTAATGGATACATAGGATTTGCAACACTGCATGGGTATGTATATTCGCGCGACTGGAAATACGCGCCTGGTATGCCGGTGTATTTTTGCATTATGATTCAAATTTCGAAATAATGGCATTTGTCTATTTAACTATTCGATGTTAAGCTACTGCAATATTTACAGTGCCTCGTAAATCGTTGTTTGATCATCGTTCTTTCATCGTTAGTTCTTGGGGAATCCTCGTAGTATGATATTATCGTATCCTGCGGTGGAGCGGCGCTGAAGTGGAGACTTTTAGATTGGGGGCCACGGTAACGCCAGGCTGGCGCGAAAGGTTCACAGAGGCCCCTAAGACAGGCGGGTGAGGTTCTACCTGGTACCCGTACAACCCAATTCTCGTGACCGCCGCCAGTCGAAGCGACCAGTCTCGGGCAAGTGCGGCACGAAATCCTCTGGAACTCTACCGTCGTGGAAGCTTTGCTAGGCAGCCTCTGGAGAAGCACCGAGTGTCTGGTTCCCCTTGAAGGTGCGACGCAGGTGGAGGAATGCCACGCAGGCCCGCGCAGCAGTACCAATGCCGACGTGCCTTTCTCGCGTGATGGGAATGCCGTCGGCCGTCTGAGTTTAATACTGGCAGTCCCGGTCGCCAGAAAGCTGGCCGCTCAGCGTCCCGAGGAGTGAGCAGTCTGGCACTGCAAGCTTGGCCATCTGTTTAGCGTCGTCATGTTGAGCGTGTGGATGTGAGAGCCTAGGGCTAGGCGTTGGTGATTTTCTCGTTAGTTTGTGGACGGACTTTTCAAGATTCGCGGGACGTCAAAGGAACACTCCGGCCTGTTCCAGCAGTCAGCGCTGTTTCAGTCCAGACAAGCTACAATTACCCACAGCCTTTGTGCTCATCGCGTGCTAATGATTGGTGGGCATGCCCGCCCAGGTAGTCCACAATGCAGATGTCTGCTCTTGCCGTCCGCCCCAGCCTGGCGCGAAGCCAGGCCCATGCCGCACCGGCCCCGCGCCGGCGTGTGCTGGTTGTCAGGGCTGCGGAGTCCCGGGCGCCAGCAGCGGTGGACCGCCGCAGCGCCGTGGGAGCCGCCCTGCTGTCTGGTGAGGGCCACACCTGCATTGGTTGGGTAGTTGGCCACACTGATTGCCGATGCCTAGCCGCTCATGTCCATGAAGTTCCATCTTGCCAGCCCAGAATCACTCCCATGCTTCCCACACAAAGCCATTCAGAGCCCAGCATGGGTTCAGCAGCCCACATGCGTTTCCAGCTGCGTACACACAAGCACCTTCCCCCGGTTTCATCTCCGGCCGCTTCACGCAGGTGTGGCGCTGATGGGCTCCCCAGCCATCGCCGCCGACGTGCCTGCCGTGCCAGAGCCTGTCGCGCGCTCCGTGGAGGCGTCCATTGCTGCGGTCCCAGGGTCCACCGCGCCCCAGCTTGGCCCAGGCGCCGAGGCCCCTGCGCTCAGGCCTGCTGCCCCCCTCTCCCCGGCAACCGCTTCCGGCATGGTGAGACAACGCACCAACACCGGCATTTGACCCCTCCTCAACCAGTCCGCCATTGCCGTTGCCGGTCGCAAGCCACAACGAAGCTCTCACGCGCTGCATGTGCACACTCCGCAGGATCCGAAGCTCGTGAGTGGCGGAGCTGCTGCCCTGGTGGTGGTGGCAGGTGGGCTGCCGTGACTCCTCTGCACGCCAGACAGAACACAGGCTCTGTTGGTGCTGACGCTGCATGCTGCCATGTTGCAGGTGTGGCTGCGGCTGCTTCCCAGAACACAACAGAGGACGCTGAGGCGATCGTGGAGGCCGTTGCCGGCATGCCGGCCACCTCTGAGCCGGTCACCAAGAAGGACATCTCAAAGGTGTGCACCACTTTCCTGGCAGCACATGTGCGCACACGTCCACCGGGTCTGCGCCGCGCATGGATCGCACGTCGCCCTGACTGCCTCCCCTGCATGCGAGCAGCTGAAGGAGGTTGAGGACGCGTACGAGGCGGAGAAGAAGAAGCTGAAGGCGCTGCAGGCGGAGGGCGCAAAGCTGTCGGGTGCCTTCTCTGACGCCTGCCTGGAGCTCAACCGCCAGGAGACAGTGGTGGCGGAGGCGCGGCAGGCCACTCTCGGCCGTGAGGCGAGCCCGCACGCTCTGCCGCTGCACCACGCGCGCAATCCTCAGCATCACCATTAAGTAGCCACCTAACCCTTGTGCGGTGAACCCCTTCCTCCCGGCAGGCCGAGGCCAGCGACGCTGCCAAGGCTCTGTTGAGCGCCCAGGTACGCAGCTGCCCACAAGCGACTTGCGACATCGGACGCGGTCACAGCTTCCAGCTGATCCCTCAATGCCCGTGCCGTCTATTCAGAGCTCCCTCAAGGCTGTCGCCGGAAAGAACGCCGTCCAGAAGTTTTTCGCCCAGCTGTCCGGTCAATCGACGGAGGAGGAGGCCCAAGAGGCGGTGGACGAGGCCAAGGCTGCGGTGGAGTCCGCCACCGAGGCGGCCCGAAAGGCCAGCATCACCGACAGGTGCCCCCCCCCCCCCCCCCCCACACCACCCCCCAAGCCTTAGTTTGCTCAAGTGTAGATGTGTCCATGCCGA
This sequence comes from Tetraselmis striata, assembly GCA_006384855.1. Taxonomy (NCBI): domain Eukaryota; kingdom Viridiplantae; phylum Chlorophyta; class Chlorodendrophyceae; order Chlorodendrales; family Chlorodendraceae; genus Tetraselmis; species Tetraselmis striata. Next base: position 65,934 of record VCJN01002356.1, on the reverse strand, counting down.
GGACGTTGCCGACAGCCACTACAGGGACAATGCGGGCTACCTTGGCATTCTGCTGGTGTGTGTATGTGCTGCAAGAGCGGTGAAACGTCAGGCAAGGCGCCGATGACCTCAGCGGCCCTCTCTCGCACCCCTTCTCCAGGCAGCTGTGGGTCAAGCAGTGGCGGGCTGCCACGGCGGTGGAGGCTCAGCGTGCGGAGCTGGCAGCCAAGGACGCGGCCATCGACGCGCAGGCGGCCGTGGTGAAGGCCGCGGTGAAGGCGGTGCTGGAGACCAAGATTGAGCTTGGCCTGGTGTCGGCGGGCGCCCTGTCGGAGGCCAGCGCGGAGGAGCGCTCGGAGGACCGCCGCGCCTGGATCGCCAGCTTCAAGGCCAAGAGCGGCGCGGCGCCCGCTGCCGCCCCCGCGGAGGCTGCCAAGCCCGCCGCCGCCTCGTCGGAGGCTGCCAAGGCCGCCGCCCCCGTGGAGGCTGCCAAGCCCGCCGCCGCCTCGTCGGAGGCGGGGATGAGCGAGCGGCAGCAGGACCGCCGCGCCTGGATTGCCAGCTTCAAGGCGCGGGGCCCAGCCAACCCGGCGGAGCCCGCAGCTGCGTCGTCCGAGGCCAGCGTTGAGGAGCGGCTGCAGGACCGCCGCGCCTGGATTGCGGGCTACAAGGCGCGCACCCCAGCGGTGGTGGCCAAGCTGGAGGAGCAGCTGCAAGGTACTCCCGACGCGCCCAGCGACGCACCCAGGGTGTGGCCGGCCACGAGCTGGAAGAAGTGAACCGTGGCTCCACCCGCCCCAGGGTCCTGCTAAGGAGCGGCTCGCGAGCGCTGTGGGACGCCGCGCCACCGCCTGAGCCATCGCAGCTAGGAGGGAAACCAGCCTGCAGGCAACCAACCCCCGCCGTACCCCCACCAGTAGACCTTTGTATTAAGTTAACGACAGTGAAAAGACAAACATCAACCAGACCGCACTGGTCCTGCACGCAAGGCGACAGGGGGGGGGGGGGGGGGTCTCTTCAACGACGCCGGCCGCCACTAGGGGTCATCTGGCCTCTGGTGGATAGCCCATTCATCAGCATGGTCTTTCCGCGGTGCTGATGGTGCAGTGAACTGCTTCATTTGCGCGGGACACCCCCTGGCCCGGCATCGACCAACATCCGAGTGAGTCGCCCAGCCAGAGCAGAGAAGCGGCCTCCCGGGTGCGCGAGGATTGCCACCCAGGCGCGGGGGCGAGAGCGGTGAGGCAGGGTTGATAAGACCAGGCGGGGAGCTCGGTGTTACAGGCAGCCCAGCGCGGCCGTAGCCAGTCACTCGGACTCGTCAAAGTAGCGGTCCTGCGCGTCGCGCTCCTGCGCCGCCGCCCAATCCTCATCCAGCCCCGCGTCGCCGTCCACGGCAGCATAGTCAAACGCGCCCGCGTCGCCGCCGTCCAGGAAGCGCGCCCTCATGTCCTCCACAAACTCCGCCTGCAGCTCGGCCCGGGCCGCCTCGCTGGCGTGTGCTGGCGCGTAGTCCGCGCCGACGAGGTCATCCATGCCGCCAAATGTGCCTCCGCCTGTTGAGGGCTCGCCGCCCCCGCTGCTGCCGCGCCCTCCCACCCCTTCGCCCCCGCCCCCCTGACCCTCCTCCTCGTCGCTGTCCGTCTCCTCCTCCACCATCTCAGCCTGCCGCGCCTCCGCCGCCGCGCCTGCGCGCAGCCGCATCTGCAGCTCCAGCTGGTCGTGCTGCTCCAGCAGTATGTCCGACATGCGGCTACCATCCTCCGGCATACGCGGCCCCCCGGCGCCCGGTGCAGCCCGGTAGCGCCCAATGTGATGCTGCCACAGCAGCGGGTCGCGGTCGCGCATGGCCTCCAGGCTGAAGAAGCCGCTGCCCGCGTGCCGGTTATAGTATGCTAGCCGCCGGTTGCGGACCCCCGCGCGTGCGGACCGCGCGCTCCGCTCCCCGTCCTGCTTCAGCAACCTGCGCGACCGCGCATCGCATCACGCAGGGATGTGAGAGTTGGCCCGAGGGGAGGGGGGAGGGGGGTGCCTGGCGGCCCCTGATCCCCGGCAGACACCTGTGCTCCTCCCTAGCGCACAAGCAGGGCGCGCCTGTAATAGAAGTTGACCTCGTAGCTGGTCGCACATAGCGGCTGGAACAGCTCTAGCTCCTCCGGCGTCAGCAGGCCGCCGTGGCGCTCCAGGAACACGCCCGCGTCGCGGAGCAGCAGCGCGCGCAGGTAGGCGATCGCACGCCCCGGGCTGGACGGCGCGCCGGGACCGGAGGTGCAGGAGCCCCCATCGACACCGCGCGCCAGCAGGTGCCCGGGCAGTACCAGCCCTGCTGCGCCGCTCAGCCGGTCCGCCAGCGGTGCGGCATCTGCCTCGGCCAGCCCAACGGCGCCCTCCGCCATCTGCGTCGTCGGAATTCGTGCAGGGTTCTTCCCTGAGCACGGAACGGATAGGAAAGAGCAAATAGTCGCTACTGACGGTTGCTCCTGAGGAACCAGTGCGTATAGTCGCTTCCGGGGAACGAGCTCATCGGTACCGGTAAAGGTGGGTGGGCGAGCGAGCGACCCCCGATCACTTTCGACGCACCACATGAAAATAAACCACTTCTTGCTGTCGGAGGCAAAAACATAATTTTATTTGGCGGAGGGGCTGGGCCACACTACTCAATTGAGATGTGAACACAGTACATTACAGTGTTTGCTCGAAGTGGCCCCTACTACCGACCTGCCGTATAGTACAGTAGTTTTAGCCAGTGTGAGACTGTGAGGTGCGGGCAGGTGCCGGCTGGAGCTTCGTCGTATAAATCGATATTCGATAATATATATAGTGGTACGAGTACTGCCAATACCGTTACTACATGCGCTTTTGTAGCTCTGAAGATACCGTCGCCGGGCGAATTAGTGGCACACCCTCCGTCAGCAGCCACTGTTTCCCTCCCAGAATCGCTGCCAGGTTCTACTGCTCCGCCCTCGGGTACGGGTTCGGGTGCGACCTCCGATGATCAACCCACGACCATGGTTGTCCAACGCCACCTCAGCCGTGCGATTCGCTTGCGTGACTTCGTGGCCCTCGATCTCAGCTTCCAACGTACTGGTGCAGCGGCCTCGCGACTTGATACCCTGCGCCTGTACAGCGCGTGCGGGCCGGGCTCCCTATCGCTTTTCCAGTCGGATCACGAGTCCGCCCGCAAGATTCCCCATGCTGCTTATGCGGCCGCCGCTGCGCGGGTACTGGGCCTTTGCCCGCGCGGAGGTTCCGCGCTTGTCACTTGCCCTGGCCCAACGTGTGGTATTGATCCCTTATGGCTTCGCTCTACGGATGGCTCGAACCGGAGCGCTACGGATTTCATCGTGGATCATCTACCCATATGCCCCGTAGCGAACTACAAGCACCGCATGCATACTGCTTTGAAGAATCTGTGGGCATCTGTGGCAATTGATGCGGGGGCGGTGCTTGACCGGGACCGCTCGGGAGCCGGCGACTTGACCCTTGAGACGAGTGGGCTGCGCCCAGCGGACCGCTCGCGGCCGTCGGACCTGACGCTGGCGGGGTGGGGAGGGGCAGCGTGCGATTAAATGATCGACTTCGCGTGCGTGTCCTCCACGACCCCCACTTGGAGCAACGACCCCCGCTGGTGCATCCCGGGAATCGCGGCGACCGAGGCGGAGCATGCTAAGTTGGCAGCGGACCGGGCGTCTTCCGCCCCAGTGCAGGGTGTTCACCGGTACTACCCTTTTGTGGTTGAGGACCGCGGCCGACTCGGGAAGTCCGCTTTGACTGTGGTCTACATCTTCGCGGTGCTGTTGGCTGTGCGCAACTTCCCTGGCAGTCCTTCCGCCCCGACCTCTTGCTTTCTTCGTGGTCAATCCGTTCAGGCACTTCGAAACTTTGTCGCCGGCCAACCTGCTGAGTTCCGCCGTCACCTGTCGCGCACACGGCGGGGGCTGTTGCAGCGGGTCTCGGCTTGCGTGCATGGTACCCTGGGCGGCATTCTCTCTGCCGGTGTGCAGATGGCCAAGTCTGATGCGTGTGCTCGTGCCCACTCTGCGTCTTCTCATGTTCCTGCTTCCACCCCGCAGTCGATGTAGAGGACCTTTCTGATGGCCTTTTATTTTGGTGATTTCCGATATCGCCTTCTGCTGCTAGCTCATGTAAGTATAATATATATTATCGAGGAGCAAATAGCAACTACCGGTACCCGTAGCTATACTGTAGCGACTATTTCAGACTTCGAGACTCTCAGCTAGCTCGTCAGACTCTTAACTAGCTATCTAGATACCTCAAACCAGACTCCTACTCCTCCGGCTTGAAAATCGCGTATGGCGGGCCTGTGCTGTCATGCTGTGGCAGACTGGTGTGAATTACAAAAAAAGCCAGTAACAAATCCACCGCTAAACGAAAGGAGTACTAAAAGTAAAGTAAAGTTCGCCCCGGGACCACGGCCGAAGCCGCCCCAGCACTTGACCTCGTGCGCCAACTGCAGTCGTATAGGTCTGGCATAGCCCATAGACCATTGCCTCATTCGAACCCCGAAGGGCTAATGCATCAACCGAGTAAACCCGGGACACGCCGGGCCGATATTGCCGAAATACATCGGCCAGGAATCGAACCCGGTACCTGGTTCGAAGGAGTACTAGCGTATAAAGATCGTAGCGTATAAAGAAACGGAAAGCCGCCTCTAGAAGCGTACTGATGAGAATAGTACCGGCATCAGGGGTAACCATTAATCCTTACCCCTGGTACCGTCGTGGCGAGCCCCCACGCACAGGCGGCAACTTCTGTATAAGCACAGGCGGTAGATTCCGTAATACTGGTACACCAGGGCAGGGTCCAGCCACCCACCACCACTGCCTACGCCACCGCGCCGCCCCCTTCGCAAGCGCATTAACGGATCAGCGCCGATAACGCCACCAGATCTTCTCGCACCCCACACCTGACACCGCAGCCGCGCGACTCAGCTCAGCGCTCGGCGACAGCCAGGGACGGCCCCGTATCGCTCCGCACCCTTGAAAAGAAAATACCATCCCTTCCCCTCAACCGCTCAGCCCCCCTCTACTCCTCGTCTGCGGCGCTCCGGCCGTCTCAGCAGCGCACCGTCCTGTCCTCGCTCCGGAAAGGAACAGCCCTGTGAGCCAACCTGCGAGAAAGACACCACTGTAGCTAGCCAGCCGTCTCCGCCCAGGCATCGGCAGGCACAAGAAGGTCGGCAGCTTGCACCGCCCACCTTTCCGGACAGGGAGACCCAGCCGAGAGCGCCCCCCCCCCCCCCCCCCCCCCCCTCCTCCCTCCACTTTCTCCGCGCGCGTTCCGCACTTCAAAGGCTCGAGGCGCTTCCTGTACCGTAGCAGATCCCGTGGGCTTCCTCGAGAGGGGAGCATCTCGAAGGTTGGGCGGCAGGGACAGGCGGAGGAGCAGGTGCTGGCAAGTCTGCGAGCGAGCATGGCGCTGGTGCCGAGTGGCGGTGGTGGCACGGTAGCGAGCGGCGCGCTGGGCCCTCGGCGGGGGCGGGCGGAGCAGGTGCTGGAGGAGGACGAGTACACGGAGGCGGTGGAGCGCATCATCGAGCGGGACTTCTTCCCCGACGTCCCTGCTCTGCAGAATAAGCTGGAATGGCTGCAGGCCGTGAACAGCGGCGACCCGCTGGCGCTCCGCAACGCGCAGCTCAACATCGCCGCGCGGCGCGCCGGGGTGCCCACGCCTCTGGGCGCCACGCCGGCGGAGTTTGCCACGCCGGCGGCCGCCACGCCGTACGGCACCGCCACCCCCTCTGCCCTGGGTCGTCTGCCCACAGGCGGCCCGGTCCCCCCGGGTGCCGCCACGCCCGCACCTGCCGGGGGCGCCCAGGGCGCTCCCGCCACGACGGATCCTAGCGCCTCGGCGCCGGCAATGAGCCTCAACTCTTTCCTGGCCAAGCACACCAGCGAGGACAACGCCTCGTTTGCGGAGATCATGGAGGAGGGCAACAAGCGCCGCCGGATGAAGGTAACCTGCCACCCCAGAGCTGCCGAACCCACCCAGGCAGCCAGTGCGGGGGGTGAGGGGGGGCGCCTACCTGCGCTCTGCCGATCCACCTAGGTCACTGCAGCGTCACAGTACCACAGTGGCATGGTGCCCTTGCACCGCCGGTCTCAGCAATGGCATTATCTGAACAGACGGCAGTTGTGTCTTGCGTGGTGCATTTGGCTCCCGGCTCGGCTGATGAGCTGTGTTTTGCAGCTCATGAGATGTACTGCAACTGGCAGGGAGCTCACCACCACGCCCCCCCCCCCCCCTCTCTCTCTGTGTCCCTGCCAGAACACGTGGCTGTACGAGACACCAGGCGGCAGGGACGTGGCGCTGCTGGAGGGCGCCCCACGCGCAGAGGGGCAGCAGGCGGCCACGGACGGCTACGGCACCGGCGGCGCCCCGGACGGCGGCCTCATCGGCTGGAAGCACGTGCCGAAGAACGGGCTGTACTACCCCGCGGACGCGCAGCCGCTGAGCGCCAGGGAGGTGGCGGAGCAGCGCGGCGGCGCCGCCAAGGCCATCCTCCACCGCAACACGCGGCTGCCCTCCGCTTCCAAGTCCTCCACCGGCCTGTTCTCCCCCGACTCCAAGCCCAGCACGCCTGCCGCAGGTGACCCATCACACCCCTCCCCATCAGGCCTGCTGCAGTGGTTATCACCGCCACGCCCCATTCCTTGGTCTGCGAGGAGAAAAGGGAATGAGGGGAAAGGGCACAGCTGTTATGTGTGTGTGTGGGGGGGGGGGGGGGGGGGGGGGGTTATCGCCAGGATGAGCTGGCCGCTGTAGGCCGATGCGGGGCGGAGAGCAAGGCACTGATGTGGACACCCCCCCCCCCCCCCCCCCCCCCCCCCCCCCCCCCCCCCTGGGGCCCCACAGGCACGCCGGCGGGGGAAGGCGGCACCTACAGCCGGCTGGCCACCCCGTCCATGACGCCGGGCGCCGATGGCATGTCCCCGCTCATGACGTGGGGCGACATCGAGTCCACGCCGCTGCGCATCGAGGCGGAAGATATGCCGCAGGGGCCCACGTTCCGCCTGCCGGAGGAGAAGCCGCGCGACCTGCTGGGGCGCAGGCTGGCCGGCGCCACGCCGCAGCACATGAGGAGCAGGTGGGGGCGTGTCTCTGTGCAATGGCTGCGTCGGCGGAGGAGGGCTTTGGGCTTAGGGTATGCGCGAGCATCAGCTTGTAGTCAGCTCTGCCCATCCCAGGACTGCCCTGTCTAACCCCCCCCCCCCCCCCCCCCCTTCACCCACTCCCCCCCTCTGCAGGCCAGGCACCACGCGCTTTGGGTCGCCCTTGAGCGTTCTTCGTCGCAACTCGGGCACGCCGGGCCACAAGCGCGGCGGCACCCCGCTGTCCGCCAGCGCCAAGAAGCGGCTGCTGTCGCAGATGCAGGGCGCCAAGGGCGGCGGCGACCTCGGCCTGCGCGCCAGCTATCAGCGCACCCCTGCTGGCGCTCCCGGAGGCAGCCCCGCGCTGCACGCGCCGCGGCCGCCGCGGCACACGCCCGCGATTGGCAACAAGCGTGCCGGCAGCAGCCGGGGCGGCGGCACTCCCGCCGCCGCAGCCGCAGCCGGAGCCGCGACTGCCTCCGCCCCTGACGCCAAGCAGCCGGCGCCGGCCAACCTCACAGACGGCCTGCTCAACATCTGAGATGGACCCGTCCTGCCAGGCAGCTCTCTGACCGGCTCGCTTCCCCCGTCGTATCACTGCGGGTATACGAACGGCATGGTGGCAACCGATGCCTGACGCTGCCGTGGCACCCCCCATGCTCCGCCCCCGCCATTAGTCTGCCGTATAAGAAACGCCGGCCCAACCGAACACATCCGAGCGTAGATGTCTACTAATGCACTGATGCTGCGCTCATTGAAAATGCAATGTCAGTTGTGGTAGGTGTACATACGATCGCACTGTAACCATGGAAATGGAAATTTCTTTCGACGTTATCCCCGGCATTTACAACCGCACGGCCGGCTGTCCCGTGTCCCGGCTGCATGAACCCGCACAGGGCCGGCTGCGCCCGTGGCATGCTAGTCCTTTGTGGGCCAGTGTTTGTACAGTTGTAGCGGCCATCGGGTCATGTTCACTTTGAATAATGCCACAGGTATAACGGCGATACTCGGCATGAGCATTATGATCCACGAAAATGCGCGGCTGGCGCTGGGGCTCGGCGGAATGGCGGATATTCTGGAAGCGGGCGCACGGAATATGTGGGCAGAGATTCAGGGGTGGCTGGGCAGCGGGTACTGGTGAGGGACTGCGGGCGGTGATTGCGATATTCGGCCGGTGTACATAGTGTGGGAATGAGCGCTCGCCTGCGTGCCTGCCTGCATGGCGCCAACATGAACAGCAGCCCGATGCAGATGATTGCTGCGAGGGCGGTCCTTTGCAGACGCAGGCCGTACTTTTGACGTCCTGCCGTACAGGGGGGAAGATCGCTTTTGAGTGATGCTGCGTAGTAGAAACGCGCAGCCTTTGTGTAATCGGCGTGTTGCGTTCGCTATCGGTATACATATCCGCAGGACACCTGGGCAGTTACGCGGCTGCGTGAAGAGCACCCGCGCAGGAAAGTCGTCATATGTTCCCGTCACGGTCTCGATGACGGCTGGTACGACTACATAGGAGCACCCTCACCACTACCTCTCCAGCTACGTTCCACCCTCTCAGTCATCGCGCACACGAGCGGGCATTCGGTTGTCTCAGCAGGGGTGTGAGCGAGTGCCACTGCCAGTAATATGCGAGTGTCCGTCTCTAATTGACTATTATTTGGTTTCCCAGTCCAACTGGTCGCCAACCCCCCCCCCCTCCTCCCCCCCGGACAGGACTGGCACCAGCAAGTGAAATGAAAGCTTCGAAGAGTGAGTACGACTACTGCTAGTACATGAATCCTTATTGTGTACCAATTATCTTAATATATATTAAGAATATCTAAAGATATCACCGTGCAGTCACGGTTAGTCGCTGCTAGTGCTGTTAAACCCGGTTAACCACACTACACATTTCGCAATTATTTTCAAGATGTACGCGTGTTGGACAATGACTTTACCAGGAACACACAAGGGCTTTACGATCAGAGAATCCCCTCCCCTCCCCCCCCCCCCCCCCCTCGCCCCTGCGCACGTATCTGTGACCTTTACGCTATAAACATGATGTGGTTTGAACTTTCTCACTTTGGGGAGTGCATCAAATTCAAGGGTCTCCTGCACGCCGATGCTGAAGCCGTGCGCGCCGCCGTGTGTCACTATAATGATGTGGCATGAAATTGAAATTAAATTGCAACATGCTGACTTGCTGCTCTTCACTGCCCAAGCCGAGTTGCTATTAGTTAGGACCTGCTTTATCCAACCGCTGTGGGAAGCCTGGGGAACACGGATATTGCAGCTCCTGGCCTTCCTCCTTCTTGCCTGCACCCCTCCTCCTTCCGTGCCGCTTAGTTTGTTCCCTCCTGCGAGAGTGGCGGTGTTGTGTGTGGTGATCTGCGGAAACGTGACAGTTAATGTCGGTGGTGTGAGGTAGGGTTGTGAGAGGTACTGAATTTGGTCATGGTGGGTTTGAATAGGGACTGACAGGATATGCGGAGGAGTGTATGTGGCCATCCTATCAAGTGAATTTGGAGTTTTCTACAGAGGCGGATCGCAGCGGCACCGGGGGACTCCGAACGTGCGCCGGACGCACAGGACCTCTCCCTGCACCCCACCCGCGCCCATGTGACGTGTGAGGGCCCATAACGTCAACGGCTCAACTTCGGAGGTGATGGTGAGTGGACGTGCGTGGCGCATCTTACAGGGGGAGCAGCAAGCCGGGCTCGAGCTGCGAGGACTGTGGGCGTGAAGAGAGTGGCAACACATGGCCCGGTGGGCCTGGAGACAGGCACAAGCCGGGCCAGGAAACCATGTGTCCGGGCCGCGCTAGGGTATCGGACGGTGCTAGGGTATCGGGCAGATCCCAACGGGAGGGGGTCTGTTCGGGGGTGTTTCTTGGGGCGGAGAACGGGAGGCGTTGGATGGCTGCTTGTTCAAGTTGGTGAATGGTGCCGATGCGGCTAAGGGTGACGGGGATGATTTCAATCGGATTACCTAGCTTTGGCTTCTGAGGGCCTCCACTAGGGGTTGGTATTTTCTGTAGATGAGGGTGAGTATGGTGGCATGGTGTAGTTATGAACAGTACAACACTTGCATTCGATTATCCGTAGTTTCTGCACTTCCTTTGAGTCACGGCTGGGGGTATGGTTTTGGTGGCCGGATATCTCAGTCGTACCTGACCGATACGTACTATGTGCGGTTTGCCTGACAGCGATGGCAACAAGTTTTGAGCGCGCCGTGACTTGCGACATCAGGTGTGCACCCACTGTCAACCTGAAGTGGGCATGCTGGCCTGCGATTGGCTCATGCCGACATATAACACCGACCTGCACAATGCAGGATGAAGGACCACAGATATACATTGGCGCCTTCTTTGTTGACATGCCTGGACGCTTCAAGGCTATGAAGCGTGGTGGAGTAACATCGTGGCACGGCTGCTCCTACTGTCCGCTACAGAGTACGGAGGGCAGGGACAAGAAAAAAGGTATGACTGTGCATGCGTTAAGTGTCTGCATGCAGGTATCGTACTACTGCTCTGGATGATGTTGATCAAACATGGGCGGCTTCGTGGAGAGCAGCAGGCTAGCACGTTGTCATCAATTTCAATTTCGGCTTCGGGTGCAGGCAAGTACTTCTTCGGAGTCTGCTGTCCAGACGCCCCTTACTGCGACGGCTATACATATGGCGTGCACATGGTGGTAATGGATGCAGCGCAGGGAAAGATTGCCGACGATGACTACAAGCCCAGCATTGCCTACCGCGGGGATGCCCACCTGCAGCTGTCTAGCGAAGATATGCAGTGTCCGGCAGTGGAGGCCGGCACATGGCGCATCGTGCAGAGGATAGCCGGCACTTCGGGCCTGTCTCCATTTGTGCGCTGGCTGGTGTATATCAGCTATGTTGACTTTTGGCCGCTGCCGATAGCACATGCACTACTGCTGGGGGTAGTCAAGGACTTTTGGGAGTATGTCGGCACGCTGAAGGTTAATGATGTTTTACATCGTTGTTGCTGCCCACCCGTGGTTCCTGCCGCAAGGGGCCTTGCTGATATGTGTGTGCCCTCACAGGATATGCAGCTCCAAGATGAAGAAGATGGACAGGCGGATGGCGCTGGTCGCCCTGACAAGTGACTTTGGCAAGCCAACTCGGCCGATGCTGCCGTCAGCCGGCACTAGCGGTGTGGTGTGTGCCGCCACCTGGACATGTGACGACTACCTGCACTTCGAGGAGACTGTAGCAGTGTTGGTTCTTGGGTGAGGGCCCCTCACTGCTATTGCTTGGAGTAACACAGCCCAGCTCCGTTGTAATGGGGTGCTGTCTACTGAGAACGTCGCATGCGCGGCAATTCCTGCAGGGATATGTTTGACAACGCAGAACATCAACACCTGGCAGTCACGTATGTGGCATATGTTGCAGTGGTCATCTATTGCCTGAGGGACTGCGAGGAGTGAGACGCTCCCGAAAATAGTGAGGAGTGCCGGCGTGTCAACGAGTACATCAAGAAGCAGCGGGAGGAGGCCTTCAATTGCTTGCTGACCTATGCGTAGATGTGCAGCATGTATTTGCCTGATGAGATGATGAAACTGAACCTGGACAATCTGTTCTGCCGAGTCAGAGCTCAGGAGGCGGCCAGGGGCAGCCCTACCCGCGACTCAGAGCCATGGATGGAGCGTACCGTGCGCCCCCCCCCCCCCCCCCACCCGCCTTTGCTCTCATACGCATTGTATCCAGACTGTTGTCATGTAAATGCATGCCCTATGTCGTATGCAGATGCGGGACGTGAAGTGCGTGGCCAGAGGCAGTGGCACCACTGACACGGGGCGGGCATACGGGCGGCAGTTCTTACTTGAGGCACGCATCAAGTTCCTGCGTGCATGCGTGGACCCATACTTCCCTAGCCTGCCTCTGTGGCGGCTAGGCTTTGTGGGACACTGGGAGGCCGCTCGCGCAGACGATGCGGTGGATATGTTTGAGGGCACGGGACCGGGCTGCAGGGGCTCCGCCGCGTAGCCCGCGAGACAGGCGTGCCGAGGTGGAGCAGCATGACAACCACGTGTATATTGGGGAAGTGATGTACTTCCTGGAGGTGACCCACACCAGCCCTTCGGTGCCGGACCTCACCCTCAATGTGTGCCGACTGCACGCAGCTGAACGCATGGTGAAAGGATCCCCCCTCGGCACTGGTGTGTGGCAGAGCAAGGCGCCCCTTCAGGCAAACATTCAGAAGGGGCATGGCGCCTTTCCTGTCGCGCTGAAGCACATCATCGAGGAGAAACTGTGATGCTCTATGCTGATCCGGAAATAGTGACAGACAAGCACTTATCCGTTGGTTGGCATGTCCTCACAGTATGTGGGGCACTATGTGTGGTGCACACATAACACAATGACCCTGCAATACTAGCTGAATTCCCGTATAGTTGGTGAATGTAATCGATCAAAGTTACGATGCCCAGCAATGCCGCGCAGCGCCCCGGCGCCGCTGATGCCCTGCGCACCCAGCGCCCACCGCCCAAAACCTAGCCCCCTTGGCCATCTGAATCGACGGCGGTTTCAAACAACCCCTGCCGGCAGTCAGCTGGGTACGTCAGACTGCAAAGGGAGGTGACACAGTTGGTACAGTCATAGGGGTAGGGTTTGTCAAGATGTTACACAATGCTAAAATTACAGCACTTCCGCGCGTTGCTACTCGCTACTTTACTGGCTATGTGCAACTACGCTTCATCTGTACCTTTAAGCACTTTAGCTGATGGCCCAACTATTCCTCATCTGTTCGCAGTCTACTCTCCCAAGTAAGGGGGGTGGAGCATCTCATCAGCTGGTCTCACCGCGAAACTTCGCGAGTCGACTTTTATAGAACACGATCCTGGCTGCCGGTATCTATCTGCCCATTGCATGATGGGAGTCATTACGGCGGCCGCTGGCCCGGTGACCTCGTCCATGTCCCACGGGATGTTGGGGTACGGCAGGAAAGCTTCCGTGAGTGTTGCAGGTGCACTTGCTGGGTGCGGGTAATCGGGGACGGTGCCACCCGCCAGGTCGGCTTCCCAATTCTCGACAGCCTCCATCTGTCTACACACATTGGTCGGCGCGTCATGGGGATAAATCAAGTGCATGTAGCGGGATAGCAGTGCCGTAGCCACGAGCGCCATTGCCGTGAACAGCTTGACCTGGTCGACAAAGGTTTCCCCCACCTTTGGGATTCCTTGTGGGCCCATCTCGATGCACACCTCTAGGGCGCGGTACAGTTGAGCCCGCGCCGCAGCGAGCCATGTCCCGTCGACTTCGCTAAACAACTCTAAATCAGATCCCAGGTATCGTCCGGCGCGTCTATGATGAAGACCTTCCAGCACCGGAGACCCTATGCCCCAACGGTGAGGATGCCCGGCCGTGTTTGTTCCCTGTCGAGAGAGGCATACATGTTGGTGTCGGTCCTGCGGGTTGGAACCACCCCGGCTCGAGATGAATTCACCCCCTCACGATCAAATGCCGGGTTAGGTAGGGGCCGAACTCCGCAGGGACGCCGTCGTGCGCCCGGTGGCGCTTGGGCATACTGGTCGAGGCGAGGAACGTGGATATGGAGGGTAGCGATGGGTGCGGGCGGCGGGTCGGTGCTGGTTGAGTGCATGGGTTTGGGTTCGGTAGCTGGGAGAAGCCGACAACTTTGCTGCACCGTGTGCCTTGCGGCACTACAAGCCGTTAGCAGCCCTGACGTAGTCAGCCGCTTGTCTCATTGTTTGGGCTTGTGCATACGCGTACCGTCCAAGTAAAAGCGGAGTGCGCCAAATGATGCGACCCATTCCCCGGCCTGTTAAGGGATCCCTACGGCCGAGTTAAAATTTTGTACACAATGTATGTCAAATATGTCCTTCATGTTAACGCTTAATACGATCGCCATTCGGGATATTACGCTATGGCAAAATGCCGGACCGCGCTGTATATAACAGGCGCGGCGCCGTACTTAGTTTTTTCAAAGCAGCAGCTGCGCGCCTACCTGACGCACACTCGCACACCGCCCGCCAGGCCGTACCGTAGCGGCTCGTCCCCCAGCCAACACCCTCCATCACGGCCACCACGCCAAGCTAATTCCAGGTACCCCCTACGGCAAAGATGTTAGGCCTGGAGGCATGACCATACCACTCGGTGCTATGTGACGCACGGGCCGCATCGTTGAGGACATGCGGCATGCACTGTTCCGCGGCCATGCGACCAACAACCATATCCGCGTTCACCCATAGCAACCCCAGGATTAGGACGCGTTCGGCTATGCTTTCGCGGACACACTAAACAATTGCGCTGAGCGGAAGCAGTGCGACGAAGCCCGGAAGAAGCACATGCTTCAAACAGGTTTTAAAGTGTCCGATTCGGGTGTCGTCACGTTGTATGTTACCTCGTGCGTACCCGACGCGACGCGTGCCAAAATCTTGAACCAAGCACCCGAGGCGCCCCCCCCCCTCCCCCCCCGCGCAGGATATCACATGGGCACCGGCGTTAAGAACGCTTCCGTCGAAGGTCCATCCCATACTCTCACGAGCCGGGGGCTGGAGTCCACCCTGAAAGGTACAGTGAAACGGCGGGTGGCTGACATGAATGCGTAGAGGATTGGAATTTCACAGGCGTCGACCGCCCCGTGCCTCGCTGTCATTGTTGCTCTTATTGCAGCTCAGGACAAGACGGTGCTGTCGGATGTCTTAGACGAATGAATGACACTCAGACGGGGATCCCTTACCCTCTGAAGAAGACGCCGAGGTTTTCCATCGCCGCGGCTCCGTACATCGAGCGGATCTGCTACGCTACCTTCAACTACCGTGCCGGCTACACAGCCGCAAACCACATCTACACCAATGAAACCGTCATCGCCGCGTTCCGAGAGTACACCCCCCTCCCCCTTCCTCCCAACCCCACTGCGACCATCCTTGTGGGTTGTGCTGACGGTGCACCTTGTGATGTACATGAAGCAAGGGAACGTGAGGAACTACCTCGCTCAGTACTACTTCCAGGACTTAGGATGAGGGCAAGGACGGCCAAGTAGGTATGAAGAAGGGACCATTGCCGAGCGAGGACCGACTCGCGAAGGCCCTCGACCTTGCTAAGGGCATGGCACCAAAAGCGAGTTGGGGAGGCACTACTAAGCCGGCAAGTGCCCCCTTCTAACGTGATGTTCAAGGGCAAGGGGAAGGTCTGCGAGGTGATGCCGCACTGGGAAGATGCAGGTGAGTCGCGTTTGTTTTCGCACTTGTCTGACCACACAGCCACCGCCGTGTCAAGCTATCAACACGCATACATACTTTCGATCCCGGATATACCACTGCGGATATTGCGTCGCGATGACATGTGATATGCGCCTGATGCAGTTTATTACGAGTATGCCACGGAATGACTACGGACGAGTGTCATTATAATGGTAAGAATACATGATAAATAAAGTGTATTCCAGTATAATTACGAAGGGGCGCGGGAGCCTATAGTGCTTGGTGGGCGTGCTGAAGCAGCTGCAGAAGAGGGCGGGCGGCATCATCAAGCAAAACACCAACGCGGTGAAAAGCCTATCTAGCCGCCACGCAAGCCTTCCCCGGCGACAACGTCGACGAAGGCAGTAGCCCGGAGCCCCCGGCCAAGAAGGCCAAGCAGCCCGCCAAGCCGGCAGTTAGAGTGCCGGCCTGGGGCCGGGGTGGTGATCGATGGGGCCAGGGTGGGCGGCGGTGGGGCGTTCGGGTCGCAGGCCGGCCGCCGTAGCCGCTGCCGCCACCACCCGCGAGCAGCAGCCCCGCCGCCGTGGCGGTCCCGGCCGAAACCGGATGTAAATAAAACATTCCGCCCGCCCACTGCCGCGTGCCCGCTCACTGGCATTGCCGCACGCGCGCTATCGCGGATCAGGCCAGAGCGCAGCGAGATTATCGAGCCTCTAGAGGCAGGTCCCGGATAGACCACCGCGGATGTTGCGTCGCGATGACGTGTGATATGCGCCGGATGCAGTTTATCGCGAGTATATCACGGAATTACAACATACGAGCGTCATTATAATGGAAAAATACATGAAAAATACAGGGTATAATAGCCTAATTACGAAAGCCCCCGGAGCCTAGTGCTGCACCCAGCCAGGCACGGGTCTTAGTTAGGGGTTACCAACGTCCACCACGTGGAGCTCGGGGTGGTGCCAACGGGTCTGCCGCACCCAGGATCCTCGGCTCCTAGTGGGCCGCTGCCTGGCCGCGGCCGCCCCTCGCGTAACCAATACATTGCACTACTGTCGACCAGGAGGAACGTGTTACTGTAGTCGACACTTGTCGAAGAGCTAGGCCCTTGTTCCGCTTAATGGGGTGCTACGGTTATTTCGGTCTTTCGTCGCGTTGGGCGAGTAATCAACATCTCATCTGTTGCATGTAGTATTTAGCGTGTCGCAAGCGGCGCGCGTCCAATAATCACGCAACCCTAGCGGGTTTATCCTGAAGGGGGGGGGGGGGGGGGGGCAAAAGGCTACCCGCACCGTAATACATGAGACGATGGCGGATGACCGGCACCTTGTGCAGCCAAAAATGCCGCGACTGTGTTCTATCATTGTATGTAGTTCGCTCGACTGATCGTGCCACATAAAAGGAGAGTGGACCGGTCGGCCGCCGTGAAGGCATGTGGTGGTCCTTGCCAGCCCCCATTAACAATCACGCGCGCACGCGCTACGGGCGCCGTGTTAGGGCTGTCCCGAACAGTGGGACAAACCCCATAAACCAATTTAGAACATGACGACTACGAAATACAGAAGCGCGACTCAAGCACTCCGGCATGTGCATTGATGCCTCGAACCGATAATGCATATAGCGACCAAGGATGATACTTCATTACTTATTCCGGGCGGGTTGGGGTTTGCGGTTACCTATTGGGTTTACGACTACCGCGGTACCCGTGGTATTGTTTACTACCAATAATTAAGAGTTTCTCTTCAATCCCTTGTCTACTTAGCAAGCGCGGTACGGCACCAGTGTCCACTTGTATCCACGTGACGTACCCGCACCGCCCGAGGCGCTGCATCAACCTAGCATCAACTCGGCATTTTCATCGTCAACGCACTGCCACGGGCGGAAGCTGCCGTAGGCCCGTACGGCACCACCCCGCGCGCGATTACCCGACGCAGCCATCCCGGGTAGCTTTGCTCCCGCATGTTGCTTCGTCGTGTGCTTAAAAGCGCCAAAAGGCTTGTCCGTCCCCATCTTCCTTTGTCACGGCGCCCACCATGGGGTCCCCATCTTCCGCGGCCCGGGCACGCAGCTGGTCGCCGGCGACATCAAGCCGTCCCTGCACCATGCGCCCCGGTCGCCTCCGCGGCCCACGCACGCAGCAGGTCAGCGCCAACGGACTGTCACTGCATTCTATGCCCCGCCGCCGCCGCGCCATGCGCACGCAGCTGGTCGGCGCCAACGGGCCGTCACTGCACACCGTGCCCCGGTCGCCTCAGTCTGCGATCTGCGGACGCAGCTGGTGAGCGCAAACGGGCCGCCAATGCACCGTGTGCCCTGGTCGTTTCCGCGGCCCGGGCACGCAGCTGGTCGGCGCCGTCATGCCGTTCTTACACCATGCGCCCCGGTCGCCTCCGCGGCCCGGGCACGCAGCTGGTCGGCGCCAACGGGCCGCTACTGCATTATGTGCTCTGTCGCTTCCGCGGCATGCGGACGCTGTAGGTCGCGGCCAAGGGTCCGCCACTGCATCATGTGTCCCTATCGCTTCCGTGGCCGCCCGGGCACGCAGCTGGTCGTCGGCGCCAATCGGATCGCCACTGCATCATGTGTCCCGGTCGCTTGCGCGGCCCGAGAACGCAGCTGCTCGGCTCCTAAGGGCCGCCGCTGCTCGTTGTGCCTCGGTTGCTCTCGCAGCCTCCGGCACGCAGTTGGTCGGCGCCATCAAGCCGCCACTGCACCCTTTGCCCTTGCCGCTTTCGCAGTCCGGGCACGCAACTGGTCGACGCCGTCAGGCCGCCTTGCGCCATGTGCCCCAGCCGCCTCCGCGGCACGCGCACGCAGCTGGTCGGCGCCAACAGGCCGCCACTGCACTCTGCGCCCCGGTCGCATCCGCGGCATGCGCAAACAGCTAGTCGGCGCCAACGGGCCGTCATTGCACCATGCGCATGTGCCCCGGTCGCCTCCGCATGCCGGACACGCGGCTGGTCGGCCCCATCGTGCCACCAGTGCATCCCGGCGGCTTTCACGGCATGGGCACGCAGTAGGTCGGCGCCAACGGGGCACCTCTGCACCCTGTCCCCGGTCGCTTTCGCGGTCCGGACACGAAGTTGGTCGGCGCCATCGAGCCGCAGCCGCACATTGTGCCCAAGTTGCTTTCGCAGCCACCGGACACTCTGGTCGACGCCATCGAGCCGTCGCTGCGTGGAGCTGCCTGCAGACTACATCGTCCGCTCCCCCCCCCCCCCCCCCCCCCCCCGCCTCCCCCCCGCTCGCCCTTTGCACGCCCCAGCGCGTGCGACGGGAGCCAACCGTTTTTCCTCCTAGGCGGTCGCTGCTCTCCCGCCCGGCCGGCGCATTGCGGCCGGCGCCCAATATATGTTTGCATTGTGCATGCGCCCCCACCCTTCCTTGAAATGTTTACTACTAGTAGTTGGGGTTTACTTCCCGTGTCGTCTATTTAGCAGACGTGGTACGGCACACGTACGGTGCTATTATGTCCGGCGCTAGTATGCCGTACCGCCCGAGGGGCTGCATTCACCCCGCATCGCCTCGAGGAGCTGCATCGACATCGTACTCGCGTACGACACCATCAGCGTGCGATTCCCGACGCAACCATCCCGGGTAGCGCTGCTCCCGCATGTTGCTTTATCGTGTGCTTAAAAGCACCGGGGGGCTTGTCTGTCCCTTCTCTCTTTGCCGCGGCGCAACCCACCATGGGGTCCCGCCGCGGCAGCCACGCCCACCCTCCCCTCACTTCGTTCGAATTCGCGGGTTTGCCTCTTAGGCCCTCCGGATCCTCCAAAAAGCTTGTAATAATGCCAAAGCACATGTTCGGCCATGTGCCTGCGCCCCCGCCCTTCTTGAAACGTAAGAGATAGCGTTTCGTCCCGTCGGTCCCCCGCAGCCCCGCTATCGAATAAAGCCGCTATATTGTACTAAGCGGCGCTTCGCGCCGGGGATTTGTCGAGGTGCCCCTCCCTCTTGGGTTGAGCCTCGGGCGGGATGCGGGCCGCTTTCAGCCGGCTTGTTGTGTTGATCTTTCAGGTCTGCCTTTAGCGGTAGATTTGTTAATAATTTTTCCAAGAGCAGTATTAATTTTAAACACAAATCAAATATACTAGCCGCGTAACGGTAAAAGCGGGCCGCTGAATACTGGTGTGCACTACAAAAAGGCCAGTAACAAAACTGATCTAAACTAGTTTATGGGGTTTCCTCCTTGACCTAACCGCTTTTCAGCTACAAGTGCTGCTCAGTGGTACGGGAACTAGGCACCTGTCGTTGCGCCCTTTTTGGGTGCAGCACGAGTAGACATAAAAGCAGCCAGAACAGCTGAGCCTGCCATCTTCCAGTTTTCGCTGCGTTCCACGCAGCGATGTTAAAACTGTCTCGTAACCAGTTGCGAGCAAGGTCACCCCAAGCTGTTCAAGACCACACCCG
The DNA here is from genome assembly GCA_006384855.1 of Tetraselmis striata. Classification (NCBI taxonomy): domain Eukaryota; kingdom Viridiplantae; phylum Chlorophyta; class Chlorodendrophyceae; order Chlorodendrales; family Chlorodendraceae; genus Tetraselmis; species Tetraselmis striata. The sequence continues at coordinate 46,268 of VCJN01002356.1, read as the reverse complement.
GCTCACCACCCGTGTGTGATATTCTCATCCGTACGCCCGTGCTTTACCATGCCAGATGGAGAAGAACCCGTCGCTCGGCCGACGCAGGAGTCGCTGCAAGCAGATGTGCGGGCACTGGCTACAACTGTAGCTCAATTGACGGCTCGTGAGCGCGTTGTTGATGGAGAAGGAGCACATGGCTCCGGTTCCGGGCAGCGCATCGCGGGACAGCCGACATGCAGCGGGGGAACCGCAGAGCGCCCCGACTTGCTAGAGCTAGCCCAGAGCGGCCGTGTCGGAGCAAAATCTGTGAGTGACGAGGATGACTACCTCGCGGTGCCAGAACTACTGCAGAGAGCGGAGTATGGTTACGAGGCCGTTCGACCGGTCAGCCGGGTGTATGGGCTCTTCCCCCTGAGCACCGACCTGATGAACGAGTACCTCAAGCAGGATGACCGGCGTCTGCCGGCCCAGGAGGAGTATCTATGGATGTCGTGTTTCGGCGCCCGCATGGCCGCACTTTTCGTGGCTCTCGACGAGATGCTGCCCTACGTCCCTGCTGCAAATTAGGACTTCACTCCCTACCTCGCGAGAGCTCGGAACTACGCCGAGGCCATCGACAAGGCGGTTCGGTTTCGTTTGGCCTTCCTACGGAGGCTTAATGAGGTCAAGCGTGTGCACGGTGACCAAGGTGTTCTGGACGTGCTGCGAGCTCAGCACTTTCAGCCTGCTTTGGAGCATCTGGGTTCCGCGATTTTTGGGGACTTGCTTCATGAGGGACTACGAGCGTCACGTCTTCGAGGCGACTGTGGCCAGCAGCGCCAAAGCAACCGCTACTGCTCGGGTGGCGGCAGAAGCTGCAGGTCGCGGACGTGGACGAGGACGTGGCGGTGGACGCGGGCGTGGCCGCGAAGGTGAGCACGAGCGACGGTGTGGGGCGCCTTTCGTCGGAGCTGCTGGAGCTTTGCGAGGCCACCTTTCGGTGACCGCCGCAAGACGCACTCTTGCAGCTCAACGGCGGGATGAGCGCCCTTTGTCTGGCCCTGACCCCCCCACCTTACAGACTTCATTTAGACCTTCCTCGGTGCGGCGCTTCTTACAGCTACAGTCGAGTGCGGCTCAACCATCCGCACACATGCACATGGCGGCTCAACCAACCGCCTCCCGTACCATTCCATCACTGCGTCCGTCGGTTGTTACATTGCGTGTCACAACTGGTTCGCAACGACCAAGCTTCGCGCGTATACGTTACGCGCGTGACAGGCGCTACGAGCGCGAAGGGCGCGCGGGGCGGCCCTCTTACTTGAACCTAGCCCCGCAAACCCGTACTGGTGCTACTGCAAACCCATCCAGCAATTACCGGTCAGCCGCCGGGAATCTAACCGTTGCTGCCGAGTACTTTGCAAACAATAGTCGCACCTTTGGAACTCTGTCGGTAAAACGACGCACTTACGTAATTGACGAGCCCGAAGCTGTCCCTCCCTGGGCTGCTTCACTGCGATCTCATGATGCTTTCGGCTCAGACGAGCTAGGACGACGGACACTCGACCCGCTCTCCTGCTCCCTCACCGCTCAGACACTCAAGAGCTACGCCGGCAAACTGTCTCAGCTCGCGGAGTTCTGCCACGACTCCGAGAACATCAGCACGCTGGAGGCGACCACTGCTACTGTCGTCCGGTACGTCGCCTGGATTGGTGAGCGAGGGCGCATTGGAGCTAAGTCACTGCAACCCTACCTGTCTGCAATCAACACGTTCTTCGAGCTGCACAACCTCGACCCAATCGCCAAGAACAGCCTACACCTCACTTCGGCAAGGCGTGGGCTGATGCTGCGGCAGCGCCGTCTGGAAGCCGCCCCTTTGCGAGTTCCTCGGCCTGCTGATATAGCCTACCGCTTCGTCACAAAGGCCGAGCTGATTGTGTTTGCTCCCACCCCAGAGTACCAACACGACTTCCGAGCCCTTGTGGCCTCGGTTGTCAACTTCATGTTCTTTGCCAGAGGACTTACTGGCGTCTCTTGCCGAGTGCGGGATGTGCATGTCGACGATTACAACACTACCCTGCAGGTGTACCGTGAGAAAGGCCGCGCTGGCCGACGGGGACCCGACGACCTGCGCGTACTTCTCCTTCCGGTGTCAGAGCACCCCCGAGTTGCACGTCTCCTACACCACTTCATCGACACGATACAGTCTGTCCCCCTGGTTACCGTTGCCTTGGCTGAAACAAACTTCTGGGCGGTCACCCCGAGCGAGCAGTCAAAATCTTGGACTGCCGCTACAATGTCGGACTAGCTGTCTACAGCCGTCCGTCTTGTCGGTGCTGCCCCTCCCGCCGGCACTTCCTGGACCTCACACAACCTTCGCAAGGGCGCAGCCTCTGCGGCCAACGCCATCGGAGTACCACTGTCCCACATTCGCTACCAAGGCGGCTGGGCCACTAGCTCTGACGTCGTTCTGGACTACATCGACCCCAACGTTCTTCCTTCACATGGCGCATGGTTCTTCTTTGGCCACATCGCCCCCCTCCGCCACTTCCAAGTCCAACAGGACTCCGCAGCGGTGGCCTTCCCGGTGCCTCCTTCATGACCTGGCGCTACCCCTTCTCCGTCAATCCACCGCTCTCTCCGTTCGCTCATAACTGGCAAAACCAGGCTCAACTTGAAATGATCTAAACTAGTTTATGGGGTTTCCTCCCTTGACCTAACAGCTTTTCGGCTACAAGTGCTGCTCAGTGGTACGGGAACTAGGCACCTGTCGTTGCGCCCTTTTTGGGTGCAGCACGAGTAGACATAAAAGCAGCCATAAGAGCTGAGCCTACCATCTTCCAGTTTTCGCTGCGTTCCAGTAAAGCTGTATTGTATTAAAAGATCATCACTACAAGCCGCCTAAAAGCGGCACGCATCCCGCACGAGGCCGCGCCGGTCGGGCCAGTCGTCAGGTCTATGGGGCGGGCACGGCGCGAAACGCCAAGCCCGCCCCGTGTACCGGAACCGGACGCCGGACGCCGTCGTTCGAGCGTCGCCCGTCCGTCGACTGACGCCGGGCCCCGGGTCGGCGGACGCGGTGCTGTATATGCGAGTGACATGAGGCGGCTACACCATACCGGTACTAATCTTTCCACCATAATCAGCAGTAAAAACGCGCTGCGGTACCGCCTTATTTTGACGTATCAGATGAATATCAAGCGCGTGCCTGGGCTAGAATACACGCGCGTCCATTCAGAAACAAGCCGCACTCGTACCTGTACCGTGAATTCAAACGACCAAATACCGAACGTATGACGGTTCATTAACGAAGACGCAGCACGTGAGGACGGATGAGGAGGACGTCTCAGATTTCGTTATGAAAACGCAGCTACCGGTATTGCTTCGCTCACACTGCGGGCAATTTTGGACCGCCTCCGTTTTCTCCGCCCAAGAGGTAGGGGAGAAGGAAAAACTGCAAAACATGATACAATTTTGACTTGATTGGCAAAACGGGGTCAAACCCAGCTTTTGTAAAACATGCTGGTGCAATCCAGAGCAGTGGCAGATTGCAAAACAGGGTGTAGTCGCAAAACATGGTGCATGTCGGGGTATGGCAAATTAAAGAACATGGTGTAGACGTACGGACGGCGGCCCGACGGCCCAGCTCCGGCCCCTAAGCGACGCTTTGTCCTCGCATCATCATCAGCGTCGTCCTTGGGGCGACGATGGGGCACCAACCAACGCGCCACCAAAACCCGTGACAGGTGACAACATGGCGACGATCATGTAGGTTGAACCAACGCGCATGCCCATCGGAACCGCCGCACGTGCGTGCGACTGATGGGGTGGATCGGCGATGGGGCGCGACTAGAAGCCGCACTGCCGATACGGCACGCGCAATGGGGCGCCTACTATCTTATATCGCCGCTACTGCTCGCCCACGGCGAAAAAGCACGCGCATCGCGCTTCGCCTGGCGGCGTCAGTTGTGGGCGGCTGTACCAACGCCCTGCCGTGCGCTGCTACAGTAGCGCCGCCGGGAACGTGCACTGATGCGTGGCGGCGCCGGGAGGGGCGTCCCAAGTTGCGGTTGATGCGCGAATGGTGACGGTCGCACCATGTTTTGCAATTGTCCAAGAGTGGCCAAGTCGGGAACGCCCTGTTGTGCAATTTGCCATTGCACCCTGTTTTGCAAAAGCCAGGTTTGACCCTGTTCTGCTAATTAATAGTAAAAGATGTACACACCCTGTTGCAATTTTCCTTATATTACATATAAACGGCCTCGCGGCCGTTTACGGTCGCGGCCTCGCGGGCGCGCCGCTACCAAGTGTTGGCCAGTACAGGTACGGATACGTACACAGGGTAGTCGCGTACCTACCATGCCTGGTACAGGGTAGAGCGTAGGTCGCCAATACCGGGTACCTACGTAGGTAGGTCGCCACGGCAGTAAAAATCAATGCAATACGAAGTAACTTGACAGTTGAATCAGAGATGCGTCGATTTTTCAGAAAATTTTATTAATAAGATAAATCAATAATAATTAAATGAAATAGATAAAGATATAAGATAAGATATAAGAACGGGTTCTATATCACTAGCCTACAGTTCCATGAATCGCAGTGCTGCTCGCCCATGTATGATGGAGATAAATGAATTGCATTGCCGCCAGCGCTTTGAAGTACCAGCAGCGAGCGTTCGCATTGCCAGAGCTTTGAAGTAGGGGTGTTCGCTACCAGAGTTTTTTTCCCCTGTACCAGCAGCGAGTAGCGAGTACCAGTACCAGTATCTCCCAACCGTGAGATCGTAATCGGATGGCTGTGTAATTAAGAAACGTGGGTGGGCGGGCGGGTGGGTGGATTATCCAGCGAAGCGTCGATTTTTCGGCGGTGAGCTTTATTGCCGTACGGGTACCGCCCGTTTCAAAGTTGAGTCTTGTTTTGCTAAAAAGATCGCGCAGGCTGTTTTACACTTTCAAGAGCCGAAATTGGCAGGATGGTTTAGCGAAAGCGTGGAGGGAAAACCGTGGAGTCAGGGGGGGCGCTGCGTGGAATGCAGCGAAAACTGGAAGATGGCAGGCTCAGCTGTTCTGGCTGCTTTTATGTCTACTCGTGCTGCACCCAAAAAGGGCGCAACAACAGGTGCCTAGTTCCCGTACCACTGAGCAGCACTTGTAGCTGAAAAGCGGTTAGGTCAAGGGAGGAAACCCCATAAACTAGTTTAGATCATTTCAAAGTTAAGTCTGGTTTTGCCAGTCTTGAGCGAACGGAGAGAGCGGTGGATTGACGGAGAAGAGGTAGCGCCAAGTCATGAAGGAGGCACTGGGAGGCCACCGCTGCGGAGTCCTGTTGGACTTGGAAGTGGCGTAGGGGGGTGATGTGTCCAAAGAAGAACCATGCGCCATGTGAAGGAAGAACGTTGGGGTCGATGTAGTCCAGAACGACGTCAGAGTTAGTGGCCTAACCGCCTTGGTAGCGAATGTGGGACAGTGGCACTCCGATGGCGTTCGCTGCAGAGGCTGCGCCCTTGCGAAGACTGTGCGAGGTCCATGAGGTGCCAGCAGGGGGGGCAGCGTTGACTAGACGGACGGCTGTGGACAGCCAGTCTGACATTGTAGCCGCAGTCCAAGGTTTTGACTGCTCATCCGAACTGACAGCCCAGAAGTTTGACACAGCCAAGCCAACAGTAACAAGGGGGACTGATTGGACGTGGTCGAGGAAGTGGTGCAGGAGACGTGCCACTCGATCGGGGGTGCACTGACACTGGGAGGAGAAGTACGCGTAGGTCGTCGGGTCCCCGTCGACCAGCGCGACCCTTCTCTCGGTACACTTGCAGGGTGATGTTGTAGTCATCGACATGCACGTCTCGCACTCGACAGGAGACGCCAGTAAGTCCTCTGGCAAAGAACATGAAGTTGACAACCGAGGCCATGAGGGCTCGGAAGTCGTGGTGGTACTCTGGGTAGGGAGCAGACACAATCAGCTCGGCTTTTGTGACGAAGCGATAAGCTACATCCGCAGGCAGAGGGACACGCAAAGGGGCAGCGTCCAGTCGGCGCTGGCGCAGCATCAGCCCACGCCTTGCTGAAGTTAGGTGTAGGCTGTCCTTAGCGATTGGGTCGAGGTTGTGCAGCTCGAAGAACGTGTTGATTGCAGACAGATAAGGTTGCAGCGACTTAGTTGCGATGTGCCCCCGCTCGCCGATCCATGCCACACACCTAACGACAGTGGCACCGGTCGCCTCCAGCGTGCTGATGTTCTCGGAGTCGTGGCAGAACTCCGCGAACTGAGACAGCCGGCCGGCGTAGCTCTTGAGTGTCTGAGCGCTGAGGGAGCTGGAGAGTAGATCGAGCGTCCGTTGGCCCAGCTCGTCTGAGCCGAACGCGTCCTGCAGCCGGGATCGCAATGAAGCAACCCAGGGAGCGACAGCTTCGGGCTCGTCAATCACGTAAGTGCGTCGTTTTACTGACAGAGTTCCACCGGTACGACTACTGTTCGCAAAGTACTCGGCAGCAGCGGTTAGGTTCCCGGCGGTTGGCCGATAGCCGCTGGACGGGTTTGCAGTAGCATCGGTATGGCTTTGCGGGGCTAGGTTCAGGTAAGAGGGCCGCCCCGCGCGCCCTTCGCGCTCGTAGCGCCTGTCACGCGCGTAACGTATACGCGCGAAGCTTGGTCGTTGCGAACCAGTTGTAACACGTAGTGTAACAACCGACGGACGCAGTGATGGGGTAAAGAAAGCGGCTGGTTGATCCGCCATGTGCAGGTGTGCGGATGGTTGAGCCGCACTCGGCTGTAGCTGTAAGAAGCGCCGCACCGAGGAAGGTCTAAATGAAGTCTGTAAGGTGGGGGGGTCAGGGCCAGACAAAGGGCGCTCATCTCGCCGTTGAGCTGCAAGGGTGCGTCTTGCGGCGGTCACCGAAAGGTGGCCTCGCAAAGCTCCAACAGCTCCGACGAAAGGCGCCCCACACCGTCACTCGTGCTCACCTTCGCGGCCACGCCCGCGTCCACCGCCTCGTCCTCGCCCACGCCCGCGACCTGCAGCTGCAGCCGCCACTCGAGCAGTAGCGGTCACCTTCGCGCTGCTGGCAACGGTCGCCTCGAAGACACGGCGCTCGTAGTCCCGCATGAGGTCCCCAAAAATCGCGGAACCCAGATGCTCCGAAGCAGGCTGAAAATGCTGAGCTCGCAGCACGTCCAGATCACCTTGGTCACCGTGCACACGCTTGATCTCATTTAGCCTCCGCAGGAAGGCCAAACGAAACCGAACCGCCTTGTCGATGGCCTCGGCGTGGTTCCGAGCTCTCGCGAGGTAGGGGGTGAAGTCCTAGTTGGTGGCAGGGACGTAGGGCAGCAGCTCGTCGAGAGCCACGAAAAGCGCGGCCATGTGGGCCTCGAAACACGACATCCACAAATACTCCTCCTGGGCCGGCAGACGCCGGTCATCCTGCTTGATGTACTTGTTCGTCAGGTCGGTGCTCAAAGGGAAAAGTCCAGGCACTCGGCTGACCGGTCGAACGGCCTCGTAACCATACTCCGCTCTCTGCAGTAGTTCTGGCACCGCGAGGTAGTCATCCTCGGCACTCACGGATGTTGCTCCGACACGGCCGCTCTGGGCTAGCTCTAGCAAGTCGGGGCGCTCTGCGGCTCCCCTGCTGCCTGTCGGCTGTCCCGCGATGCGCTGCCCGAAGCCGGAGCCATGTGCCCCTTCTCCAACAACGCGCTCACGAGCCGTCAATTGAGCTACAGCTGTAGCCAGTGCCCGCACATCTGCTTGCAGCGACTCCTGCGTCGGCTCAGCGACGGGTTCTTCTCCATCTGGCATGGTAACGCACGGACGTACGGACGAGAATATCACACACGGGTGGCGAGCCGGGTGTGGTCTTGAACAACATGGGGTGACCTTGCTCGCAACTGGTTACGAGACAGTTTTTACATCGCTGCGTGGAACGCAGCGAAAACTGGAAGATGGCAGGCTCAGCTGTTCTGGCTGCTTTTATGTCTACTCGTGCTGCACCCAAAAAGGGCGCAACAACAGATCCCAAGTCCTGGTACCACTGAGCAGTACTTGTAGCTGAAAAGCGGTTAGGTCAAGGAGGAAACCCCATAAACTAGTTTAGATCATATCGGGTCGGGCCTATAAGTGCATGACTAGAGCGCTTATCTACTGACATGTACTACTAAGTACTATAATCCACCCGCCCGCGCCCGCCCGCCCGCCCACCCACGGTTCTTAATTACACAGCCGTCCGATTACGATCTCACGGTTGGGAGGTACTGGTACTAGTACTCGCTACTCGCTGCTGGTATAAATGGAAAAAACAATGGTACTCGCTAGTCGTCACAAGCGCTTATCTGCTGACATGCACTACTAAGTACTATAATCCGGTGGAGCCGCCGCTCTAATCGATGCGCCTGATGACTTCTAAGCAAGCCACACGCGAGTTCCCAGTCGCTAATTCAAAGCGCTGGCAATGCAATTCATGGAACTGTGGGCCAGTGATATATATAGAACCCGTTCTTTTATAATTTTCTGAAAAATCGGCGCATCGCTGATTCAACAGGCATGTTACTTAGTAATTACATGAGCTAGCAGCAGCAGTGTTACTTAGTAATACATGCCGCTAGATAAGCTCTAGTCATGCACCTACAGGCCCGATCCAGTACGGGTACCCGTACAGCAATAAAGCTCACCGCCGGAAAATCGACGCTTCGCTGGATAAAATAACACCTGTTTCGCCGGCGAAAAATAAATAAATAACACCGCGCGTATTTTAGTCAGCGTATGGAGTGCAATATCACATCATTGTATTTGCATTCGTAGCGAGTACCCTGTAACGTCGGTGGCAGTACTTGTATTTTACGGTAATCGTTTTTCCCGTCCCCCGGGACATGACTGGCCCCAGTGAATAAACCCTTGCAGCATCTCTACGGTACCCGTAGTCGCTACTACGAGTACCCGTAGTAACACCAGTAGCGGGGTATTAGATACTGCTGGTACTGCTGGTAGCACATTATATTAGAATGAATTATGCCCGTGCATTGTGCTATTCTCGTATATATGTGCTCGTCGTTTCACCGGATATTAATTACATCAGGGCTTTCACAAATGCGCACTACAAACAGAACTAACAGCAACTATGAAAGGTTGCCAGCAAAAGAGAGACATAAGCATATGAAACCAAGGTCGAGCAGGAGGCCAGGGAGCCAAGAACCAAGGAGGAGCCAAGGGAACCACGATGTCGCTTAGCTGCCAGGAACCAAAGGGACCCCCGCCCCGGGGTAGGCTATCAACCGCGGCGAGCACGCTTGCAGCCAATGACCCGGGTCATAGCAACACATGCCGACGAGCGACGCGACGCAGGCGCAGGAGCACCATCACGTGCGTGCCGCACGCGCGGCCGCGACCTCGCCAAGAACGTTGTCTGCATGTGCCATGTTGATGAGCAAGGAGAAACGGCGGCGCCACGCAGACAAGAGCTGGCCGATTTTTTTGGCCAGTGTGTGTGTGGCTAGCTTTCGCGAGCTCCACCAAGAAAGCCTCGGCGTGCGGGGCCAGCGAGCCAAACTCGGAAACGGCGAAAGGAACAAATAAAGCGAAGCATGCCGGCGGCGTTTCATTTCACCGGAACTCTAGGAATTTAGCGCATCGGCCGTAGTAAAGTCGATGACACCTCACAATGAAATTTCGGAGCGAAAGCCGAAATTTGCGCTCGGATGATGTCTCAGCACGCGCCCCCAGCCCTGTTCCCACACCCCGTAGGGGCAATTTCGAACGGTACCAATGCCCGTACATGTACGAGTTTCTGTAGCAGTAGTCCCCGGGTATATGCTGACTACGACTGACTTTTTACGACCGACTTGCGCGGGCGGTCGGTGGTACCCGTGCTACTGGTGCAGGAAATAATGATTCTGATTTGGCGTGTAGTATTGTACTGCGCTTTTAGTTTTCTGTAAAATACTGTTGGCGGTACCGGTACTCGCTACGTGCACACTTAGCGCGACCCATATCATAATCCTTTTAATGATGACACGCAGGCACGCCGCATGTAGCGACTAATCCTTTAATATACGGTATGGAGATATGATCTAAACTAGTTTATGGGGTTTCCATCCTTGACCTAACCGCTTTTCAGCTACAAGTGCTGCGCAGTGGTACGGGAACTAGTAACTGTTGTTGCGCCCTTGTTGGGTGCAGCACGAGTAGACATAAAAGCAGCCAGAACAGCTGAGCCTGCCATCTTCCAGTTTTCGCTGCGTTCCACGCAGCGATGTAAAAACTGTCTCGTAACCCGTTGCGAGCAAGGTCACCCCAGGTTGTTCAAGACCACACCCGGCTCGCCATCCGAGTGTGATATTCTCGTCCGTACGTCCGTGCGTTACTATGTCAGATGGAGAAGAACCCGTCGCTGAGCCGACGTTGCAGTCGCTGAACGCAGATATGAGGGCCCAGTCTTCATTACTGCGAGAGCTGGCTACAGCTGTGGCACAATTGACGGCTCGTGATCGCGTTGTTGATGGAGAAGGGGCACATGGCTCCGGCTCAGGGCAGCGCTTCGCGAGACAGCCGACAGGCAGCGGGGGAGCCGCAGAGCGCCCCGACTTGCTAGAGCTAGCCCAGAGCGGCCGTGTCGGAGCAAAATCCGTGAGTGCCGAGGATGATTACCTCGCGGTGCCAGAGCTACTGCAGAGAGCAGAGTCTGGTTACGAGGCCGTTCGACCGGTCAGCCGAGTGCCTGGACTTTTCCCTTTGAGCACCGACCTAACGAACGAGTACCTCAAGCAGGATGACCGGCGTCTGCCGGCCCAGGAGGAGTACTTGTGGATGTCGTGTTTCGGGGCCCACATGGCCGCCCTTTTCGTGGCGCTCGACGAGCTGCTACCTTACGTCCCCGCCACTAACCAGGACTTCACCCCCTACCTCGCGAGAGCCCGGAACCACGCCGAGGCCATCGACAAGGCGTTTCGGTTTCGTCTGGCCTTCCTACGGAAGCTCAATGAGATCAAGCGTGTGCACGGTGACCAAGGTGTTCTGGATGTGCTGCGAGCCCAGCATTTTCAGCCTGCTTCGGAGCATCTGGGTTCCGCGATCTTTGGGGACCTCATGCGGGACTACGAGCGTCGTGTCTTCGAGGCGACCGTCGCCAGCAGCGCCAAGGCGACCGCTACTTCTCGAGTGGCGGCTGCAGCTGCAGGTCGTGGGCGTGGGCGAGGACGTGGCGGCGGACGTGGACGTGGCCGCGAAGGTGAGCACGAGTGACGGTGTGGGGCGCCGTTCGTCGGAGCTGCAGGAGCCTTGCGAGGCCACCTTTCGGTGACCGCCGCAAGACGCACCCTTGCAGCTCAACGGCGGGATGAGCGCCCTGTGTCAGGACCTGACCCCCCCACCTTACAGACTTCATTTAGACCTTCCTCGGTGCGGCGCTTCTTACAGCTACAGCCGAGTGCGGCTCAACCATCCGCACACCTGCACATGGCGGCTCAACCATCCGCCTTTCTTACAACCCCATCTCTGCGTTCGTCGGTTGTTACACTACGAGTTACAACCGGTTCGCAACGACCAAGTTTCGCGCGTGTACGTTACGCACGGGACAGGCGCTATGAGCGCGAAGGGCGCGCGGGGCGGCCCGCCTACCTGAACCTAGCCCCGCAAACCCGTACTGAAGCTACTGCAAACCCGTCCAGCAACTACCGGCCAACCGCCGGGAACCTAACCGCTGCTGCCGAGTACTTTGCGAACAGTAGCCGTGCCGGTGGCACTCTGTCAGTAAAACGACGCACTTACGTAATCGAAGAGCCCGCAGCTGTCGCTCCGTGGGCTGCGTCACTGCGATCCCGACTACAGGACGCGTTCGGCTCAGACGAGCTGGGCCAGCGGACGCTCGACTTGCTCTCCAGCTCCCTCAGCGCTCAGACCCTCAAGAGCTACGCCGGCAGGTTAGCTCAGTTCGCTGAGTTCTGCCACGACTCCGAGAACATCAGCCCGCTAGAGGCGACTACTGCTACGGTTGTTCGGTACGTTGCCTGGATCGGGGAGCGAGGGCATATCGCAGCTAAGTCGCTACAGCCCTATCTGTCTGCCATCAACACCTTCTTCGAGCTGCACAACCTCGTCCCGATCGCCAAGGACAGCCTACACCTCACTTCGGCAAGACGTGGGTTAATGTTACGTCAGCGTCGACTGGACGCTGCCCCTTTGCGTGTCCCTCTGCCTGCGGATGTAGCTTACCGCTTCGTCTCAAAGGCCGAGCTAATTGTGTCTGCTCCTTACCCAGAGTCCCACCTCGACTACCGAGCCCTCTTGGCCTCGGTGGTCAACTTCCTGTTCTTTGCCAGGGGCCTTACTGGCGTCTCCTGTCGAGTGCAAGATGTGCATGTCGACACCTACAACATCACCTTGCAGATCTACCGCGAGAAGGGTCGCGCCGGCCGGCGGGGACCTGACGACCTGCGCGTACTTCTCCTTCCAGTGTCCGAGCACCCTCGAGTGGCACGTCTCTTGCGCTACTTCATCGACAACGTCCAGTCTGTCCCCCTGGTTACTGTTGGCTTGGCTACCTCCAACTTCTGGGCTGTCAATGTGGCTGAGCAGTCGAAACCTTGGACTGCTACTACGATGTCAGACTGGTTGTCTACAGCAGTCAACCTAGTCAACGCTGCCCCCCCTGCTGGCACTTCCTGGACTTCACACAGTCTATGCAAGGGCGCAGCCTCTGCAGCAAACGCCATTGGAGCGCCACTGTCCCACATCCGCTACCAGGGCGGTTGGGCCACTAACTCTGATGTCGTTCTGGACTACATCGACCCCAACGTTCTTCCTTCTCCTGGCGCGTGGTTCTTCTTTGGACACATCGCCCCCCTCCGCCACTTCCAAGTCCAACAGGACTCCGCAGCGGTGGCCTTCCCAGTGCCTCCTTCATGACTTGGCGCTACCCCTTCTCCGTCAATCCACCGCTCTCTCCGTTCGCTCAAGACTGGCAAAACCAGACTCAACTTTGAAATGATCTAAACTAGTTTATGGGGTTTCCATCCTTGACCTAACCGCTTTTCAGCTACAAGTGCTGCGCAGTGGTACGGGAACTAGTAACTGTTGTTGCGCCCTTGTTGGGTGCAGCACGAGTAGACATAAAAGCAGCCAGAACAGCTGAGCCTGCCATCTTCCAGTTTTCGCTGCGTTCCACGCAGCGCCCCCCCTGACTCCGTTTTCCCTCCACGCTTTTCGCTAAACCTTCCTGCCAATTTCGGCTCTTGACCGTGTAAAACAGCCTGCGCGACCTTTTTGGCAAAACCAGACTCAACTTTGAAATGGATTGATATGATTAGTCACTACCGTACTGCCAGGACGAGGTGAAACTTATTTGGTCCTGTAACGCGTACACCGTGGTCGCAAGTACTCGTATATTTCCATGACATGGGTAAATTAATTATTACATGAGCTACGGGTAGCAGCAGAAGGCAAGTACTCATATATTTCCATGACATTGGCAAATCGACCTGTGACGCAGTGATGACGACCCGCGTCAGCACCGCGTTATTATGACTTCATCTTGTCCGTGTTCATATCGCTGTTTGAGCGCCTATAACACGGGTTCCGTAACATATAGGTCGCAGGGTACGAGGAGTACAGGCCAGGTACTGGAACCTCGCAAAGATTGCTCCGCCGTACAGGTACAGGGAGGTGCCTGTACAGGTAAGGATTAGTCGTTGCGATGACGATGGACTCCGAGTCTCGCAAGGTATCCATAGTAGTCGCTACAGGTACCGGTACGATGCAGGTGGCGAGCGACCTATAAAAGCCCGATGAAGCGGGCTGATCTTCCGCCACAATATTTGCTTCATTGAAAATTATTAACCACTACAGGTACCCGTACTGATATACTGGTATGTTTAAGCACCAGCAGTAACCCACGCCATTAAAGCCAGGTCATAATTAACGTTGTCATACAGCACCAGCTACTGCTACAACCGACTCGCTCACCACGACAGCTGCAACATGGACTCAATCAAGTGCGGATCAAACAAGCAGACCGCTAACCGTCGATCAAGCGACGGAGAGGTGGAAGTCCTTACGCCGAAGCACATCTCCCAGCGAATGAACCAGCTCAAAATGTTCAACCGGCAGCGCCGCCTCGCGGTGGCTGCGATTAATTTGGAAGCTTCGCAGGATGACAAGCGTCAGACGCTCCGGAGCCAATCACGCACGTCAAAGGATGACTTGCGAATATCATCCAGCAGCGACGCCTCGTCGGCGTCGTCGTCATGCTCGTCGGGCTTTCAGCATTGGTCTTCGGCAAACCTTCGGCGCGTCCACTTCCAGGAGCTCGGCGAATAACGGATATCGTTGTCGACGTCGTCGTCATGCTCGGCTGGCTCTCAGACGTGGTCGTGGGCGAATCTTCGACGGGCTCGCTGAGGAGGCGGGTCTTCGTGGCGTTTAGATGCAACTGTGATCCTTCTGGCGAGTCGAAGAGAAATTTTAGATGCCAGCTGGAGCAGTGTTCTTGCGGCATCCGAAGACCGACACCTGTGTTAGCGGCAACCCTTTCGCCATCCCGCCATGACACTGCGGGCTGTTCAGACTTACTCGGGCTCGCTCCAGCTTCAGTGCGGCATTATGCTCAATTTACGCTCGACCTGTACACATACCCTGTCCACAACATATGTCAAGCGGAGTATTGCAACAGTTCACCAAGGGCGGCGGGGTAGCCGCTACTTACTTGTGGCCTTGTGGACTGCAGTGGCAGTCTGTCGCCCGAGGGGTCATTCCCGACTATTCATTTTTTTGTAATAGAAAACAGCACATTATCAGCATCAATTTCTGAGTTTACCAGTCTCCAAAGTGCCCTCTTCCCCGCCCTCTTCCCTCCGTTACCTCCTTCCCTTGCATTCATTAAATGAAGAGTGGATAGCAAGCACACAGCCTGGTGTGTGTCACTGCCCGTGTCACCTCCAAAAGCCAATGTCTCGCTTTTATGGCTGCTGGTTCTAGGTAGTGATCTGTGAGGCAGAATTGGGAAGCTGCAATGTGCACTGCTATCCTGTGGTCATCCAGTAGCCAGCATCACCAAACTATGCATGGTGGGGCATTCAGTGAAGGGGTTTGTACATTCTCTGCGTGCCGTCATCTCAACACCGTCAATGCAGCCAGACAGCTGGATCTACAAACATGGAAGAGAGCAGTTGAGGGAAGGAATAGACCACACAACGGAGCGCATAATGCAAGCATGGAGAGGGAGTGGGGGGGGGGGGGGGGGTTCCCGATGCTGCCAGCTACCAAACCATCCCTTTATCCCTCAGTTATTCCAGCCGTAAACACCGCGGATCTTGGAGAGGCAGGCGGGGCGGGGGCTGACGCGTTCTCCTTCCATGAAGCTTGCGTCTCCATGCACATGTCTAGCGCGTCAACCGACAGCTCCCCCCATTGGAGCAACCAGAAAACGATCGCTGGCAGGTGACACAGCCCAGCATGAACCTCGTGACCGGCACGCGGGTTGTGGCTGTGCATCTGTACGTGTCGACATGACATGGCGCGCTGGGCGCAGCCTGAGAGCGGCCTGCGGGGGCGCCATTCTAGCAGTGGCCAAGGGGCGAGACTAGCGTGTCAAGCGGACGTTGTCCGCTCCTGCTGTGGCATTCTAAGAGTTCCACAATTTGAGCGACAAGGATTATATCGACACCAGACAGGATCACCCGCGCGCCTTTGATTACCCTCCCCCTGCCGCCTTTGGCTGGCTGCAACCCCTGCGTGCTGCATAGGACGGCTTGCGGCATCCCTATGGATATGTTGTGTTACAGTTAAGCAGTAACAGTGTGAGGCGCAGTCACTGCCGGAGGCAGCTGCTGCATTGTATCGCATCACCAAAAGATATCTATCTATCCATCTATCTATGTATCTATGTTCATCCACCCTTCCACCGATGCCTCCTTCAGAGACCTTTCCATAAACCCGTTGTGAAAGACAAACTGCAGGGGAACAATCTCGGCCGGCGGGCCACGCACTAGAGTCTGTGCCATATATAGGCACACCACATGGCAGCAAGGCAGCGCTGTTGCAGCTATCATTCCTTTGGCACGGTGCGCAAGTAAGGGGTGGAGTACATAGCAACATGCAAGTTAAAGCACGAATAATTGAGTTCCATAAAATGATTGCGACATGCGCCGCAGTATCCATTGCTTCTCTCTCTCTCTCTCTCTCTCTCTCTCTCTCTCTCTCTCTCTCTCTCTCTCTCTCTCTCATCCCGTTTTCCCCTTATATTTTGCCTCCCCCCCCCCTCCCACCACCACCACCACCACCCCACGCGCCATGTGTGCTGTTATTCTTGAGTCGGTACCCGCCACCCTATTGATAGGTAGCGGTTGTATGGCACCACAATAAAGAATAGAATATAACCCATCATTCACATAATCAGCAGGTGTATGTCTGATGATGACAAATATGTGTACCTGTGTTGTTGTCATCATGGCACTAATACACTGAGTCATGGTTATTGAATTCATGAAGCTAATTTATTCGGTGTTGTGTTCAACTGATGATAATTGATATTGCCAGATGTCATGCGCGCATATTTGTTATTCAAGCTAATATGAAAAGGGTCTCTTTTATAGGCTGATTATGACTACAGGTACTACAGGAATACTATTGGCATCCAAATATATCGTATACATAAAACCAGTACCAGTCGCTCCCACGTCACGAGGATTACTAATAGTCCTTATACTATAACCCCAGGGGCGGAGGTGTGCCCTTCCCATGAATCCCTACAGAGGGTGTTGGGAAAGTCCCAGGGAATTCCGGAATTCCGGAGATTCCCAGGAGTTACTTAGGAATCTCCAGTTTTAGGGATTCCTGATTCTGATTGCAACATGTGGCTGCAACGATGTGGCATTCCTACAGCAAAGTAAAGTACGGCGTGTATGCCGGGCTGATGCCGGCTGCCGCCGCTCGTTGCGGCGCTGCCGACACTGCCCAGATACGGAATCTCTTGTGCATGGCATTTGCCAATTCGCTTAATTGCCCCTGGGTTTCAGCGGAGCATGTTGCACGGACTTGTAGCTATACATGCACACTGATGAACATGCACTAGGCAGTAAGGCACTCACACGGTTACGCCGCCTTGTTTGAGTGAGTGAGTCTCGCCGCCCGCTCAGATACCACTCAGACTACCCCCCCCCCCTGCACTTGAACCACAGACTAAACCAACATCGCCTCGTTCGTCCTCACCACCATCACCCGCTATCCCGCCCCCTGGTAGTGCTGTGTCATCGCACCGCCGCCTGCCCGCTTGGGCAATGTAATTCTGTAAAGCCGTTCATTATTACCGCACTGCCCCTTATTGAAAGCTGCAATTCTGCATGCTAGGCTGCCTATTGCATGTGCTTTTTCATTGAGTGAAACCCTGTAGGATTAGGGATTCCCTAGGAATACCGGGGAATTTCAGGAATTCCGGGGAATTCCAAGAATTCCGTGTTGTTTGAGATGGATCGGGAATTCCTGGGAATTCCTTAAGGAATTCCTGTTTTCGGAATTTCTAGGAACTCCTTAGGCACACCTCTGCCTTGGAGCCATTCCGGCTTGTCTGATTCGCGCATTAGACAGGATGCTGGAAGGGCTCCCACCTTTTTCCTCCAGTACGAGTACAGCATTTTCGGAAGAATAAATGCTGAAGACGAAGATACGGGTATTTCAAAGCGGATATACGGGTATTGTGAAATACGGGTATCGTGAATATTCATACACAATCCACACGACTGGTGTATTGTGCTTTGTAGCATGTGGCATCCACACGAGCTGGTGTACATGTAGCGCTAGCGACTGGACGGCCATGGGCGAGCGCAATCTGAATTGCAATTTGCGACTTGATTTCCGGTCGAACCAGCAGGCCAGATTGCTTACGGCCCGGCCGTATTAACCCGCACAGGGTCGGCCGTACCCCGTAGCATGCAGCCATCTGAAGGCAAAGTCCATATTAATCTACTGGGCGTCGTATCGTCTCATTGTTACCGGCGCCGTGTATTTTGTTACTTTTGATATTGAGGAACCGACCCCGATCCAGCATCCCTACCCGTGCGGCCGTACCCTTGGTGCTTTA
Organism: Tetraselmis striata; assembly: GCA_006384855.1. Lineage (NCBI taxonomy): Eukaryota > Viridiplantae > Chlorophyta > Chlorodendrophyceae > Chlorodendrales > Chlorodendraceae > Tetraselmis > Tetraselmis striata. Next base: position 28,245 of record VCJN01002356.1, on the reverse strand, counting down.
CACGTAAGAAGCGCCATTTTATGGCTACGAAGGCTCAGCGAGGGGGAGGGGGGTCGGAGTAGGAGCCCGCAAGGCGGAAACGGGAAACAGGAGGGCGCTGCCGAAACGAAGGCAACAACGAGCTGAAAGATGGCATGCGAATTGTTGGTGACTGATCTACGTAGGACCCGGCCGCCGTACACACCAACATGTTTAGGTCAAAACATTAGTTAGACCAAACAAATGAGTTTGATTTTGCCGGTTTCACGCGGGGTTCGATTACGACAGCGAGCGCGTAAGCAACTGGCAAGCGTGCCGACCATACGAAGGCGGAAGATGTCTTGAGTTGTAGAAGGGTCTCGCGCCGAGAGGCTTTAAACCGTTGCCGCGGCACGGTTTGGGTGAGGGCAACGAGCCCTCTTGAAACACAGGCGCATGAGCGGCGCCTTCCACGTAACGGACAGATTACACGCGGCGGATAGTTTTAATAATTAACCACAACGTGTAGCGACGGTCGATGCCACGACGCCCTCCTGCGAGGACACGCGGACAAGGTTGAAGTGTCTTGCATGACGGCAAAAGGCCGTCCTCTCGACACATGCGTCCTTCTCCGTCCGCACCGATTTGTTGCGGTAGGCGTAGCTGTCATCGTTGACAACCGTGACGACGAGCAGCGGCCATGGCAGTACCGAGCCCGTCCGCCCACCTCACCTCAAGAGTTGACTATTGCGAGAGGTTGCTCCACTGCGGGAGCCGACGAAAGCGCGCCCGCCCTGCGACTCGGCTTCGGGTGTCGAGGTTTAACCCCCCCCCCCCCCGCCCCAAAAAGTGGACCTTTAGCTCCAATTCCATACCGTGCGCATCACCGCCTGGAAACGTCCCAGCCACAAACCTAAAAGGCAAAAACGGAATGCGACTTGGGGCGCACGAGTCGGGAAAACCACACTACCGAGGGGTTGTCTATCGTTGCCAATGATGTAACGCATGCATGTGCGTGGCACGATCGATGACTCACAACCGGGAAAAGGGACCTCGGTGCGGACTTGATAAACCTTTGCGACCCTCTCGCGCACAGGTACGCGAAGCGAAGCCGCTGCCGAAGGCACCGAGCTCGAAGATGACAGGCGAGCTGATGGTGGCTGTCCTAAGCAGCATCCCAGCCGGGAGCGCAGGGCTCGCGGGCGACGGGCAATCCGTACTGAAACATGGTAGTATTATTGGTAAATTGACCGGTGGAAACCACCTACATACCGTGCGGGTTGCACTAGGCAAGCTATATTTTGGGGAAACCCCATAAACGGGGTTAAACAAGTACACCCGTTGCATGAGTGTGGAATCCCGAGAGCCGCAAGGATCAGTTGTGGTAGTCGCTACATTGTACAGCCCCGCGTCCGCCTATCCGCCGACCCGGGGCACGGCGTCCGTAGACGGATGGGCGGCGAGGCGGACGTGCGGCGGTCGTCCGGTGTCTGGCGACGGACGAACAAGTGGAACGACGGCGTCCGGCGTCCGGGTCCGGTCCACCTCGGCGCTTTGCGTCATATGCCCGCCCCGCAGACCTGACGAACGGCGACGACCGGTCCGACCGACGGCGGCCGAGCGGCCGGGTACAGGTAGTCAGCATGTAATCGCGACGATTATTCTGGCCTGCGCGGAATTACGACGGACTATAACGGATACATTTTCGATTTATCTAATAATCTATGCGAAACCGTCCCCAAAATCGGCGACAGACGCGCAGACGGACTCACTACCTGCTCGTGATTTTTTCCGTGATTTATATGGTACTAATATACGGGTACCTGTAGGAATATCTGGTGAATCGAGCCTGCGTCGCAGTGATGACGACCCGCGTCAGCACCGCGTTATGACATATTTTCCGTGCTCATCGCCGTTCGTGCGCCTCTAAAGTACCGTAGCATCGAGGTGTAGAAAACTCGTGCAGTACAGGCGTTGTACAGGAACCTCGTCAGGATGATTAGCTAGTCGCTGCGACGACGACGACGGACTACGAGTCTCGCAAGGACACCGGTGACCTTGTGTTTTAGACGGTGATACAACAGTGATGGGAATTCGGTCACTGGTAGCGACTATATTTAATTAGTCTTGCAGAATGCTTAGGCAATTTTATTTCCTACAGGTACTTTCTTGCGTGTAAGGCAGGCTCATCTACACCATTTTTGGCAGAACCAGACATTATTTCATGTTATTTGAAATATTGAGAAACTAGCGACTACGGCAAACGCGTTGGGCTTCTAGTGCCTCGGGGACTTCTGTATGTGAGGATAAATCCAACATGGTTTTGTTGTATCGTCATTCCGGGACCGGTACGGTAATTAGGGAAATTTCTGTTAAAGGTAGGTACGCGACTCTACCGGTACCGATAAGAGCGCGCTGCGGGCGGGACCTACAGAGCGCACCCGCCCACCACATCAGCCAGCTCAACTGGCAGGATATAAGCTCATACACCATCCCGCGGCCAGAGGCCCGGGTCAACTACGGGGAGGGGGGTCTACGGGCGGTAGCCGGGGCGGCGGACTTGGGGTGTGCTGCCCTAGCCGGCGCGGGCGTGCTTCAGGCGGCCGATGGCGGTCTCGTCGCAGTGGAGATGGTGCTCCCAGCAGTCCCGGGTGTGCAACGAGCTGGGCATGCACAAGGTGATGTTGCACTGCGCGCAGTAGCACGAGCTCCAGTGCTCCTCGCCCTCGTCACGGTAGCAACGGCAGCACCTTGACTGCTTGCTGCGGCCGTTCGCGTATCGCCCGTGGTTGCCAGGGGCGTGCTGGCCGTCGGTGTCCAGGTAGCGCTTGGGCGCGATGGCGAGGCGGTGGCCGGCGGGACGGGATGGCGCCAAGTCTCCCTCCAGCCCTGGCTGGCTGCCTTGCGACTGGGCACACATGTCAAGGTTGTCGGCAGGCAGGGGCTCGGTGGCTGGGATAGAGGCTGGGGAAGAGTTCGCAAGGATGGATGGGATCTCTGTGTGGGTGCGGGTGTCGGGAACGACATTGCCTGTAACGCGACTGCCACCCAGCGCACTCGCACTCGCATCAGCAGCAGCGGCAGGGCGGGGCGGCACGAAAGGGCCGACGGCAGTCACTTGACCTCGTGGCGCAGAGGAAGCCGAAGGAGGGGTGCGACCATCAGTAGCTTGCTCGCGGCGGAGTGTCTGGTCGGGCTCTTGGACATCGGTCGGGGCATGGTCCCAGCGGACCCTCCATTTGCCATCACCGACGGACTCGGTAACGTTGCCGAACAGCTGCGCATGCTGGCACCGACGCTGGTCGCCACTCAGGGGTTAAAATGTGGCCTCGGCAGGCTGATACACGAGCGCCTTTGATGACGGAGGTCCTCATAGCGTCGTGTGGGTGGCTGAACAGGTGGGTGAGCGAGTTTGAATATTTTTAAAAGTTTGGAAACGGCAAAACGGTGTTGACCACTTTTTGGCGGCCGGTATGCTTCATGTATCCCGGGGGATATTGGGACATGCCCTTTAGGCCCCCCGTAGGCCAGTTGAAATGCTCTAACTATGTTAGGCATGATCCCATCTGGGCCTCTCAAGTTTGTGTGATATGTACAACAAATGTTGGATATATCTAACAAATATCCCCGAGGCACTAGAGCTTTAGACGTCAGTGTTTTAGACGGTGATCCAACAGTGTTCGAAATTTATCACTGTCCTTCAATTAATCTTGCAGCAATTAAAGCTTCGTTCGGCGGCAGTTTGCTTGTTGAATAGAAGTCTTTAGCGGAGCGTCGACTACCGAGGGCTTTCCGTAGCCGGATCGCTGCCTAACTAAACGGCCGCGTCGTAGACGCTGCAAGGGTTTCACTGTTGCCAGTCCTGTCCCAGGGGCGGGAAAAACAGGTACGGTACAATAACAGGTTTTTTTGGGATCGCCCCCGTGACAGGACTTGCAGCGCCTCTACGACGGCCGTTTAGTCAGGCAGCGATCCGGTAAGTTACGGAAAGAAAGCGCTGGGTGGTCGACCCTCCGTTATAGCGAGTAGTCAACCAGCAAATTGCCGCGAAGCATTCTGCAAGATTAATTGAAGGCCAGTGATACAATTTCAAACACTGTTGGATCACCGTCTAAAACAGTGTCATCGTAATACCCGGCACTGACCACGAAAGGTCCGCCCTACCCGTATTACTGCGAGTTTGGGCGTCGGCCCATTCGATTAATGCGAGTTGGGGCAATCCGCATCCCAGTACAGGTAGCAAGCGACCTACAGGCGGTCGTATCAAAGCCCGATGAAGCGTGCTCATCTTCCGCGCCACAATGTATTATTCGCTTTATTGAAAATTATTAACCCCTACAGGTACCCGTACTGATATGCGTGTGCCGCAAGCGCAAGCAAGCCACGCGATTATAAATAGAGCAAAGCAAGATAACCAGCAACGTTGCCATACAGCACCAGCTACTCCTAGAATCCGACTCGCGCACTACGACAGCAGCAACATGGACTCAATCAAGTGCGGATCGAACAAGCAGACCGCTAACCGTCGATCAGGCGACGGAGAGGTGGAAGTCCTTACGCCGAAGCACATCTCCCAGCGAATGAACCGGCTCAAAGTGTTCAACCGGCAGCGCCGCCTCGCGGTGGCTGCGATTAATTTGGAAGCTTCGCAGAATGACAAGCGTCAGACGCTCCGGAGCCAATCACGCACGGCGAAGGATGACTTGCGAAGTTCATCCCGTAGCGATGCGTCGTCGACGTCGTCGTCATGCTGGTCCGGCTTTCAGCACTGGTCTTCGGCAAACCTTCGGCGCGTTCACTGCAAGGAGCTCGGCGAACGTATGTCGCCGTCGCCGTCGACGTCACGCTCGTCTGGCCCTCAGATGTGGACGTCGGCGAATCTTCGACGGGCTCACAATGAGGAGGCGGGTCTTCGTGGCGTTGATACGCAAATGTGATCCTTCTGGCGAGTCGAAGAGAAGTCTTCCAGCTGGAGCACTGTTCTTGCGGCATCCGAAGACCGACACCTGTGTTACCGTCAACCCGTTCGCCATCCCGCCGCGACACTGCGGCCTGTTCAGGCTTGCTCGGGCTCGCTCCAGCTTCAGTGCAACTTGATGTCCTGTCTACGCTCGACCTGCACGAATTCCCTCTCCACAACAGATGTCACGCGGAGCATTGCACCAGTACACCAAGGGCGGCGGGGTAGTCGCTACTTGTGGTCTTGTGGACTGCCAGTGGCAGTCCGTCGCCCGAGGGGTCATTCCCGACTATTCTTTTTTTGTAATATAAAACATTACATTATAATCATCAAATTTCTGAGTTTACCAGTCTCCCCCTCTTCTCCGCCCTCTTCCCTCCGTTACCTCCTTCCCCTGATTTCAGTAGATAAAGTGTGGGTGGCGAGCACACAGCCTGGTCTGTGTCACTTCGCGTGTCACCTCCAGAACCCAATGTCTCGCTTTGATGGCTGCTGGTTCTAGAGAGTGACCCGGGCGGCAGAATCAGGAAGCTCAAGCAATGTGCACTGCTCTGCTGTGGCCATCCCGTAGCCAGCATCACCAAACTATGGATCGCGGGGCATTAAGTGAAGGGGTTTGTACAGTCTCCGCGTGCCGCCGTCTCAACATTGCCATTGCAGCCGGACAGCTGGTCTACAAATAGTGAAAACAACAGCTATTCAGAGAAAACAACTGTGTATATGTGAATGTATGTATGACAACCACAGTATGGATGCAAGCACTGTGGGCAACGGCGGTGTGCTAGATAGATGATAAGTGTCGGGACCAGTGAATGAAAACTATTCAGTATGTATATCCCACGAGAGTTTTAGTAAAGGAAGCGCCCCGCATTACGCCCCACCACGCTTTGGAACGACAACCCCCAGAAGCACCTCGCCGCGTGTACCGTTCTCGCTACACAATCCTCGGCTGCCGAGGATGCAGCGGCGAGTGCGCCGCTGCCATCGCAGAGGATGCCCCGCGCGGTATTTTCCTTGAAACGACCAGGCAGCAAGGCCCCGCCAAGCTTCAGGGGTGGACGGTCCACCGGCCAGCAGCACTCTAGCTCCTGTCCATTCATACTCAACATTATCCATAAGTGCTCGTTGATCCAATGCTGAAGGGCCTGCTGCGTCGCCATCCGTGGAGCCAGCAAGGAGCCGCTCGGGCCCGTTTGGTTGGAGAGCGTCTGCAAGCTAGAGCGTTACACCCCAATAAGCACTCGCCGCTTTTGCCAACCCTGAGCATGAAGAGAAGGGTGTGTGTGTGTTGGGGAGGGGGGGGGGGGGGGGGGGGAGGGGCTTAAGGGCAGCGCTGGCGACCAGCTGAGTGGGAGCCCCCCGCCGCCCACCCCCTCCCCCTCCTCCCCCTCCCCGGGGCCTCCCTTGGCTCGGCGCCCGCTTGCCTCAGGAGCAGAGCTCGCTCGCGGGGAGCTCCTCGCGCTTGGTGAGGGCGAGGCACAGCTGCCGCCGCCGCCCCGTTGTCTCCTCCACCTTGATCACCACCGCAAGCTGGGGACGAGCAGAAGGGGTGGGGGGGGGGGGGGGGGGGGGGGGCAACGGGGGGGCGTGCGCCACCGTCAGTTCAGCCCTCCCCAGCTCGCATGCAGGCCGTCCCCGAGCCGCCAGGTCGCGCGGGCCGCGCCGCGCCGCACCTTGTCGAACACCACAAAGCGCTGCTGGCCATCCTTGGACGTCACCGCCTGCGCCTCCTCGTCCACCACAAACTCGTCGCCCCCCGCGCCCTTCTTCCCCTTCTGCGGCGGCCAGGCGGGTGGACGAGGCGTCAGCCCCCCCCCCTCCCCCCTCGTCGGCCAGGCGGATGACGCGCACCTCACCGGTGAGCCGCGCCACGGCGGACCACATCCCCGCGCACAAGATCGGATGGAACCATGAATCGGATGGAAAAGGTACAAGGTACAGCCCTTGTCCGCTCGGTTGAGCTGTCGTCTCGTACGCGAGAAGTACCGGGTTCGATTCCTGCTGGCCGATGTATTTCGGCAATATCGTCCCGGCGCGTACTGGGTTTCCCCTGTTGATGCATTAGTCCTTCGGGGTTCAAATGAGGCAATGGTCTACGGGCTATATGCCAGACCTACGACTGCAGTTGGCGCAACAGGTCAAGTGCTGGGGCGGCTTCGGCCGATGCCCCGGGGCGAACCTTACTTTAACTTTTACAATTAGATACCGTCCGCGATAGGGCCCCCTAAAAGGCGGATTGTTTTGCACCTTTTCGTCGGAGTATTTGTGCTGTATTCGTGCTGCAATCGTTTATTTCTCCGTTTTAATAGTGTTCCCTATCCGCAGGGGGTCAAGAACGATGTTTGTCCGCGGACCGTTTGTGTTTGTGTGGTTATGTGGGGGTCGCTGGTGGCAGTCCTGTCCCGGGGGCGAAAAAACAATGTGGGGTCGCTGTGTAACTGCTCTTTTAACTACGGCTGCCGACGCAACCGTAAGACCCCGGGACACAGGCCTCAAATTGGGCGTGCATGCTCTACCTACAGGGGCATCCGCCATGATCTTGCCCCCTCTCCAACCCCTCAGACGTTTCATATCATTTGTGGCGTTCTTATTACCACGCCGGCACCGTTACCACCGAAAGTACCGCCGCCAGCAGCGGGTTGCGCCCCCGTTGACATCCCGACATCGAACCGAGCGTGGAGTGAGCACACACTGGTTCGGAGGGGTGGATTCGCGGGGCATCTACGCAAACGGGGACGTAAGCGGCCACGGCTAAACGTAGCGATCACTGGCGCAGCTCCGGATGGGGCCGGTGGAGGCAATGGGATGACAGGCCCGGGATGGACGCAGCCCTGGGCCTGGCGCTCTGGAGTGGAAGGGGGCGGGGGTCAGATGCTGCGGGTAGGTGGGTGGTGGTGGGGGGGGGGGGGGGGGGCATCCGGCTCACCTCGTCCGTGGTGAGGAAGACGGGGCCCTCGATGCCGTACTTGGGCACAAACACGATGAGGCCGTTGGCGCGCACTTTGACGACGCGCGCGTCCGCCACGACGGTGCGCTTGTGGAAGAAGATGAGCGTGTGCAGCTCCACGCTGGCGCGGCCCGCCATCTGGGCGTTGTGGTGCCGCTCGTTCAGGTTGCCCACCACGCCGCGCATGCCCACCCTGCCCAACCCGCGGCGGCGCGCACAGCGTCAGCCGTCACGTCACATCGTCGGCGGCTATGCGCACCAGTGCCGCCCTGCCGGGGCAAGCCTGCAGGTGCCGGCGCGCCCACCTGTAGGAGCTCGGACGTTGAGCCTCAAATGGGGGCCGCATGCAGCCTATCTATCAGTCGAGACTGTCTCATTGGTTTCGGAGCCAGTGTTCTCGGTCCAGGGACTTAGAGGTCACCGTTTCGATCCCTACTGAAACCGATAATTGATGTCTCGCGAGGGGGGTCGGAGAAATTTAGTGCGACAACTACGATATATGTACGCTACGAGTACTCGTACGTGTACGATGTGTACCTGAGGTTACGAGTGTGTACATAGTAGCGCGTAAGTGGGAGAAATTTGAAATAACGGCGGTGCCTGGCCGTATTATCCCGCCCTTCCATCGTGAGATAGTATCGGTAAAGCAGCGATATATATTTGTACGATATAAACGATATATACATTTGCTGCGACTACATGTACGTGTGGTGTGCGGTGACAATAACGCGTTGCAATCGTTTACGCAATCTCATCGGCCTGCATCGGGACCAGACAGGTGTTCCGGCCTATTGTAGTCGTTGATAACTTCATAATCGTTATATCGTCGAATGTCTGACGACAAATCGTAATTTCATTGTTGTGCATCGGGACGCATTCCTGTACCTGTATGGAATTTGAAGAAATATATGTCAAAGTTTCATTACACATGTGGACAACCTACAATGAGAAAATGTCATTAGTGCTGTCTGAGATCGATTCACAACACGACCAGATGTATCTGTCGGTTTTCTTTCAAGAAAAGGCAAATCATCGGCACATAATCTTTTCTTTTCTTTTCTTTTCTTCTCGATTCTTTTATAATTGCCCATCCTGTATCCTAATAGACTGGAGAGTCGATATCACGCTGCCGCATGGCAAGCATGGTGCTTTTGAGACAAATGTCACTTCGATTGGCTCACTGGCTCCGAAACCAATTAGACAATCGGAGCCACATCCGTCTCAAAAGCACAACGCCTGCCATGCGGCAGCGTGATGTCGTATATTACTCGTCGTAACCTCAGGTGCACATCGTAGAAACATTTGTTACGGGTGCCGACTCGCCGATAATAGGAACCCTCATCCTCAGCCTCGAATCAGGCTTGCACGCAACCTATAAGCGAATTCGCTATATCCTCGGTATACTTTCGCCCGGTATACACTTGACCTCCGAGAGGCGGGGCAGGTTCCTACTCGCAGTGTTCCTATTACTGCGCAGACACCCGCATGTGCAAATGTCCCGGCCGCTGTCCTGCCTATGCTCGGCCTTTTAAGAGGGGGGTGCGGGTTCTTTGTCGCGGTGTTTCGACCGACAATCCGGCGAAACCCGCGGGCGCAAAGAGGCACACCGCTACGGCGCCCATGCGGGTGTCCCTAAACCCTAAACCATACGACCCATGCGCCCACGGGGACAGGTATTTCAAATGGAAGTCGTTATATAAAACGGCGCGCTGTTTGTCTGCAGATGACGGCTGGAAGGCCATCAGAGACAGAGGCAGAGGGGGAGAGGGAGAGAGAGAGGGAGGAGAGATGGAGGAAATCCGGTCAAGGCTCAGCTCAGACTCCATGTGCCCGTAGCAAGTACGATCTGGTAGAATGCACTAGTACCATTTCGTCCAAGAGGATATTCGAGCGCATTCCGGAAAGGCAGAGGCAGGGGGCAAGGGTGATAGGGCAAGGGTGATAGGGGGGGGGGGGCAGGGGCAGGGGGGGGGGGGGGGGCGAACTTGTCGCGCGCGCTGTCCGGCAGCGGCTTGAGCCCGATGGAGGCGGCCAGCAGGCGGTGCACGGTGACGTCGGCGTAGCGGCGGATGGGCGAGGTGAAGTGCGTGTACATCGGCGCCGCCAGGCCTGCAAGGGCAAGGGCGCGTCAGCAAGGAGGACGCAAAAACGTGCGGAGTGCCCCCCCCCCCCTCCCCCTTCCACACCTCTCTCAGCCTTCCCAGCCTTCACGAGTCCACTCCTCACCGATTGTCACTCACTCCCTCCATCCTCCCAAAGATACCCCGATCCAAGTTCTCTCACAATTAGCGATTTTCACCCCCCTCTCCTCCTCCCGGGGAGAGAGAAGCGGAGAGAGAAGGCAACGGTCAGGGTTTAGCCTAAGACTAGTCTTTTAGATAGAAATCTCTGCCTAACTAAAAGATGGTAGGGCAGTCTAACCACCATGTTTTAGGTACAGGCTGCTCCATCCGTCTATACCTAACAGGCACACGAGGCCCCCCCCCTCCCCCTCTTCCCCCGCCCCACTGTCACAGCACCGCCGAAGGTTCGCATGCGGGTCGAGCCGGCGGGGCCGCGGTACTCGTACCGTAGTGGTGGAATTCAGGCGTGTCGAAGTCGCCAGTGCAAAAATAGAGCGCCTGTTGGGGGCAGAGGGGGGGCGGCATCAGCGGCCATCGGGAACTGGGAGGTGGGAGGGGGCGGATGCCCGGCGGTATGTGGTTGCCGAGCTCGACAGTAGTAGTGGTGTGACACAACACCGTACGCGGGGGTGCATGCCTTTGGCGGGCATGTGAAGGTGGGTGCATGATTGACAAGGAGGAAGGGGGTGGGGTCCCACCTGCGTCATGCAGCGCGTGGTCATGATGCGGATGAGCTTGTTGAAGTAGCCATCGTCCTCGCGCACCGCGTTGTCCAGCGAGTCCGCCAGCGCCTGGCAGGGAGGAAAGCAGCGGGGCGGGCAGCGCTCAGCGGGGACCCACCCGCTGCCTGGCCCCCCGCCCCCCGCCCGGAGGAGTGAGATTGTGTCAGCGAGGGGGGGGGGGGGGGGGGGGGGGCTCGCCTTGGAGCTGCTGATGTCGATGTCCACGTGCGCCGCCACCGCCGCGCGCAGGAGCGGGTCAAACTGGCGCGGCGGCGGCGTTGCGTGGCGGCGCAGGACCGCCAGGCTGGGGAAGGACTGTGCGGAGTGGGCGGAAATGGGCAGAATAAGGGGGGGGGCTCAGGGGCACCGCGGCTCCTTTGGGGGGGGCTGCCTATGCCGCGCCATCTGCTTACGCCACTAGGTGCGGATGAACATCCAGGCATCTGCCCGCAACCCAAGCGGGTCTGATCCTCATTGGTGCCATGCTAGCGAGACTCCTAGCTACCCGGAGCGGCGTGGTTGCCCAACGGGCAGTGCCTTATGAACGAAGAGTTTGAACGTGTCAATGAATGTCTAGCCGGCCGTCATTCCTCTTGATGCGCGCCCGACTCGGACATAATGCACCGCTATGTCCTTCCAATGGAGCCCAGTAACACTCGGCGGCCCTGATTCTGTCTCAATTGTAGAGGCCTTGAGAATCTGTCATAACAACAATGATGGAAAACCCTTTGGGTTTTAGGGTTTAAGGGTGTAGGGTATTTTTTGCGGGGGGGGGGGGGGGGGGGGGGGGGGGGTTCCGCACCTGCACAATCTTCTGCGCGACCGCCACGTTGGCCATCAGCATCATCTCCTCCACCATCTGGTTGGTCTCCCGCACCTGCCGCACGCCCACAGGAAGGGGGTGTCAGCGCCCCCGTCCCGCCCCAGCCACCCGGCCATCCGAGTCTCTGGTTGGTAGGAGGAGGAGGAACTGCACCGCGGTGTACCTTCTGGTTGGCACAAAAGGGAGACCGTAGGTGATGCCGATATGTTATCATATGCATTGTGCCATCAACCACGCACACGGCCCGGAATTTTGAATCTGTGGAACGAATTAGACATCGAAAGATAAGCATCGTGAAACCTTACACCGTACAAACACAAACGGTCCGCGGACAAGTAGCGTTTTTGACCCCCTCGTCGCAAAGAGGAAACATCTATTAATGTGGAAAGAACAGTACATACATTACGAATATTACGACGCGAAGGTGAAAAGCAGTTCATTATTCTCTGTGCCCCGCAAACTGTAATGAAGTTTACGGTATATCCATCAAAAACTGAGCGGTCATCCAGCTATCTGCATGTATGTACGGATGATGGTACACCGCAAACAAGAACCGGCGCTGCCAGCGGGGGGTCAAATGCAGACCAAACTATAGCGGAACTACAGATAGCGGATGTATTTTTGGCCAAGCCCAATCCGAGTCTGGTACTAGGGGTTCTTATAAGTGCGTCGGCATGCAGGCATGTATGTATTTATGTGTGTGTGTGTGTGTGTGTGCATGCATGCATGCATGTGTGTGTGTGTTTGTGTGCGAAAGTGTGTGTGAAATTGTGAAAGTGTGTGACAGTGTCAGCGACCGTTCCGCACCACCGTGCCATTCTCTCAGTCAATCAGAGATGAGCACGCAGACACCAAAAGGGGGGGGGGGGGGGGGGGGGAAGGGGTCAAGGGGCATGCCCCCTGCCGGCCGCCCGCACCTGGTACATGCCCACATCCAGCGGGTCCAGCGTCTCATCCTCCAGCTTGAACTTCACCTCGGGCGACGCCAGCTGCAGCGCGCCGGCCTCCGTGCGGCGGTGGCGCAGCACGCGCGCGACGGCCAGCAGGCGGCGCAGCCCCGCGGTGACCTCGTCCGCGGCGTGCGGGTCGTCGATGCGCACCTGCGCCTCCTGGTAGGACAGCGCGGCGCGGGAGCGGATCACAGCCTGCGGAGGGGCAACATGGCGGAGGCGTTGGGGAGGGGGGAGGGATGTCAGCGGGGGTGGTGGGGGCTGTCCGCTCCCACCATTGCAACACCCCCTAAAAATGAAATAAAGTACCCCCGTCCCAGGGCGTAGCAGGAGAGCGTCGCATCGTCGAGATGAAAAAAACCCACACCGCCCGATACCCGTACGGCAAGTACGTCGGTGCCCCCCCCCCCCCCCCCCCTCTTCCCCGGTAAGGCGGGACGCAAGATGCGGGATGCGCGCGGCCGCTTACCTTGGTGCAGTGCGTGTGGACGACCTCCACGCCGGTGTTGCCGGGCCCCGGGGGCGTGATCTCCCAGATGACGGAGAAGGTGAGCCGCTCTACCTCGGCGCGCAGCGAACAGATGTCCTCCGTCAGCGCCTTGGGCAGCATGTCGATGCGCCGCTCCACCAAGTACACCGACGTCCCGCGCCGCGCGGCCTCCAGGTCCATGGCGCTGTCAGACTGCGGGCGGGGCGCGAGAGGGGGCGTTGAGGGGGAAAAGGGGCACGGGGGGGGGGAGGGGGGGGGGGGGGGGGGCAAAAGGGTTAGGCATATTGGCAGACGACACTGGACTTTCGCTATGTGGTTTCGGAGCTTTTCCCTCGAAACCCCAATCGTGAAGGGATATATGACAGCTACCACACCAACAGCGCCACGAAATCGACGATAAGATTGCACAGACATCATGATGGGGTACAGGTACCCCAAGCCCCAAACCCTGGACCCTCATTGTGCTGTGACATATGGCTGTGAAATTGGAGTCGCAGTGGAGCAGATCTTTTTCAAGGGCTGATAGTGTCTGCTCATCTATGCGCAGTGGCAGGCATCACTCGGGCTTCTCTAGGGGGGGGGGAGGGGGAGCACCAAATGGGGTTAGGCTTAGCGGCGGGCAGCACTGGACTTTCGCTATGTGGTTTCGGAGTTTTTCACAATTGACGCTGATTGCGAAAGAACATATGACAGCTATACTGCACCGACACACCGCCAAAAATTCGACGATACGATTGCACAGACATCATGATAAGGTATCCCAAACCTCAAGCCCTAGATCCTCATTGTAACGTGACATATGGCTGTAAAACTGGCGTCGTAGTAGGCAGATCAATTTGAGCTGATGGTATTGGCTGACCTATGCGCAGTGAGAGGCATCGCTCGGGCTTCTTCGGGGGGGGGGGGGGGGGGGGGACCTCCAGGAAGTGGGTGACGTCCGCGATGTGGACACCCAGCTCCCAGTTGCCGTTGGGCAGCTCGCGCGCGTGCAGGGCGTCGTCGATGTCGCGGCAGCCAGGGGGGTCCACGCTGCAGACGCAGATGTGGCGCAGGTCCTCACGCCGCGGCTCCTGGCGGTCCTCCTACAAAGCGCCGGCCGGCCAGGGAGGGGGGGGGGAGGGGGATCAGACAGGCAGTGAGGCAGACAGGCATGGGGCACGCCCTCACTTTCGCGTTACCACAGGGGGTGGGCCTCGCCTACCGACCCTGCTATCCTCCAACCGCCACCTCCCACATGCTTCCCCAACATATATACCCACACGTTCCCCATACTAACTGGCAGCGGGCATCCCGTACTCTCACCCCCACTCTTGCCTAGCCCCTCCCGCTTGCCAGAGAGGGAGGGCATTGCCCAAAGCGTGGATGCATGCGGGCACACAAACAACTGGTGACAATGAGGGCAATGCGGGTTAAAGCCTGCCCGACCTGTGGCGTGTTTAAAAGCAGTTCAAAGTACGGCAATTAGGAAATATGGCGCTGGGCCATTCCTCGCGCGTATCGTTGAGTGCGTGGGCAGCGGTGCGTTCTGCCACGGGGAGAGCACTCAGAGCACGCAGGCGGGCGGGTCGCTGCGAATGGGAGTGGGGAGAGTATTCATGGAGCAGGCATCGGCGCTCGGCGGGTCTGCAGCCCGCGCACCACGGAACGATGTAAATGCACACAGAGGCTGCATGACCCCCGCTGCGCGGAAACAAAGTGGCATGGAGCAATGAACTTACGCCCACGCGGCCCTGAATTGATGCTGCATAAGCATGCCCCAATGGAGGGTGCGAGGGGGGGGGGGGGGGGGCACACTTTCGGTTCGGGCAATGGAAAGTGGCCAGCCCAACTATAATAATTTTGTAGAGGAAAAAAGTGCCAAGTCGTCAAAAGTTTCCAATCACACCGCCACGCGGGCACGGCGAGAAAATCGACTGGAGGGTCTTGCACGGCGCAGGTTAGGATAAATGGTGCGGTGTGAAGGAGGAAGGGGGGGGGGGGGGGGGGGGGGGCAGGCGCACCTCGCTGACGGCCCAGGGCAGGCGCGGCACGCAGGCGTAGACGGAGGGGGTGAAGGGGCTGGTGTTGATGTCGTTCTCGATGAGCAGCACGTCCGTCTCGGTGGTCTTGTCGCCGATGTCGCCCAGCGTGCGCACGTAGTGCGCCGAGGGGTAGGCGCTGTCCACGTCCCAGCCGTCAATGGCCACCACGATGCGCTTGTCCATCAGGTTCTCGGCCTGCGGGCATTGCGGTGAAAGTGGGCCCCACCGGGGGGGTTAGGGTTGGAGGGGGGGGGGGGAGGGAGGGGGGATGAGTGCCTCCCCCCCCCCCCCCCCCCCAAACACACACACACAGTCTTTCCACCAGAGCAGCGCCCTGACGATGGTCGCACGGGGCATCCCGCGGGGTGGGCCGGCCAAGGGTGGCGCACCTGGCGCGTCTGGATGCGCATGCGCGGGAAGCGCTTCTCCACCGGCACAAACAGCACGCTGTGCCCGCCCGGCCGGTGGCTGGTCGGCTCCAGCGAGCCGCAGTAGCCGCGCTGCCGCCAGCTGCGCTTCACGATGCCGACCACCTTGCCGGTGGGCCGCCGCCCCGTGTCGCTGCCCTCCTCTGCGCCCGGCGCCGCCTGCCGGACACACAGCATCCGCGCGCTGGTCGGTAAGCTCGCTCGTCACCCGCGCCTGAAGCCTGGACCCCCTCCCCCCTAACCTCCACCCCGCCCTGCCCCAGCCCCGCCCCGTCTTCAGGCTGCCGCAACATCGACGGCCCCCTCCATGCGACGGCAACTGGGACGTCGACCACTTTATGGAGGTCCAGACAGCCCCCCTCCCCCCCCCCCCCCCCCAAAAAAAAACAGCAAGACAACTGAGGGATGCCTGGCACCCCGCATATATCAGCCGTCATCATCAATCCTCCATAGTGATCTGCGCTACTGCGCCGCCGGTTTACCAGCCATACATCGCACCTCAGCGAGGATCGAAGGTTCGGGATACCCTGACACGATGTCTGTACATTCATGTCTTGTCGGTTTTGTGGAGGTGTGTTGTAGGTTAGCTGCCATACACCCCATTTGCTTACAATTGTAAAGTGCTCCGAAACCACATAGCAAAAAGTCCTGTGCAGCCTTCCACTGAGCCCGGCCCTGCTCGGTTCCTCTCCCCCCGCCCCCGACCCCCTCTCCCTCCTTTCCCCTTTCCACCTCAGGTAAGTTTTTTCCTGTGTATGGGTGAGAACATGAGACCTGACAGCCATCCAAGGAGGAGGCACCCCGCTCCATACCAGGAAGGAAGGAAGGGGGGGGGGGGGGGGGGGGGGGAGCAACGAGTGACCGGTTGCTACACAGTTGAAAGCCCTATTCGGGACTAGCATAAACAGTGCTGGGGCGATACGACTGGAAACTACCGGCACTCGTACATATACCGTATAAGCCGCCATCGGACATGCGATTCTGCGCGATGCTGCTGCATGTTGCTGCGCATGTTCAGACGCTGCCGTCATTCGTCCCAGAGGACCAACTCACATTCGACCGCCGCTGCGATTCTGCAATTGGAGTGGCGACCGCCAGAGGAATGCGCCTGGTGCATGCCGTACTAAAACTAAAACAACACACCGCGCCCCCCTGAAGGACTTAGGGGTGCGGACACACCCACAACAGGAACCCGGAAACTATCTTCACATAGGTCTCCAAGCGCGGCGTTCTTATAACACAGCCGTTGCCCGCCGCTTGCTGAGGACCGCATGCGAGTTGGATGCCGGACTGTGCGCTGGAGGTTTGCTTTTGGGGAACATAAATGCCTCCGATCTAGTTCTATGTTCTATTTTCTAGGAAAGCGTTGCGCGGAAACCTCCGGCATCACGATGCCGTTTGCTCCGACTGGGCCGGTCCCCGATGGGCGTGTCGTGCCGGTGGGGTTGGCGTGGCGGGCGGCCCCCACCTGCGTGACCACCTCCGCCCCGGCGTTGCCCTCCTCCTCCGCAGTGTCCTCATTGGACGGAAGCTTGCTGGCGCCGGTCTTCCACTGTGCCTCCGGCAGCAGTTCCACCGCCACGATGTCGCCTGGTGCACAGCCGCACTCATGCCAGTCAGATATTCATGCCAGCCGCAGCCGCGACAACGAGGCCAGGCAGCCCCCCCCCCTTTCAACCCCCCTCCTCCCTTCCTCTCGTCCCTCCTACCCCCCTTTCAAGGCACATGAGGCGCAAGAATGCCAGGATGCGGATTATCGCCAAGCATGCCGAGAGGGCATGACGTGTAACATGTACGCTGTGTACGCTTATGGGCGGATGAGCAGTATGACTACAGATGTATATAGGCCTGCTAGTACATAAGTGGTATTTATATATATATATATATATGTATACATATGTGAGTGTGTGTGTGTGTGTGTGACTGTGTGTGTATATGTGTATTTATATGTTTGTGTCTATGCCCCCCCTGGCCTGATGCTTCCCATCCCCAAACCGCAAACGACTCGGCAATGGCATAGCTGTGATGTGTGTTGTGTTGGGGTGATCTCCGACACTCCGACACACACAGCGAGAGGTAGGGGACGAGGGGTGGAAAGTGTGCAAATGTGAGAGGGAAACGGGAATGGGGCCTGTTGATGTTCATGCCATGCCCGATAAGCGGTAGACATGCCCCGCGGCTGTCCGGCCGCATATGGTGATAGAATGATCCTTTTCCGCCATCACGTTTAACGGACAGGACAGCAACGGAGCGCGGCGGCAAATTAGGGCGGGCGGCAAGGGGCGTGGAGGTGGATGCTGCCAGCCATTCTGCGTACTACAGCGAAAGATGTTGCTCATGCAAGTCTCAGGAAGAGGGAGGAGGGGGGGGGGGGGGGGGCACCCTCCATGGCGCGGTTCATGTCCACCCGGCCGCTGATGATGATGTCCTGCCCCACTGCCTCCGACGCGATGCGCGCCTCGTACGGGTTGTAGCGGCTGGTGCGAAGCGCGCCCTGCGGGGGAGGGGAAGGTGTGTATGTGTCGGATGGGGGCGAGGTAGAGGGGGAGGCACAGGCCCGGGGGGGGAGGGGGGGGGGGGGGGGGGGGGTGTATTTGTCAGTGCTGCACGCCGGAGCCCGCGTTTTGCTTGGCCTTGTACTATGCCCCCCCCCCGCCCCGCCCTCCCCCCCCCCCACAAACACCCCATCACCCGGCAAGGTCAGCCCGTCTGCGAATGCGCCCACCAGCAGCATGCCACCTGACGCCAACTATGTGCTTGTATCGCCGCTTGGCGTCTCTAAGCCTAGACTCTGCCAACCCTGCCGGGCGCCCCCGGCCCCCGATGCTATACAGCAGTGCACCAAAAGGAGGCCAGGTGGCCCAAGGGGTCCAGGGGGAGGGGAGAGGGGAGCAGGACCCGCGGGGAGGGGGAGGGGGGGGGGGGGGGGCAGAGGGGGGGGGGGTGCCTGGTGGAGGCTGCCAGCCTTGACGCCTGCGGTGATCTCCGACAGCGGGCGGTGCTCCTCAAACACGCGCTTGCGCTTGCCGCCCTTCTCCCCCGCCGCGTCGCGCTCATTCTCCGCCGCCTCCCCCGCCGCCACGAGGTCTTGCAGCTCCGGCGCGTCCGTCCGCCGCCTGCCACCGCCGCGCGCCTCAGCGCAGTCCAGCCGCAGTCTCCAGATGGAATCGCAGGAGACACCCCCCCCCCCCCCTCTGAACCAGATGGCAGCTAGAGGGCCGCCGGAGGACAGACTATAACAGCGCAGCGGAACAAGATGTAAATAGGGGGGGGGGGGGGGGGGGGGCACCTGGCGTACTCCTGCACCCCAACCGCGTCAATGCCCATCTCGGCAGCCTTGCGGCGGCAGTCCACGTCGTTGCTGAGCAGCAGCACGCCGGGCGACCCCTCCGGCAGGTGCGCCTGGGCGGGCAGGCAGGGCAGAGCATGAGCCCCCATTCTCTTCCCCTATCCCCCTCCACCCCTCGGGCGTGATCCTGAGGCAGGCAGCCACCTCTCTACATGAGCCCCCCCCCCCCCCCCCCCCTTCCCCGACCACCACCACCACCACCACCATCACCACCACCCGCGGATAGCCTGCTGTCCCCTGTCTCCCTCAGACATGAGCCTGAAGCGGGCGGGAATCTCCTCTACATGTGACTGTCTTCAGCCGCTGTTCCCATAGGCAGAAAGACCCCCCCTCCTCCCCCCCTTCCACCCTCATCCCCCCCCCCCCCCCCCACCACCATCACCACCACCCGCGGATAGCCTGCTGTCCCCTGTCTCCCTCAGACATGAGCCTGAAGGGGGCGGGAATCTCCTCTACATGCGACTGTCTTCAGCCCCTGTTCCCAACTTCTGATACCCCACAGGCAGAAAGAACCCCCCTCCCCCCCCCTCCCTCCCCCTCCACACCGCCTTGTTTGGCATGAGAGCCCCCCCTTCTCCAGCCCTCCCGCGGGGTAGGATGCCTCATCCTCTGGAACGCGTGCAAGGTGGGGAGCCATCTTTTCTGCATGCCATGATGAGGTCGCACCTTATACCAGGCAGCCACCACACGGATGGCGCGGTCGTTGCGGTCGTTGGGGCTCTCCCCCGGCTCTGCCTTGATATACGTTTCCCTGCCAGGCATAGGCACGCATAGGCAGGGGCGTGGGGAAGAGGGGGGAGACCGGGAAATTAGGGTGTAGTGAGAGGGCGGGGGACGTAGGTGCGTCTCCGCTCTGTGCGCCGATGTGGGGGCGGGTGTTCATTGCCGGGCCGATTGGGTGGTGGGGCATCATGATGGGGAGGAGTGTGCGTGTGGGGCGGGGGGGGGGGGGGGGGGGGGGGGGGGGAGATGGGGCACTTGTGGTGCTCGTTAGAGAAGACGTAGAAGCGGCGGCCCTTGTCCTGGCACAGGCTGCGCAGGCGGTTGTACACCGGCAGCCCGCGGTGCTTCACCTCCTGCAGCACCACCGACGACACGATCACGTCCTCCACCGCCACGTGCTCCAGCAGGTCGATCTGCACCACCACCACCACCAGCGTCGCCGCCTGCGTCAGCGCCGCCGTTGCTCCTCCCGAGCGCTCCGCTGCTGCCACCCCACCTCTGTCCTCTCCATGTCAGCTGAAGGTGGGCTGCACCCCAACCAGGACATGGAGGGAGAGCAGCCCTCAACCTCCCCCCCCCCCCCCCCCCCCCCCCATCCCCCTCCTGCCATGAGGATACACTCCCCTCCCAACCCCAATCCTCCCGGGATGGGACTGCGCCTGCTGTGTCCCGGCATGTGATGACACAGCGAGGCCGAGGATGACGGTGGTGCCAGGTAGCAAGCATGTCGATTCCAGGCAGATGGCCAGTGGGTGTGGCGCAGTCAGGCCCCATTGGGCAGCTCCCAGTCGGTTGGTGTATGCTTGTGCCACTGCTCCGACATCTCCGCAGTCAGCGCCATATGAAGCTCCGCCGGCACATGCAAAGAGGGTTGCCCGCCCCCGCCCCCCCCTCCCCTTTCTCTGCTTTCCCCACCACGAGGAATACCCCCCCCCACCTTTCGAGCTCTTCGTCCCACTGTCCTTCCCAATCGTTCCCTTCCTTTCCCACGCCCCACCTGCTGCAATGCCACGTTGGTATCGATGACCAGATACGTCTTGGCGCCCTCCGCCATCTTTGCGCTGTCCTGGTCGCACTTGCCGCAGGCGAAGGAGCCACAGCTGATGTCATCGCGCAGGTAGTGCTCCCGCACCACCTGGAGGACGCGCCAGGCGGGGCCGCGCCATCGGTGTCAGCCGGCCCCCCTTTGATAGGGGTTCGGGGCGCCGAAGCCATACACGAAAAGAGAGAGAGAGAGAGAGAGAGAGAGAGAGAGAGAGAGACAGAGAGACAGAGAGAGAGACAGAGAGAGAGACAGAGACAGATAAAAGGTAGAGGCAGACGCGGTGCAGGTGGCTGAAGGGCATTGTAGCTGCGGTGGGGTATTCACTCCTGAAGCTGCACGGGGGGGGGGGGGGGGGGGGGGGGGGATGGGAGCCCCGCGCGGAGCCCAACCCGACACCGCCGCCGCGACACCGCGCCCCCCTCACTGGCTCCGTCAGCATCCAAGGAGCGCCAAGGTGTGCGCGAGGGGGACCGCGGGGGGGGGGGAGGAGGGGGCACCTTAACGACGGCACCCTTTTTGGTTTTCTTCACGAACGACTTTCGCTGCAGCATCGCGCCCACTTGCCACACCCCGCCGCCCTCGGCTCCGCCAGACCAGCCCCGATGCTCGCCCAGAGGACCGTCGGCGGGGAATTCTTTGGTTCCTGTCAGCTGTATATGCGAGCGCAGTTGCGTTTGTGGTGAGAAGTAAAGTGAAACCGCTGGCGGTTGCGGCGGTCGGTGTGCGTTCGTCGAGTCGAAGTCGCCTTCGCCTGGAGCCTATATTTTGTCGCGTCGTCGTCGGCGCCGCCGCCCGCGCCGGCCGGCCCGCCCATACCGACCCCATACCGCCGGCAACAGGTGTGAATTACAAAAAGGACAGTTCCCCAGAATTAGAAAATCAACACAGCAAGCCGCCTAAAAGCGGCCCGCATCCCGCATGAGACGGGATGGATGAGTGATACGCGCACGGTTCAGAGTCCGGGCCACGCGTGCACGTGTGTGTGTGGGTGATCCTCGGACGTGCTGTGCAGCTTCAGCAACGGGATGGCAGACGAATCTGCGCCGTCTGATGAGGCAGCGAGCGCGCTCTCGAGCGGCCACCAAGCTCAGGACCCCGAGGAAATCTCTTGCGAGCAAGGCCTCCTGGTGAGCCCGGGTGATGCACCGAGTGCCCCGCGATGAGAGGGCACCCCGATCCGCAGCCAAGCACGCGATACCACGCACTGTGCGGTGCACCCCCTTGCTCACCTCACCCACTGTGCCGAAGACCATGCCCGTGTACTCCGACATATCCAGGATGTCTCGAAGAGGACCCTTCTGCCCGGGCTCCGTGTTGTGCCACGCCGCATCCCGCGCAGCCAACCCCCGTTGTATGTCGCCCAACAGGGAGCGCTCAAACCGATCCACAGCCGTGGCCCGGGGCACTGAAGTGTACTTGACCCCGTACCGCATAGTCTTGAACTCCAACAGGGTGGACTTCAAGCTCCGGGGATCATAGCTCCCGGTCACGACGTTGAACGCCGGAAGGGAGAGCTCTGCGTCCGGCACTAGGTCCTTGAGCTCATCCCTGGGTACGGTGTTGCCGAGAGGCACTGCCTGCTGGAACAAGTCATCCACCTCCCGCCGTACTGCGATACCTAGGTCGCGAACACAGTGATCGCGGAAGGCACCTGCGATAGCGTCGTGCTGTACACGCCAGTGAGCGTCTCCAGGCGCCGGGAGGTTCATGAGCGCGTCGCCGTATAGATCAACAATGACAGGGTTGTGCTCTGTCGAGGGCAGAATGATCTGGCACCCAACCACCGGGGCCAAGCACGGGCTAGGCAGAAAGAAGTACCCGGCAGCGACCTCCCGCAGCTCATGCGGAGTCATGGCTGTCCGCGCGGTGGGGATGGCCACTGTCCACATGCCTGACGCCGCGTCGAGCTGGTTGAACAAGATCCGTTCCCTACATGTGGCGGGGAGAGCGCACACCTCATTTCGAAGCCGAGAGTTGTTGGCCTTGTCTAGAAATGCCGTCAACTGCTTTTGCGAGCCCGACGCAGCCTCCACTTCCCGCTCCATCTGGCGTGCATCTGCGTCGCCGAGATGGCCAGCAGTAGCCACTTGGAGGCGGCCCCACGCCTCGCGCATCTCCGCGGCGTAGCTGTCCGACCCATGAGCATCGTTGAGGAAGTGGTCATACTGGCGGGCGGAAGAATTTGCGTTGAAGCTGCCTCGGCCAAGTACGGACCCGAGCTGTGGGTCGAAGAAACCAGGGGTGGGGGTGTTGGTGCCGGAGTTCCTAGTCAGGAACCTTGGGAGGATGGCATTCATGCAGCCGATGAAGGCGGCATCACGAACGGTAGCCATGCGGCGGATGCCAGCTCCCTTCAATCGAGTGGGGAGGTGAAGCCTGCTGCGCGCCCTGGCCACTGCATCCTCGCTCAAGGTAGCCACCTCCGCTGCCATGGGGTCGGGGTCGTGCAAAAGCTCCGCCAAGAAATCGGTGACCACCGGATTGGTGTCGGTGCCGTACGTGGAGGGATCAAAAGAGACCCCTAGCACCCGTTCGACCGCCGCGAGGATGGTGGCATCCACCGCCTCCGCAAAGGCCTCCACCTCGGATGGAAGACAATTGCGGAGCCAATACCCCGCCTTGTGTTGCATGCAGTGCTTGAGCAGGGCCCATGCGTGGTGATGCAAGGCGTGGGTGTACCGACGGCTGGGCTTGGCAGATAGAAGCTTGCTCAGGCTAGCGTCCACCTCCTCTCATAGCTCCTCCGCCTTGCCGCGCATGTACGCCTGCACATACTCTGGCGATCCGAGCGGAACGTTCAGAACCGCGATGCCGTGATGGCCATCTAGCTCGGGCCACTCGATGTCGGCCGGAGCCTCACGCCGCGCGGCCTCCATGTCAGCGCTGTACGCCTGCATCTTGTCGAAGCGCACCTCAAGCCCCACGGACGCCTTGATGGACGTGCGGAAGGCGTGAAGAGCCGGCCAAACGTGCTCCGGAAGGCCCACCAGAAATCCATCGTCGGCGTTGAAGCGCGCCGCCCCGTCATTGACCTCCAACGTGGTATCACACTGCTGCACCTCGGGGTGAATCGCGACGCAAAAGGAAGTCGTGGCCAAAGGTGCGCCCTGTTGCACGCCGTCCTCCGACCGCAGAGGGGCGGACCGGTCGTCCACGACCAGATACGAATCCGTGGAGAGGGAGGCTAGGAGCGCAGGGATGACAGGGTGTAGTGGAGAGCAATCGATGTGGCGTTGGATGATGGTGCGGCGCCATGCCTCGTTGTAAGCGTTGCGAAGGTCTGTGTGGACGATGACGGCACGTGGGCCAAGCTTCTCGGCGATGAGCCGGACGCCGTGGATGAGCACTGAGTCGCCCGCGGGAATGCCAACGCCAAGCTGAGATGGAGCGAGCACTGACACGTATGCCTCCTTCATGTTGTCCACCACTGCCCGCTCCGTTGCGCGCCGCTCCGCCTCCCCGACTGCCACAGGCCGCACGTCCGGGGCCCTCCCCTCGCCTAGCTTCTTGACAGGTGCCACGAGCCTAGCAGACGCGAAGAGCCGGTTGAACCACCCGGGCAGGCGGCCTTGGAGGTACATGGAGGCAACCTCCGACATGGCGCGGACTGCCGCGGGCCCGGACGCCGGGGCGTATTCGCCCACCAAGCAGCGGAGATACTCGTTGCGCATGCCTGAGGGCCCCGCCGCCACGTGCTGCTTGAGTTGCTGGTACGGCACGCGCATGTCCACCGTCAGGGCGGCCTCGTCCACCGGAATGTCATACGCGGCGTCTGGGATCGGGTGGCTACGGGACGGGTGCTTGTCGCGCAGTTGGGCGAGGATAGCAGGATCGGACAAGTCGCCCAACACCGCCGGCAACAGGTACGGGTACCGGTACGGACAGTTTACAGCAGCGCTTATTATTAGCAACTCTTCAGCATCACGGTTCTTAGTTGTAGGGCTTGCGAAACCTAAAACCCTAAACGAATTACCCTGGATCGAGTTATTATGTTTAGAGCGGTGCTGTTCTTGGGGTTTCCTTTCCTAACAAAGTGGTTCCCTTCCCCCCCCCCCCCCCCCCCCCCCCCCCCATGTATACGGGTATGGACCAAGGGTTGCGCTGAAGGGCCCTGAGTGCGGGGTACTTCAGCTTGAAGTCCCAACTTCAGTTGAATTCAATTCAGCCTGAATATCTCCCGAAAATAATGTCATGAATACCCCCTACTTGAAGTCTCTTTCTAAATACGAGTTTTAAATGTGGGGCCCGGCTGTAGGGCTGACTACATATGAATAGTCCGAATCCGTAGATATTGTCCCCTGCCGCCCATCAAAATAATGCCCTACGTGGCGTAGCCGTGTATGGCCAATTTGTGTGGCGGGTAGTATTGAATAGTCCCGTATAAGTAGATTACCTAGCAATCTTGACGCGATAGTTTGAATAATATGCACGGACGGTGGAATAAAACGATTTGAATCGTGTAGTATATTATTATGATGGGTTTTGTATATGTTATCCTTGGCGCTATTGACCGTGCATACCTGCTGGCGGATGCCGGACGCCACGATGCTATGCTGGAATGAGAATCGCAACGCACATCACACACTGCCACACCACTTTCGCCTCACCAAACCACACACTCTTCCATCCCTCGCGATGCCAACGAGTGTGGATGTCGCGGAGCCAGCCGCGGAGCCTGCGGTGAACGCCGGCCAGGGTGGCGTTCCGGTGCCATCGGGAGGGGCTCAGATGATGCGACAACCAGCACCGCGGCGGCGGCATCACCCAATGGCCGTGCCGCTGCCCGCCCCCCTACTAACCGCCGTAGCGCTGGTGACTCGTCCCATTTCCTTACCGCGCCTATTCATTCCGTGTCGTACCATATACCGGCGGTCCCGTGGGTGTCACACATGTAACAATTTGTTCAACCGCACAAAATCGCCACTGATCTACGCCGCTGTTCGGGGGGGGGGGGGGGGGGGGGGGTCTTCATGCATGAATTTAGTCTGAATACCTGCATACCGGAATTGAACAGACTTCAGGCTGAATCCAGGGCCTGAGTTCAAAGTCTGTTCATCTGAATTCAATTCAGCCCGAACTGAATACCTCCAGGGGGTACTTCAGCGCAACCCGGCGGGTATCGACACTACCGGCTGCCCCGCGATCTCCGCACGACGCTAATGATCGACCATGGGCAGTCATGGTGCTTCAACACTGAGAAGCCGATGTTACTCCACTTCGCGTGCTGCCGCGGCGAAAGCATCGGTCACTTCCGCACCCATCAAATCTTATAAAACCAGCACCGTCCGCTAGACTGAAGCACTCTCTTAGTTTTGGTGCTTCTTGCCTCCTGCCCGCACAAAACTAACTCGCGGTTTCGGATTGTGCGAAGTGCGGAGACACTACCGAGACTGAAGCACTCTCTTAGATTTTGTGCTTCTTGCCTCCTGCCCGCACAAAACTAACTCGCGGTAGTGTCTCTATCACTATAATAGAGATGATTAGGTTAGGTCCTGCTCTAGTCCTGATGTGAGTTTGGAGGGCATGCGCCACCTTCTGGCCCATTCGTTCATTGCTCAGGCCCCGGAAACGGTACTAAACCTTCCACCCTCCGCTCTCGCTGCTGCTACATGACCAGCTCAAGGCCGAGGCTCTTCTTTTCTTTCTTCTCCACGCGGTTCCCTTCCCGACGACCACTTTGCTATGTCTGACAGCGGCTCACCCACCGGCCCCAAGATGGTCGACGCATGCAAGGCGACGGCTGTCGAGGGCGTCCGGGACGACGGCTACTACGCAAGGCTCCATCGAGGCGGCGCGTCGTGAGGTGGAAGACACGAGAATGAACCAACTCATCCAGGAGCAGATCTCCATGTTCTTCACCACCAAAGACTCCTATGCCGCCGGCTCAAAGGACGCCATTCCAGGCGGAACGAGTCCCGCGCCGGTGGTGAGGACCGGAACGTCCGCGCGCTCTTCGCTCCTTCGAGCGAACCACACTACCTTGATTGGAAAACCGCCCTCGCTACAAGCTATGCCTCGGTTTTTGAGAACGGGATGCCTCTCGACAGCATGCAACGCCCGGGGCTCTTCCCCATCGTCTTCGACCGTGTGCTCGAGTGCCTGCTCGGTACACCTCGTCGACAGCGGACGAGTACTACCACGCCGCGTGCTATGGACTTTCATCTATCGCCCGGTTTCGTTCTGTCGAGTTGCGTAAGTTACCGGCGGCGGCATGCGTCACCGACGGGAATACGCCAGCCTTCGGGCAAACGCCTCGAGGCTATCGTCCACAACATGGAAGCCATCGAAGACGGCCATAGGCTCCGCCTGGCCTACCTCCGCAAACACTGCTGGGATACGCAGATGCACCACGATGACACCTTCGCCCTCGACGTCGTAGGGAGCGCTATCTCCCCCCCCGTACCGAGAACCTAGGGTCACCCGAGTTCACCGAGCTACTGGCTGAGCTCTACAAGGACCCGCGTCTACGAAAACAACCGCGAGCGCCGCGAAAACAACCGCCCGTAGTCAGCGCTTCGGAGGCGCCCTCGGCGCAACGACCGCGCCGCAAAAGCCACAAAAACTTCAAAACCACGCCGCGAGGCGGTGGCGCCACGAGCAATCTACGCAAAAGGGCGTCACCAAGAACTCCGGTATGAGCAAGTCGAAAGCTGAGGCCCCCACTACCGACAAGACCGAATGATGGGGTTGCTCCGCCGTGCCGACCCCAGGCAGCTGCATTTCGAGGATACGCCTCTGGGCGCGCCTTCCAAGCAACGCCGCACTGGAGTCCGTCGGCATGCGCGGGACTCCTCACTGCCGCTGACCCTCCTGCGCGAGCCGTCGTCCTCCCCCTACCCTCGCCAGGGGTCAGCCCCACCGGCTCTACTCTGACCTTCCACATCGCGAGTCTACACCGACTCCCCCTTTCTGGCGCCCCCCCTCCCCTCCCCCCCGACCTGCCGCAACTAACCCCTCTTTGCCGTCGCTCGCGCAGCGGCCTCTCGCGGGCAGTCAGACGACCCACGTACTCATGCGACGCTCGTTACGAGGTCAGCGGCTACAATACCGCGCCTTCCTGGCATTAGCTTCGTGCGACACATGTTCATGTCGCCTCTACCCGGCGATCACCGCCATCGAACCCGGCAGCAGCGTACGGCGCGTTCCGGCGCGCCCGCCCCACCACGAAGACACCCACCTACTTCCATCACCACCGACGCCGAAGCGAAGGCCCCATGGAGCGAGCTCATGCGAGGCAGCATCGAAGGCCCACCACGGCGCGGGACGACTGGGGCGCCACGGTGCTCGCTTTCGCGGCCACCTCGCTCACGCGGCAGCACCTACTCCAACTACGAAGGCAAGATTCGCCTCTTCGCCGAGTTTTGCATCGACGAAGAAGGCATCTCCCCCTTAATCGCACCGAGTCTACCTGCGTATGCCACCTCGCATGGATTGCGGAGCGCGGGACCATCGGCGCCGGCTCTCTGCAGCCCTACCTCTCGGCTATCAACACCTTTCTTCGTCACACCGGTCGAGATGACGACGCCCCGGCCACCGGCCCGGCCATCGGCGACATGAATAAGCGCGCGCTTCAAATCCGCAAGCTCAAGGCTAGTAGCGAGGAGCTGCGGCGCGCCCCCCTCCCGTGTGACGCCATCACCGACATCCTCGACGATCTTGCTACCCTTCCCATGACCACCCCCGGCTACATCACCATCCTTCGCGAA